>JANAVB010031219.1:8270671-8870671 GCA_029216955.1 Iris pallida
TTTTTATATAATAAAAAAAATTGTCAGATACCATAACATTATCTATTACAAAATCAAAATCATATTCCTCATTTCTCGTTTTCTGACCTTGTAACCTATAACATTGTATCTATAACATTGTACCTTGTGCCACGGCAATGGCATATTGGCTGCAACCAAGATACTATTTTATATCAGGACTCATGACTGTAGTTTCTTGTACCATGCCAGCGATTTTCGTAGAATGAGTAGGATTATGATGTGAAAGTAGTCTTATGGTAATCCAAAATATATTTAAAAAGCAATACTTAATTTGCAAGTTTCTAAATATCATCAGCGTTCCGTTATCACGGTATCAAAACTAATAGATAATATTATAACATAAGATAAACTCATATATATATATTAAAATCACTAATGTCATTTTAAATTATTCAAGTTAATGTTTTTCAAATTTAAATTGAGGTAAATGAAACCAAAATTCGAATATCAAGTGTTAAAATTCATTACAAAAAATTCTGTCTTGATCCCCGATTTTTTTTATAAAATTTCTGAACCATGTTTCGAGAACATGTGCCTCGCCAATCTGGATGGCTAGTCCGAATGGCTGCAACAACTTTTTTTCACGATTCAATCTAATTGATTACAGGTTCTTCTGTATTGTTAAATCAGTTAATAATTTATTAAGTTCTTGATATAAATAAATAAACGACCATTCACATGAAAATTTATTCACAAAAAGTCAATTCAAAATTGTTTCACAATGAGTCTAATGAACGATCAATAAGAATTGCATATATGGGTGTTTGGATGGATACAAATTATCAAAATCAGAGATATTGTTGAAAAATAAAATTAGACATAGAGGCAAGAATATAATTCAAGATTCTACGTCAATGGAATATGGATGAAACAAGAAGATTAAGGAATTACAAGAAAGTTAGAATTTTATGAAAAATGGATATAAGAAATTTGACAAAGTAGAGGAACGAATCAGGATTTAAAAACATATATGATCAACATACCGAAAAGTCATATTACACTCATTCTAAATAAAGCCTTAAATCATATTTGTCCTATTGGATTTGTGGTCCTTATTCCCTTACTATCCCACTCTATATAATATCTAGATAAATCTAAACCCCAGGTTTACTAAGGATACAAAGTTCAAGACCATTCAGGAACTTTATGTAATCATTCACTAGGCCACTCTAGTAAGAATACATGTCTAATTCTCAAGGATTTACTTAATCATAAATTTCAAGTCATATCTATGTTATACTACCCATGAGTTTCCAAATATCATCTATACCCTTTAATGGTCGTCTCAGGTTTGGATTCTTATCTATATGGAATCATTATTGGAAATATATTATGAAATGATCTATATGATAAGCAAAATGGATGACAGTCTAACACATAAAATCTGTAGGGAATTCCCTATCTAAGGTTCTTTATAGCCTTTTCCTAAGAACATATCTTAGGGTATATAGCTTAACCTATATAGATTTCCCTAAAAACTAGACCTACACCCTATCCTAGGTTCTTTATTTTTTGTGACCTGCATCCTATCATAGGTTCTCTATTTTTCGAGACATGCATGGACCACCACTAAAAGACGTGTCACGTCTCGCTCCCAAAATACGACAAGCTGAGTATGTTACATCATCCCCAGGCTACGCGACATACAAATACTCCAGTATCTATATTCGCGATTGTCACCCGTAAGATTCTAGGATAAGTTATCACAGGTCATAACTTGCATAATAAAATCAGTATCATTCTAAAAATGGCATTCTAAGCTATAAATATGGAAATAAATTTTTCTAGCCAATACAATAATTAACCCAAATATAATTATATATGATACATTTATACCTTAAATGGACGACGAGAAGAAATCTGGTTCCAACACAATCGTCTTTAATGGTAGCATCATGTTCTTGTCTCCATATGTACTTCAATATTTGATGGCAGCTTCCTTTGGAATATTGCTACAAAACTAATGAATAATACTAGGTCGTCAAACGACATGCAAGTCCTCAGTCGTGGACGGATAAAATAAATTAAATGAAATAAGAATATAAAAATGATTGGATTCTCAAATTCTAAAGGGTTAATAAATAGAATACTAAATTCCTATGACTTGTTATAGTGTAAACTTGAAATATGATTTTGACTAAATTTTATTCTAGTAAATTTCTCGATATTCGTCTTATAGTTAAGTCCTAATAATTTATGCTCATAATCTTTACAAACACAATAACAGTCACAATCATAATCACAATCAAATTCGTAATCATGATAAAAAATTAGTACATTAGGATCACCTACTCACTACAACGTACGATTACAAGCATAAAGTATCAACGAAACAGCAGTACCATGTAATATCCAACATCTACTAATATATGCATTGTTAACTAAATTTTGTAACCTGACATTAGGACAAGGGAATGAATCATGGCACCGGGACAACTTACGTACCAGCTGACTAGTAAGCAGCACACCCTAGATAAGAAATCAATAATTAATCACAATCATAATCACAAACAAGCTTTCTATATGCTATGCAATTTAGAGAACAGATCTTGATCAAATTCGTCCCATTTTCTCAGGAACAATCTCGTGACCATGGATCAGGTTGTGTATAGATGGGTACGGTGCTGAAGATCCGACTCCCCATATTTATTATGGATAATTTGTAATATGATTTATTAAATTTTGATTTTATACCAAGAATTTTCTGGACTGGACTGGAATTTTGTTCGTGAGCTAGGCCTCACCCCCGACATTGTAAGGCTTTACAAATGGCAAAAAACTACTGATCAGCTTTTTAAATGTTGTTTATAATATTGTAGAGAATTTGGATGTGATTCAGTTGTTCTCTCCCATCCAATGCACTAACCTAAAGCTACAAAAATCTTATTCGTTATCTTACATTAAGTTTTTGCTCGTTAATGGCATGAATCTTAAATCTCGGTTCATGTATCTAATTACCACGAATAACGAGAATATGATTCACTATTTATTTCTTTCCAGAAGGATAAAACCATAATACCGGATACTATAATTTTAATACTTGTTCTTTCTTTAAATAAATCAAGACGTAGTCACAATATATCAATTTTTTTAATACCTTGGTCTCTTTTCAAATTGAGACCCGATAGAAGTCCGTAATATCATCAGATTCAATAATTTGTATTTTCCAGCAGAAACACAGGATACACATGAATAGGTTTCTCTTGGGTGTCTATGTGTCTGTGTTCTACGTAACTTAAGTTCTAAGAAATTTGACCCCTGCAATTTAAATAAAATTTAATTCGTCCCTATGGAAACTGACTCAAAATTCCTTAAATAGGGTTAATTATTTTTGACCAATTTTCGGATGTCGAAAATGGCTCTTTGGAAATTCTTGAAAATGTCGGCAGAGTCTCCTTTGTATTTTGGAGCCCGAAATTTGACAATTTATATAAAGACCCGGAGCAACCCTCCATAGAATTCCCTTGGGTACGTCCGACCCCTTCGGTGGACCAAATCAATACCGAAAATCACAGACATGTATATATATTGACAAAATCAATAATAACTAGAAAGAGAAATTTTCTTCCCATATTTTTTTTTCTTACCATATATATATATATATTTTTTCTTACCACACACACACACAGATATATATATATATATATATATATATATATATATATATATATATATATATATATATATATATATATATATATATATACATACATACCTTAGCAATTTAGCTATTGCTCCCAATCTGTTATACTAAAACAAGAACTAACAATTATTTGTTAATAATGCACAATTTCAAAACAAAAATCAAAATCCATAACACATAGAGAGATTTAAACATATATGAGCATACATCTTTCATTATCATGATTTAAGCTATTGATCTATTAAGTATTCAAGCACTTGATTAAGAATTAAACACATAACTAATATATAGATGAAATCTTGTTTGTGATTATGTTGAATTTAAACTAAATTGATATAAATTGCTAAAATACTCAACTTTTGGACCGATACGCCTAAGAATCTCTATATCATTGACACCTAACTTATTGTAATAATGTTCCTTATCCAAAGTTGACATACATGCTTTTCTACACCATACACACGCTGAATTTTTTATGTTTGGATAGGTCTCAATTATCCAAACATCCCATTTGACCGATACGCCTTTGAAATTATTAATCTAAGGATGCACTTACTTGGATATTAGGTTTTCTTAATCTAAAACCTTCTACGAATCCTCTTAGAGCAAATTTTAAATTAAAATTAATTAATTTAAACCTTTTGGACTATAACAGCCCAAATTTAGACCACTATGGTCAATTCATAATGCATGGAAATTCCCTAATAATTTCATTAGGATTCCTTCCTTGGATATCTAGAACTTTACATTTCTAGAGTGGTTTATTAAGCGAGGATTCTGAATTTTTTGTTAGAAACCCATATTGGAGGACCGAAAAGACCTTTATCATATCCAATATCGAGTCTAAGGTTGCAAAGACACACATAATATATCTACTCACTATATTTGTATTCTAAAATCACTTAACTAGGTCTAAAATGAGATTCAGACAATATTGTATACATACATTAGATTTTATTAACAGTTTAGGTTGATTTATCAAATCAAAGTAGTTTAGAAAATCTAGCAGAATTTCATACCTATGTCGTACACGACCTTACATACTATTTCCATATATCCAACTCTATACCTTAAATCCATATAGGACACAAGTTCGGATATATATATATATAATATATATATATATATATATATATATATATTATATATATATATATATAATATATATATAATATATATATATATATATATATATATATATATATATATATATATATAATAAAAAAAATATATATATATATATATAATATATATATAATATATATATAATATATATATAATATATATATAATATATATATATATATATATATATATATATATATATATATATATATATATATGATAAAACTCCCATATCATATAATCCTAACAAAAGCGCAAAATGCCGAAGCGTTTGCAAGTAAGCGCAAGCAAAAGAGAGCCAAAAAGAAAGGAGCGTAGGGAAACCCCGCTCGACACCCAAATAAAAACTATACCAGATCATCATATCAGGGAGTTCCAGAAACCCTTTCGGACGTGCTTGTAGTGTCTGTCGACTTTATAAATCTATCTGATAACCTCCCTGATGAGTTGATTGGCAGAGTATTGGCGACCCTCGTATTTGAATTTGTTGCGGTTCTTTCCGATGACCCACATAATGGCGGTTGCAATGATCTGGTGGCCATGCGAGGCGCCGCTCCAGGTGGCTAGTAGATCGTTGAAGCCCCTAATGGCCTGGTCCTGGCCACTAGAGCATTCCAAACCAGCGAAGCCATGTCTTCTGATGATAAAATATGCTCAGCAGATTCAGGTTGGCGCTCCGAGCAGCAATGACACGCCGAAGCTAAACTAAAACCAATGGTGGTGTGGGTGTCGTCTGTGGGGAGCTTCTTTCGGTACGCTCTCCACATCAGAAATAACCATTTTTTAGGGATGCAGGTTTGCCAGAAAGGCCTGATTATTGGAGATGGCATTCCAATACCTCGAACCTCTCTTCTCGTAGAAGCAAGTAAGAATGATCCATTAGCCAAAGGGGACCACCTCAGAGAGTTAGGGTACATCTTAACCGTTAAACCAGAAATGGCTAATACAGTGGTTGCCTACTCTCTAATCAATGCCCGAGCCCTCTTCCAATTCCATGCCCCTTTGGTGTCCTACAGATCTTTAATTGTGATGAAAGGAGGAGCTACCGGAAGATGGGGAATGAGGTCATCCCCGACCCAGCATTTGTGAAAAAGGGACTAAGCTCCTGAACCTAGATGAAGACGGATCAAAGGTTCAGCAAGGCATCGTCCGTGCAGGATGCGACGCCAGGACGCTGAGGCTCTGCTGTTCGAGGAAGCAACTGACGGGTGAATATGCTTGAAGTATCTGGCCTTCATGAACCGAGTCCAAATGGAATGACTGACTTGAAGCTTCCACCACAACTTTATGGAACAAGCGTCAACAACATATGACAACCTGCAAAAATCGAGGCCATCCTCGACCATAGGTCTGGCCATAGTATCCCAACTTGCCCAGTGATGCTTATCTTTGCCGTCACAGTATCTCCAGAAGAAGTTGGCGAATAGGTTTTCTATGGAGTTGAGCACCTTCTTAGGAGGGGAGCAAGCAACAAAGGTGTAGATGGGGATGGAAGTGAGCACGTATTGAATCAGAATCATCTTTTCGCCAGGTGAAAGAATCGTATTGTGCCATCCCTCGATTGTTTTCTCGATTTTGTCTACCAGCCCATCAAAGATGTCTGCATTGGATCTACCGTACACCAACGGGCACCCTAAATATAAGAAAGGGGGTACGCAACAGAAAATAAAGTAATATTAGGGAGGATAGTCGATTGGTCTCACTTGGCCGAGTGATGACTATAAAAAACATTCTTGTTGGGGTTAACACGCTGACCGGAGCATCTGGTATATCTCTGCAGCGTGTTCTTAACCACCTCCACTTACCCGACGTCGCCGACAGAGAATATAAGGATATCGTCAGCGTAAGCCAGGTGAGTGATGATAACACAACCGCTAGAGGTGTGGTAATGTTGGAATCGGGGGATCCTGACCATCTTGTTCAGATTTTTGCTCAAAGCTTCGGCAGCGATAATAAATATGGTGGAGGAGAGTGGGTCGTCTTGTCTTACACCACGACTATATTTGAAGAAGCCCTCAGCTTGACCATTAACGACAGTAGGGAACTACAAGATTCTGATCGATCTCCACACAATGTCAATCCATGTCTCCGAAAATCCGAAGGCCCTAAACACCCAGATCATGAATTGCCAGTCCAGCCTGTCGTACACCTTTTCTATGTCCAGTTTGATAGCAATGTTCCCACCCCTAGACGGCTATTTCATGCAGGTGATCATCTCCTAGGCCAGAAAGATGTTATCTAAAATATTTCGTCTACGGACGAAGCCATTTTGCTCTTCAGATATAATCTTGGGAAGGAGCCCGCTCATGCGATTGGCGATGATCTTCGAGATAATTTTGTTAGTAAAGGTGCATAGGCTAAGGGGACGAAAATATTTGAATGTTTTTAGATTGTCCTTCTTGAGGATAAGAATCAGGTTGGGGCTGGATATCGATCTGGGGTATCTGGCTGCTTGGAAGAATACAGTTACCACCTCGTGGATATCCGACTTGATAATGTCCCAGCAAGATCTGAAGAAGACACCATGAATTCGTCTGAGCCTGGGGTGCTGTACTTGTTCAGAGCCCACACGGCTTCTTTGACTTCAGTCTCGGAGGGCAGGAGTTGTAGCTAGGTGTTGTTTCTGTCTTCTGTCAGACGAGGGATCGCCATAAGAAATTACTCATCCCTGTGGATAATTCTTTGGTGAACAGTTGGAAATAGAAAGTTACCGTGACCAATTGAATGTCCTGTTGGTCTTTCAAGATGCGACCACACTCGTCCACAATCTGGTGAAGGTTGAGCTGTTGTCTGTGCCCCTTGATGCAAGAGTGGATGTAGCTAGAGTTCTTGTCGCCCTCAGTATCCCAAGTCAGCCTGGCTTTTTGTTTCCAGAACTCTGTCTCAACCTTAAGATGAAACTTCAGCAGTGCTCTGGTGAGGTTGAGGGAGGCTCTGGCCACGGGGGATCTTTCGTGAGCGGACATAACCTTAGAACGGTTAACGTTGTCCTCGACGGTACGAGCGGCCTGGAAGATTTAACCAAAGGCATCCTTACTCCAATGAGTGAAGGATTTTCTGGTAGCTTTGAGTTTGACAGCCAAATGGATGAGGGGGTCAAGGTCATTGGTGCCATTCCAGGCAGCAGCCATGGTGTTCCTGAACTTGGGATGGTGACGCCAAAGGTCGAGGAAATAAAAACTTTTCTTGATCTGATTCGAGTTTCTACTAATGTCGATAAGGAGAGGGGAGTGATCTGATTTGGTCGCGTTGAGGTGCAAAAGATTGGAGATGATCTCCAAATCTGACCACTGCGAGTTGATGATAGTGCCATCAAGATGAGAGTATTGCCGTCGAGCGCCTTCCTGCATGTACACCACGTGAAGGTGCTTCCTGCAAATTAGAGAGGTGACAGATTGACACTAAAAATAAAGTTGTTAAAGTTGCACATGGCCGACGAGGGGGAGGACGACCTCCTGTCTTCTCCTTCCTACTAGAAACAGCATTGAAGTCGCCAACACAGAGCCATGAAAGGTTGATGTGGTGTTGGTGGGTGTCGCTCAGGGAATCCCAAACCTATTTACATTCGAAGATGTCGTATCTGCCATGGACAATAAACAAAAGCGATCAGGACTGGAGCATCGGGTGTTCCATCCAGCACGAGAGCGCCTGCATGGAGTCATTAATGATGCCAAGCTTTACGTCTGCTGCGAAGAGGATCCAAATTTTATAGCATCCGACGATGGCGTCGGCGAAGCATAACTGCAGCTAGATAGACTTGATTTTACTATGGGGGATTTTGGGTTCAATAACCACTAAGATATCAATTCTATAGATTTTCTTGAGACTGATTAATCTTCTCAAGGTAGGTTTGTTCGTGAGGCCCCTAACATTCTAAGAGAGGATGTTAAGCATCAAGATTACTGGGGAGAGAGGATTTGGTGAGTTTCGCAGCCGACCAGGTGGTCATGGCCGTTACCTCTTTGGTGCTTCTTTTTTTGTTTTATTTTTGGCTGCAGCCTGACCGACCGCCTTGTTGCGTCTGCCCTTGTCACGGTCAATAGTTTCTTCAGTGGAGTGCATGTAGTCCTCACCAACAATTTCTGCCAGAGCACCATCGTAGCTGTTTTGCTGGTGAGGCCTGTGTCGATGCCCTGTTGCATCCTGGCCACTGATTCTTGCCCAATGTTGGCCAGAATGTTCGCTTGGATGATGACCTCTTCGTGGGGGTATCGAGAGGGCTTTCGGGTCTTTGAGTTGGGGATCTTTGTACTTCGCTTCCGATTCTGGTGACGAATGTTCCTCTTCCTTGTCAGCCTCCTTTCCTAGTGCGTCGCTGTACATAGTGTCCTCTTCCGATAAGTGGGCCCCCTCGGAGACTACCGTGAGGGATGTCTTCTGAGATGCGTATGGGAGATCAGTCACAAGAATGTCAAATTTGTTGGTATGGTTTAAGGTTAGGGATTTGTTGGGAACTATGGCCCTTCCCTAGGATGCTTGATCTTGGTTATAAGAGTTACCGGCACTGGTAACAAATCTTATGTAGGATTTGGGTAACGATAGAAGTATGGATTGTTGGGATTTCCTGGTCGCGGTTGAGGTGTAGCAAACTTTCTTGTCACTTTCTTCTTCATCTCAGGATGCGCACGGAAACAGTTTTCAGTGGAGAGTCCTCCCATGTGACAGTGCCTGCAGAAGATGATGTTATTGTCGTATATGATTTGTTGAGTGTACATCTTATTGCCGAGGGAGATTTGGATGTAATTGGGGAGGTCCTTCCATAGGTCCAGTTCCATACAGATTTTAGCATAATTTTCTTTGGTGAGGTTTCTAGTTTCTTCAACCATAGCCACAAACGTACCAAAGGAGTTTACAATCCTCTTAATAGCTGCAAGGGCAAAACAAATAAGGGGAAGGTTTGGGAGGGTGACCCACACTGATACAATCGTCGAGCCTTCTTTGGTGGAGAAATTTAGAGACCATTTAACAATTTTTATGATGTGGGAGTCGATCCTGCCTGTGCCTCTAGTCCAGACGTTCTTGTGATCGATCTCCGAGGATAGGTGCAGAAACAAGTGTTTAGGATCCATGGGCGCCACCATGTATCCGGAGGTAAGACCCCAGCTGGCGATCACTTCCTGTACCCTCGACAGCTTCGGGCAGCCGCTGGAGAATTTTAAAATGAAAGTGTGTGGGAAAGTGGCTGACAATGAAGTAATTTTGTCGGGGGTGAAAGGCGCCATGATCTCTTGAGTTTCGGACGAGAATTTAATTTCTGACAGCTCTATTTCAGAGATCGGCGAGAAATATTTAGAGGCGCGATCTGGCCTGAGCTTGTCTGCATAAGAGGTAGTGTTGGGGATATTGGAGTTGAAGGGGGATCGATTGAGAAGAGTTCCAGGAAGCGATGGTCGAGCTAAACCCATAGTAGTGTGGCATAGCCTGGGACCCAATGCCAACCACGAGTCCAGCCGCTATGGTAGGGGTCGTCATCGTGGCGCTAGTCGTAATGTGCACGGCAGGTACGGATAGGGGCACGCCGGCAAGGAGGCAAGCACTCCTCGAAGGCAGGGAAGACGCGAGGGAGGGGTAGCCGTTCATGGGCTGAATCGCGCCACTAGGACGCACATGCTGGAGAGCGGATGGCGCCATCAAGGATGGCGCAGGAATAGTGAAAGTGCCGGGCACCGAGGGCGGTACCGGGGGCTCGAGGGCACTGACCGGGAGGTGCCAAAGGCAGCCAAAGAGCGAGAGAAAGGAGACACGAGGGGGGGGGGAACTCCTCAACCTGAGACATGCTGGGAGGGGGTCACTGCCGACGGAGACAAGTAACCTAGTTGCGCGCCGTCAGAGGCGGCCAACGAGGGAAGCACCCGGGGGTCCACGCCACCCGAAGATGGTGCCATGATAGGGTACATCGAGACGGGGCTCGCCACAGGAAAAAGCGCGAACAAGTCAGCACGAATAGTAGTTGGTGCGTAGGGGGGCAGCAGCCATGCCAACGAATAGTACAAGGGCTCTCGCACCAACTGGATAAGGCGCAGGGTTGTACGTGCTAACAGACAGCGACACAGGAGAGCTTGCCCTACCAAGAGCACACGAATGAGCGGGCGACAGGACCGATATCAAATTCAAATTTAAAATTTGAAAGAGTGAGCGGGAGTCCGAAGATGGGAGGTCCAAGGTGAGAGACTCGTCCACCTGCGAGGATGCAGAGTGGACGCCAGGGGAGGCATCGGAGGGTGTCGCCGTCGATAACCGTAGATCTACCATGGAGGGGCACGCACTGGAGGCAGCTGCCGCTGGAGGCCATCCCTGGGGGGACACCGGGGACGGTAATCCAAGAAGGCTGAGTAGATCTGGCGGTCGCAAACGAGGCATCGATGGGGACGCTGTCGCCCGGCCAACTCCCTGGGAGTGAAGTCGGCTATGCCACGCTGATCAACGGAGAAGACAAGAGCTGCGGAGCACATGTGAGGAGAGGGACGAATGGGAAGCAGCTGACCGCTTGGGGCCGAGGGCCGCGGGGAGGGGGCGGTCTTACCTGACCGCCGATGACGGCCACCCGCTGCTTGGGGGAGGGGGTTGGCCGGCAGGGCCCTGCCGGAGAACCACATCGCAGACGCACGCCGGAGGTCGGGAGCTTCTCTCTCCTCCAGAGCTCGTTTATATATATATGTGTGTGTGTGTGTTTGTATGTGTGTATAGGGTTCTTCTACAATATATGGGATGTATCAATACATCCCAAACAATTTTATTAAAAATTGTGAAAGGTGTTTACTTCAACTTTGGCTTTACCTGATATAGCAAGTCATATTAACCTACTCACTTTATTAAAAAAAACCTCCTAGATTACCATAATTTGTTGGACATTGTACATTCAACGTTTACATTTTTCACCCTACATTAAGCATATTTTCCATCCTACATTAACCTGCACATTTACATTTTTCACCCGGCGGCTATAACCCTGCTGGTAACGATATGCCATTAAGTAATCCATTTACTTTATTAATTCTAATGTTCATTACAATAACAGAGGACCCATGTATTGTAGAAGACAGCGATTCCAAATACTTTTTTTTCTTTTTTAACACCTGATGCTCACTCACAATTTTTTATTTTTAACGCCTGCTGCTAAGTTTGTTGCTGTTTAGCAATTGGAATTTTTTAGATTTTAAACGCATGTTGCTTACCAATTAATTAATTAATTTTTGGTTTTTAATGCATGTTGCTTACTAATTTATTTATTTTTTAACGCAGTTTTCAATCATTAAAATACTTTTATTTTTTTGGTTTTAAGTTGTATTGAACGCCTACTACTCACTTATTTTAAAACAAATCTAGTTTATTTTTATTTTTTTCTTTTCTAATGATAATATTTTCGAAGAAAACATATTTTTTTATTGTGATATTTTGTCATATTAACCATCTTTCTAATATTTACAATATTTTTAATATCATTTTCTAAAGTATATTCGAATTTTTTACGTTAATTTTAATATCATTTATCAAAAATTTAAGCAAATATCATAACTTTGAATTTTAATGAATATCATGAGCCTACTATCCTATTGAGAAAAATATTAAAGCATGGTCAATCTAATATCAATATAATTTATTCATTTAATATTAAAGCATGTTCAAAGAAAATCTGAATTTCATTTAATCAGGCTTCTACTGTATGGCTGCACAAAATAGAGTGACCAAAACAAAATTTTTGCGAGTGTTTGAATATAATTAACCTACTATCCAAGAGAATTTTTCTTATATTACATACTTTGATTAAGCAATAACAAGGGATGAACCGGCAGGATTACATTACGCATTACACTGACATTCAATTCATACTGATGGCATCGATGTACTGATTATTTACAGAAAGCAAAACATATTCCAATCAAATAAAGTTTTAGTGATCCCAAGAATATACCCGGAATGAAGGCCAACTGTAAATACTAGGAATGCACCCAGGACTCATCAAATCTGTGAATGCCATCTGCAAATCAAAGGAATACACCAAAAAATCAAAAACATCTGTAAAGGCCAACTGCAAATCAAATGAATGCACACAACTTAGCTAAATTAATGTTTAGATAATTCATACAAACAAATATAAATGCTTCAACCAAACAAACCATAATCAAATTAAGTAAACTTCATTCCAAGTCCAATAAACTGCATAATCCATATTACAATAATCTGCACAATCCACGTTAGTAGTTCAACATAGAACCTGCATAATTCACATTACAATAATCCAAACAAATATCAGACCAACTCTAAATTCAAGATCATATTACAATTTTCCAAATAGAGTACGAACCATGCACCCCAACGGTGCTTAGTACAACCAAAAAAAATTTAATTTCTAATTTTTCAAACACAAAATCGAGTTTCACCGCCAAGATCAACAAATATTCAAAACCATAATATAATTCAAATATTACAGTCCAAATTGAAATAAATGTTTCAAAACTCAAAAGATGAATCTTCATCTCCATCTCCATCTTCATCTTCTTTTTTTCTTCTTCCTCAAAATCTCCTTCACCTACACCTTGAGGTATGGAATAAGAAATTATAGTCAGTATTGACTCACTATATATGTAGAAATGATATCCAGAAATATAAATAGAAGTATCAAAGTGATGGCTAGCATTAGAGTGTCAATGTGTGTAAACCCCCCCTAAAATTTTCTACTTTTATTTATTATTATTAAATAGAATTAATTGGTATTTTTGTTTAAAAGAAATAATTTACTTCCTAGAAGTGGAAATTTATATTTTAGCCTTATAAAGTGAGTAGAAATTTATTTTTATTTTTATTTCATATTATGTGTGGGTTATTTTATACAAAATAATTCTATATTATAGGTTACAAATACTTTAGGAATTACTATTAGCTGTTTTTAAAATTTCTAGAATATGTTTCTTAGGAACTTATTAAGTGTTTAAAGGAATTGTTGTATTTTAGAAATAGTGGTAATATATACATATCATTGACTTATATTTTTTTATTACTTTTTATATATTGATAACTATTAAATTTTTTTAGAAAGTTGTTTAGATTTTAGGAGTTTTAATAGGAATTTTATTGAAGTATATATGTTTGTGTGTATATATGTATATCTATATATATACATACATAGATATATATCATAGTAAAAAAAAAAGCCTGCTGCTTACTGTTCCCTAAAGGGAACAGTAAAGTTGAAATCGCGACCCCCCATTTTTCCTTTCCGCGAACCACAGAATCAAAATCTTAACCAAATCTTTCAAACTTGGTTTCTATCCAATCCCAAACCTAATTCTCCTTGATCTAAACCCATAAACTAACTCTAGGATCGATCCAGATTTGAATTAAAATCATATTATAAATTTTCGTATACATATATGAGCAACCATCAAAAAGTTTATCTCCTCCATCCCTGCACCCCTCCAAGTTATCCAGAGACGTTCGCCAAGGCCCCCCACATCCCAAGATCCCACTGCACACGCTCGGGGCCGCCGCCATCGTCGGTGATCGCCGGAGAGGACCACGAACAGAGGTGTTCCCCTATTTTCAAGCAGTAACAAACTTTCAGGTACTCAACTTTGGCACCATGCTTCTTACCCTATAAGCAGTCAAATTTTGATCTCATTAATCCTACAGGTAGATCAATTAACCCTCTTTAGATCCATGTAATTTAGTTTAGTATGAAGACTTCGAATTCTCAAGTAAATCGTTGCCCAAATCTTCGAAAAACTACAGTTTCGAAATATCGTGACATGGTATGAAAATAACACAGACACTGTTTTGGAAGGCCAACTCGTGCCAATCCATCTACAATATTGAAAATGTGTTTAAACAGGATTATTGACAACCTATACGAGAAGGAAACCGAGCTTTCATTTTTATTTTTCAGGGATTAAATTGTGATAAAAACAGTTTCAAAGTTTTTGGAAAAACTTATTTTCGAACTATAAATTTTTTAAAATAATTTCTGATATGCCGTACGCCCCGACAAATTGGGTGATGTGGTCGCGCACTATACGCATCAAAAGGCGCGTATGGATGTTGCTGACGTGTGAGAACTGACGGAACTCGATTTCCTTACGTGTGCGCGACGAAATCAGTGTGTATCCGTCGAGATACCCCTATATCGACCTTTTGCAAACTTGGTATCACGATCCGCACCCGCTTTTTGGATACGAGACGTGTCCAAGCCAGCCTATGCCGCAGAGTCGGCGGTAGAATACTGTCACAGCCAAGTTACTCAAAATCACAAAATATAATATTTGCTGCTCATTCACATTTCTAAGTTTATTATAAGAGTTACAACATTTATATTTAAAGAAAATACAAAGTTCTCACAATTAATGAAAATGATACAACTGCTATCAATTTCTATGTTTCTGTCTGCAAGTACACCCGTATCTTCCAAACCTAAGTGAAGCCACAACTAACCTGAAAAATGTTGGTTTCTAGTCAGGAATGGAACAAGTACACAAACCGACGACAATGCAAAAATATAATAGAATTAACAAGACATGAAAATAACATATGAGAGATGAAAACTAGAAAGTAACTGACATCATGGCAAGCGGTGAAGAAAACAAGGAATTAAATAAAATACAACTATCTACGTGATTTGAAATATCTAGTTCAACATGTGAACGGTTAAGGGGTAAATATGGCACCCTGCACGTGTCGTGTGCAGCTGCTATCAGTCAAGATTAGACATATTAGGATGGGTAAGGGGTAGTTCACACGTCTACTAAGATATTTCTCCGCCCAGCTAGTACTCATGGAATCAGGTCGCAACCATGGTAATCATGAGAATGACAGTCAAGAATATATAATAAATCCATGATACTAATCTCTGTGTGACGAGCATGTCAACAAGAAGCAAGACATATGTATAAACATGAAATGAAAAGACTACTATGAATCGAAAGCAATCAGAAAGTGTACTTGCCTGAGGTCCTTCGCTGGTGAAACCGATAATACAACCACATCAGATGAGTCACTAAAGTCAACACATGCAAAAAGTCTCCGAATGCTGAAATAAATATTACCAACATTCTCAGAATAGTCAAATTAGCTAGAATTTCCTGTCCTTAAGTCCAATTCTGGACATAGGGGCAAAACGGTAATTTTGGGTCAAAACGGTATCCGCCGTTGGACCCGCTTTGCACCGAAAAGCGTGTTAGAATCAAAGGTCTCCAAAAGTCGTCAAACTATATGTCTACGGATTTATTTTGATGATATGAACCCAACCGTATGTCCAAAGTTGGATTTCGGCAGGCCGTAAACAAAATCACCCGTTGAATCGAATCGTGGGGCCCACAAAACGGTGATCTGATCAACTATCTCAGAATTAGACCAAACTTGGCAAACAGGACCAAAAAAATGATATGGTCCTATTGGCGCAAGTTTTGTCTCGATCTGACGAACGTGCACAAAATAATTAGGAAATTTTCACAGAGGCCGATACGGTAAATTTTGACGGATATGCATCAAATTCGTCGCGCATACGCAACCAATTTGAATTTTGTCAAGTTTCACACGTCCGTAAAGCCATTACGCACCTTTCGATGCTTCCGGTTTCTGACCACGTCGTCCGAATTGGCGGAACGCACGTCGTATCGAAGGTTTTCGTATTTTCGGAAAACAGTTTTTCGGTAAACTTCGGGATTCGATTTCTAAACACGTAGTCGATGATTTCTAAATCCACAAAAAGGATCGTGAAGTCCTATATGTTGTCTATAACTGTGTTCAAATAGAATTTCTAATATGGTACTGGATCGATCGGGATCGATCTTCAAACGTGGATGAATGTACTGTTATATACCTTGTTTCTGGACAGGTTTTTCGTCAAATTTGAATCAGTTTTCTGGACAACCTCGGGCGTCTAAATTCAAAATAAATGAAGGCGATTGGAGTCCTACATGTTATGAATATACCCGCGAAAGGAAATTGTGAAACGATTCGGCGAGCGTTGCACACGGTCGAGATGAAGTCGGGGTTATGGGCTGCTGTCACTGCCGGTGTTGCCGTTGCATCCACGCGCTCCGGAGTGTTCGGTCGGCCGGTGGCCGCACGCGTGGCGGCACCCATTACTAGAAAGGTCACCAGGGTGGCTGGGGCTCGGCCTGGTCGGATAGGGTTCGAAGTTTTCCTAGTTCTCTTGATTTCGATATATCGAGTATATATACTATAAGTCCTGTTCTGCAACAGAGTCGGGGGGTGAAGCTCGGGCCAGTTTCGGCTAGGCTTCCTGGCGGTTTGGAGTTCTGGGACCTTGGCTCGGTCGGGCTTGGCTTGGGCCTGGCCAGGCCTATTTGTTGTTTTTTTTATTAGCATATATATTCATCTACTTATATACATACCTATGTACATATATACATATATATATATATATATATATATACACACATATACTTATATATTTATCTATACATACCCACACACCTATTATATATACGTACACATACACATATATATATATTTTTATATACATACACATACACACATATATAATATATATTTATATGGCAAATAAACCACACATATATATATATATATATATATATATATATATATATATATATATACCACAAATTCCTTACAGACAATACAATATTTTAAATATAATTAATATTTATAATATAGCATTATTAATTTGTATACATATATATATATAAATAATTACACTCAGATAGCTATATATATATATATATATATATATATATATATATATATATATATATATATATATATATATATATATATATATATATATATATATATATGTATACCACAAATTTCTTACAGACAATATAATATTTTAAATATAATTAATATTTATAATATAGCATTATTAATTTGTATACATATATATATATATATATATAAATAATTAAACTCAGATAGCTATACCTATATATATTTATATAAAGCCTAATTTTATATCAGGAATATAATCATATATGTGCACATGTACATACCTATATAGCCTACAAAATCCCAAAATACATGTTTAAGGAAATATTCACTATAATCATCAAATAAAACATTATCGAGATTTTTATATGGTAAATATTATTTATATAAAAATATTTACTAGACCACTACATAAATTATGAAGTTCGCACATTCATACAATACATCTATCTTCGTGAACGTCTTTGGTCGCTCTACAATATTACATGGGCCCAGATTTGGTTCGGGTCAAGTCCGGACCAGTTTGGTACAACCGGGTCACTTAAATGTCAAATAATAATAATAGTAATTAAACTATTTATAATGGTCATGTCACAACTTGGCCTAGTTTTTCTAATTAGGACACACTTATGGACAGGTCTTTCCTACCAGGGCTAATACACTAGTCAAAGCACGCCACTGCACTATCCGTGCCATGATCCCTAGTCACCTTGTAATCCAATTTCTAATCGTGATTAAAATCATCTACCGTAATAATAAACTAAATAATTATTTATAAAATCTAAAAATCACCATTCAAATAAAATAAATAATAATAAAAATATTTCAAATTTCTGGGAAGGGGAGCTACACTTGGCCATAACTTCATGTACGTTCGTCGTATCAAGACGAAACTTGCGCCAACAGGACCGTATCATTTTTCTGGTCCTGTATGCCAAGTTTGGTCAGATTCTGAGAAGGTCGAACGAAACGCCAATTTGGCGGCCTGCGACCCTTTCTAACGGACAAATTTGTGCACGGCTCATCGGAATCTAAAATTGGACATACCGTTGGGTTCATCTCCTCAAATCGGATTCATAAACATATAGTTTAATGACTTTAGAGACCGTAGGTACTGGCACGCATTTCGGTACAAAACGGGTCCAACGACGGACATCGTTTTGACCCAAAATTATGATTTTGCCCCTGTTCCAGAATTGGACTTTTGGACAGGTATTTTCTAGACATATCTTTCATACCAAACTCATTCGTGATGTTTGTTTCGGCATCCGGAGCTCTTTGTGGATTTTGACTTTCGTGTTGACGATTCTGACTGTTTGATTTTGCTATATCTCGCACCACCCTCAGGCAAGATACCTTGCCATTATATTCTGCTTATTTACTGCCATTTAGCATGCTGATTTAGTTTCATTTTCTTACTTATTGTCATTTTATGCCTTGATATATTTTATGAAATTAATTGTTTAGTTTTATTCCTATTACTTTAATATTATGCATTGACTTAAAGTTAAGAAGACTACCCTATGTTGTGATTCATTCATTAGCCTTGACACATGTGCTACACGAGTCACGAGTCACATATAGGTCTCGGACTTGCATAGTTGGTTGGCCACCGATACGTGAGGACGTGCGTTAAGAAATAATTGCTAATAGAGTTGCATGCTAGAAGACTTAGCAGTTATGAGTTAGCATTGGACGGGGAGAACATGATTGGAAGTTGACTACCACCCTATCTATCGTAGACTCGCTCGCTACTGAGGAACGATAGGTAGACTATATTCTATAGACTCCCTCGATACTGAGGAATAGTATATGGTGTTGTGACTCGCTACTGAGGTATTGTACTGCATTAGTATTTTCCTGACTTGATCCAGTAGTCATGTGACCATGAGCTGTTCTTAAAATGTATTCCACCTAGAATGGTTAGACGACCTTTATCCGTAGGTGTATGTACTTTTCTATATGGCTATGTACTATACCGTTCATGGCTTGGAACAGTATTTTGTCACGAACTAGTGTGCCACACCGTGTCCTTGTTTGGTTGTAGGCGTGGTTCACTGCTTCGATGATAAAGTGCTGAACCATGTTATGATCCAGATTTTTGTGAGCAGTTTATATTTAGTTTATACGGCATATTTTTCTGTATCTTGTTATGTCCCGCTGAGGACCTGGTGATCTCTCCAAGTGTATATGGTCAGGATTGCCCCAGGATTACGGACTCGGTTTAGCTCCTTCGTTTCCTACCGAGGATATCTTACCCTCTGATGATGCCTGATTCTTTTCTTACTTATATCTTTCAATTATTTTTGGAGGCTGGACTCCAGTATCGTAGATTATATTCATAATTGTTTGGTAGTAGATTTATTTCCACCCGGATATCTATTTTTTGACTCTTTTATTTGATACTATCTGGACTATTATATTTCTTTTGTGATTTGTGGATGAGATATAGTTATTTGTGACTGGCCTGTGATTTACAGCTTATGTATGCATACGAGGATTCCACATATTAGAGTATTCTTCGTATGCATGCAGCTGGCATGTTTCGTATGCCTAGTCCTACGTATTTTGGGACTGGCATGTTACATGTTTTTGTGGTGGTCCATGCAGGTCAATGGCATATCATATCGGCTACATAACTGTGCTGATACGAGCCTGCATATAGGATTAAAAATTATGCATCTCATCCACATGTTTGATACCTTCCTTGATTCCTCTTCAAACTCTCATTTGATTGTTTGACTTGCATCTAGCTTGAAATTGTTCTAACAAAATTCTTATATCTCGTGCCAGAGAAAATGGATCTTCGCAGCGTTAGCGTTGTCCCACTTGCCATCACCTCGGGTGACTTGGCAGCCCAAAAGGAGCAAATTCACTCACAGCATCCTATAGTAACCTCAACCTTGCCTTCTCAGCCAGACCAGACGACCCCACCTACTCACTAGCATCCCCAAGCCTTTGAACCCTAGTTAGTTCAGCCTGTTCAGCAGACTCTTGCACCCCAAAGATGTATACTCCACCACCTCTTCATCAGAACCTACCTCAAACTGGACCGCAGATGCCTATGCCTCCGATTGATGGAGATAAAACCAACCAGTTCTTTTATAATTTATTACGGGCTCAGTGGCAGCAAAATGAGCTATTGAGACAAGATGTGATGGTCCCACTTAATAGACCCCCATCTCCACCATCAGCCTAAGTACTAGCACCTCTACCAAGGCCCTATTCATACTTAGGCAGTATTTTAGATTTCACCCAAATGAAGCCGGAGACTTTCAAAGGTACCGAAGGCCCACTAGAAGTTTTTTTTATGGCTTATTAGCACCGAGAAGAAGTTAAGGGTGTCACAGTTGCCTAAAGAAGATTGGATGACCGCAGTTGATTTATTACTCGAGGACAATGCCTATCATTGGTAGAAAGCGGAGAAGAGGCGCTTGGGTACCAATCAGTCATGGAAAGAGTTCTACAAACTCTTCAATGAGAGGTGCTTTCTAATCGCTGCTCGGAATGTACTGTATGATCAGTTCCTCTACCTCAAACAAGACGACAAGTCGGTTGACGAGTATGATGTAGAATTTAGCCGACTAAGCAGATTTGTCGAGGGATTGATGCCAACAAAGAAGGAGAAGGCAAAAAGGTTTCATAATAGATTAAGGTCCGAACTTAAAACACACACCATTGTGCAATCTAGAATTTTGCATGCTACAGTATTAGAAAAAGCTAGAAGTCAGGAGCTACTTCACAAGGAAGCACAACAAACCCAAAGATACTATGCCCCAATAGACTTTCCAGTTCAACTTGGTTCAGGAGGCCCTGAACGACGACTTACTAGACAATATCAACAATAAGTCGTGCCCTTCTAAATTCCAAGTATAATAACCTGCCAGTTTTGTGGAAGGAGAGGGCACCAGCAGAAGGACTGTCGTCGACGACCAAAGTATTGCTTCAATTGCGGTTCCAGTGAGCATAAACTTCGAGATTGCCCCAACCAACATGCCACACACAGTTTAGCTCCAGCACCATCACTGCAACAGTTACGAGGGCCAATAACTCTCAGACTAGGTGCACCACAACCACTTTCCCTAGAAGAATATCAGGAGGGACCAGCCTTGGTAGGCCAGACACCAGATTATAGGCCTGCTAGAGAAGAGATGAATAATCTGAGGCAAGGACGAGCATTCACCATGACAGTGCTAGACACCCTTCCCGAGTTGACAGATACCACAGGTATTATTCTAGTTAATACATTATTAATGAACCCTCATTAGTGTCATATTCATGCATAGAATAGTTATCTCGTTCTTCCTAAACACATTGGGACTAAAAGTTAGCAATTGCACTATAAGGTACTACCTACAAATATCTTTAGTAATCTTAGAAATCATAGCATATACAGACTTGCTTAGAATAACGATTAAGGATTTGAACAAAAAGGATTTCCAAGACATGCCTTGGAGTTAGATACATTTTTGTAGACCTTGTATAGGTGAAATGGCCCATGTCCCCTGTTCATGTGTCATCATAGTGTCTCATGCCAAGAGGATTCCCACGGGAACACAAGTATGACACACACAATCGTCTTCCATCTATTCGAAATGGAGAAACAATCTACGCCCTTGATTCATATCTACCGCATCATGTTATCTGCTTCTTTCATAACAAGTCAAGGTATGATACCACGACTTGGAATATTTCAAACTTTATCAATCAAAAATTTGTGCCCTGGTTTTAATTTTGAGAGAGGAATTTTTGGAGATTATAGATTGAATGCCCTCTAAACTTCTTTTACCGATTGATTAGGATAAATTGGTTACCGTTAGAAGGATAAATCACTGCCTCATGAAAGCCCACTCTCTATTTCGATCCGCTGTCGCTACCGTCGTTCTAACACCGCCGCTGCTTCTACCGCTGCCGCAACTCCCATTGAGGCCTCTGTCCGTACGGCCTCCTCTGCCCGTATGGCCTGTACTTGGCTGCCGCTGCCCTTTCGGCCTCTGCCCTAGCGGCCATAATCTTGGCTTTTGCCGTTCTTGTAGCCTCTGCCCTTGTGGTCATTATCGCATCCCTTTATGGATTCTTCTCCTTTGGAAACAGTCGTCGTTTCATCGGCGACATTTTGATAATTATATGCAGTCATTTGGGGGAGGATTTAGAGAGGGTTTGGGAAAAGAAGAGGGAAAGGTATAGTACTAAAAAAACCCTAACAATCAATTGCTGGATTCCATAAGAACATCCACAGTGAAAGTAGTTTCAAGTGCTATATGACCTTGGGAAGTGGGAACCTATGAGTAGTTTTGAGTCGCAAAATAAATGACCGGTATTATTTTTATTATTACTATTTAATGTACATTTATATGCACGTGCGTTGCACGTATTTTAGTTGTCTTCTATTTAACTTAATTTATGTGCACTTGAAAAAGTAAACGACACTCAAAGTTGTCTTTTAGTTTACTTTGTATATACTTGAAAAGTACAAAAGACAAAACTAATATATTAAAATATTAAAAGCTAGATATTGTAAGTACCTAACTACCCCTAATAGAATATATTATTTTTTGTTTTGGAATAGACATGAAGGGGTATTTTTGGAAAATAAAATTTCTACGGTGAAGCCTAACTTTTGGCATTATATAATAGAATAGATAAATAAAGTTTGATCCCAGCAAGAACGTGTCGCTGGCAGCATAAATAAAATTGACGTAACAAGACTTAATGGGGATATCGTCATAGATAGATGGATTTGACCGCAGACCTGATGAAGCATGGGTGCTAATGGTTATCCCCTTAATAAGTCGACTCCTTTTTTATTTACAATTTTTTTGTCATTTTCAGTAATATTTTTATACTAGTTGTTGTAATTAAAATTGTTAATTCAAAAATAGATAAAATAATTAGTCACAAATAGATGGATTTGACGACAAGAACGTGTCGCTGGCAACATAAACAAAATTGACGTAACAAGACTTGATGGGGATATCGTCACAGATAAATAGATTTGATGTAACAATATTTGTTAATTCAAAAATAGATAAAATACTTAGTCACTGGCATCACAAACCAAATTGACATAAAAAATATTAGATTGCATTGAAATCCCAGCTTGTTCATCGGAACATTCACCGGCAAGGGATACAAGAGGAGAAAAAAACAAAAAACAGAAAAAGAAAAAGGTCTAGGTAGGCCCCTCACTAGCCTTGCGAAGGACCTCCACAAATTTCTCCAGGTTGCGCAAACCCGCACGATGGCACAGGCGACGTAACCTTCCCTCTTCTTCAGAGAATCCCGTTCCTCTGGAGTGATCGACAGCAGCTCAAAGTTGGACACCGGATCGAGAGGTCGAGCAATAACCTCCAGTGACAACCCGAAGGAGGCCAGGAAGTCCGCAGCCTCGGCCAACCAATCAGTTTCCTGCACCCTCTTCCGTCCATCAAGGGCCGGAGGCGGCACAGAGGAAGCTCCAAGCGGAGAGGCTGGACGAGGAATGGATGAAGCCTCGGGCCATGGTTCCCAACCTGAAGGTTTTTCAGAGCCATGTTTAATGTAAAACCTACCCATATGAATGGGACCCCCATATGTATATATATACACGTTAATCCGACTCTTCTTATTTCTAATTGGAAAACATAGGGGTATTGTAAGCCCCTATTATTTAATTATTTTAAATTAAGGGTTTTTAAGTGCAAATGACATTTTTAGCCTTAAAATAATTTATTATGATTATTAAAAAAAATTTAGAATTTTTAAATAGTTTTTAAAGCCTAAAATATTATTTTGTAATTTATTAATTTGTTTTTATAGCAGTTTGCAATAAATTTAAATATTTTTAAAGCAAACTGCAATATTAGATTTGTCTGTGCAAATTAATATTTGTACAGAATATTGCGGGGGTCAGTTTGCAAATTAAAAATTGCATATAGTTAAGGCGGTAGGGTATTTTGTAATTTATGAAATGCCAGGGTTTTTTTTGTAATCTGACCGACGGCTACTGCCTTTGTCTTGTCATCTTCCCCGACGGTCGTACCTAAACCCTAACCCTAGACCCTAACTTCTTCACGAAAACCCTAAATTGACCTCCGATTCTTCCCTATAAATACCCCCTTGGCCAAAACCCTAACACTATTTATCATCCTGACCACCCTAGCCACCGCCATAGCTTCATCTTCTCCGACGACTCGTCGAAAACCTAGATCCAACCTAGCCACCGCCCTAGCCGACGTCAACGTCTCCGACCACCACAAATTGGTTTGCCTCGACGAACTCGACCATATTTTTTCCGATGCACCCTGATGCTTCCTCCACCGTGCATCAGCCCCGAATGGCGACCGTTGCCGGACACGTATGTGTCATTCCTTCCCTGCTACGTGTCTGTGTCTCGTATACACGTGGAAGGGTCTCCGTGTATCGAGGAGTCTCGTGATGGACTTGGACATGGCAAATTCGTATCAGAATGCGAGTTCTTGCCTCAGACACAAGACTCGTATCGGATTCATACGCTCGTGTCCTTAACCGTTCGAACACGGGTATAAGTTAATGGGTTTCAGGTTTGTTTTAAATGTTATTGGGTTAAACCCGTTTAACTAATGGGTTTACTGTGCTTTATGGGTTACTGTTCATTAGGGTATTGGGTTCGGCCCAATGGGTTTTGGGCTGAGTTATATATATATATATATATATATATATATATATATATATATATATATATATATATATATATATATAATATATTTTCTTTTTTTTCCAGTACGTGCAAGCTATTTAAATCGTGTGTCTCCCCGCACCCGATTTTTAGCCGGTCGTCATGTCACTTCGGACTCTTCGTACGGATCTTGTCCGTACTGGCTTTTTTATCATTGTTCGGCACGTACGCCTCGCACACTTCGCGCGCTCCAGAGCCTCACGGGACGACCGACGTTTTTCGACGCCAGCAACTCAACGCCTCACTTAGCCCACAACGTCGAAGGCGCCTCCGACGTCTTCACGACACCTGCAACAGCCGGTTCCGCCCAGCCACCCGTTCTATGTGTACGACGCCCTTACGACGTCTTCCCAACGCCCATTGGGCACCGCACGACGGGCCGCGTGGTCAGCCATCGTTTATACCCATGGTAGAATGGTGCCGGTCCTCGACCGCCCGCGCGACGTCCTAGCCAATGAGCTTTCATGCACGGGGCGCCCCATTCTGTCCCACGCCAGCTCAGTTCGTGGCCATTTTTCGTCAGTCCTCCGATGTTGTGGATGCCCCGCATTGCACAGGCCAGGCTCATCATCGCCTTAATATATATATATATATATATATATATATATATATATATATATATATATGTATATTGTTATATACTGTATTTATATATATTTATCGTTAATTTATACATATTTTGTACTTCTATGTATATGCATAATTTGTGCTATATTTTAATATATGTAAATTTACAAGTTAATTTATTTATCGTTAAATATTAGGGTTATGTATATTTTACTGCATTAAAATATTATTCTATTATTTTAATATGCATATATATATATATATCTATATATTTAATTTTGTATTTTTACGTATTCTGTTAATTATTGTCATTTAAGTGCAGACCTAGTATGGGTTTTATGGACTTAAATAAGTCTAAATACATTCAAAATTTGTACGAGTCATATCAGACTTGATTCATGGCTTTGGTTCCCGTATCCGGACTTCGGTTCAATTTCGTATATGTAGATAAATATATTAAATAATTAATTATTTATTTCCAGAAATTGTACTTTGTTGTATTTGAATTTACACTACAAAAATCTGTAAAAAGCTGTATTTAAATACTATGTTAATTTAGCTAATTTAATGTAATTTTTTCACAATTTAGTTTGTATTTTGCCATTTTATAAAAATAGGAAAATCGAACTCATTTTCAAAGTACTTATGTTTACTGATTTTTAATAAATATCTATACTAATTTATAAATTCCAAAAAAATTAGTATAAATTTCTATAATTAACAAGGATCATTATGGTACTTTATTATATATATATTAAATTTTTTTGACTATCTTAATAATTGTTGGAACATAGTGTACAGTCTGATTTATTAATTAAATAATTATGTCTTTTGAAGTTATGTGTGATTTTGGGATATTTTAGTATTGGGACCTTACCCTACCTTAGTATAGTGATCCTAAAAAGTTGGTATAGATATTGTGTCACCCCACATTGGTCTAATATGCTAAAGTAATCACTTGGCTAGGTGTCCAGTTAGAAAGTCGTGTCACACAACTAGTGTCCTAGTCTTGAGCTTAGTATAGAAACTAAGATTGTATATCCTTTTTAACAGTGACAGGATGCCAGACATCTATAGCTTTGTATTCATACCCTTGCTTTGCACGAGGCAAGTACCCCCTATAAACTTTACTTACTGTATATGATAATGAAATGTGCATGAATGATATTAAGTTAGTTATTTTTAACAGATATCATTTCTTAAATGCTTGACATACTCTAAACTGTTCTTGTATTTCTCACATGTTATAACTTGGGTTATGGGGAAACTGATAGCTGAGTATGTGATCATGCCCCCTTCTTTCGTACGTATGTACCGAGGAAGGTCGCATTACATGCATACCTTATCGTAGGTTATTATCCCGTATTTTTGTACGGATATACACCTATGCTTGTATCCTTGTACGTATGTATATTTTATTGCATGTAGACTTGTACACCGGTACATTTTATATCTATTGACGATCACGTACCTGGTCCAATTTAAAATATTACATGTACATCTGTTCTCATGACAAATGTATCTTCTACATGATAGATTGTGATATTCTATGATTCTTGTTTATTACATCTCTTTTCATTCCATGCTCAGTATATTTAGTTTGTAGAACCAGTACTTGCTCCCTTCCTGACAGAAAATGTTACAGGTATACTTACCGAGGAGGAGTTGCTATGTAATTCCTATTATTGGGCCACCATCAAAGATCAGGCCTTAGCCCACGAGGATGTACCTATGGGGAACCTCGTCTAGTTTGTTGTCTTAGTTGCTCTGGACTTGAGAGCTGGCCTATTTAGGCTATATGTATTTTGATACTGGACTTAGTATCCAGTTTTACATTTTTGCTTTGTATTTAAAACCTGTTCATATTTAGATGTTGTGTTGTGATGATTTCTTTAAATATGACAAATAGAACTGTTTGCATACTTTGATCTTTTACTATCTACTTTAAAAAAAACAACTTACTCTTCTATAACGCAAGCGTAGGCTGGACATGTCTCATCCCGGCCCAACAATTTAGGTAACGGGTCGTGACATATTTTTAGTGGTAGCCCATGCAGGTCAGAGACTTAAATTGTTTGGTTACACCAAGCATACCTGCAACTAGGATTATAAGATAACTTGATAACACTTGGAACAAGATTTAGAACACCTAGAGGATTTTTAGGATTACAACATAGGAAAACTCATCACAGCATAGGACTGTTATTTTTAGTTAGATTTTGTTTGTGATTGCTTGCTTAAAAAGTTCTCATAGTTCTTTTATTTTCTATTAGATGGTGCTCACACGCTCATCCCAGTTTGCCACACCTGAAAATGGCGTACTTCCTATCCAGCCGGTCCACCAGTTGACCGGAGCACTTCCACTTCCACCTACCATACACCCCCACTCCAAAAATCCCCCAACCCAGATGCCTCCACCACCTCCTATATCACAGTCCCAACAGGACCAGATAATTCCACTACCACCTATTGCTATACCTGCCCAAACTTCCGTCACTCTCGACGGGAACCAGCTACTTACTCTATTCCAGGGGTTCCTAACGATCCATCAGGAGCAGACTACCTTACTTCGCCAGAGCATGGAGCGCTCTGCGGAGCGTACCATGATCCCACCACCGGTAGAGCCATGGCCGAGAGTGGGGAATATCAAGGACTTCATGAACTTGAACCCCAAGGAGTTCATGGGGACTAAGGACATAATAGTCGCAGATGACTGGTGGTACTCAGTAGAGAGGAAGCTCCTCGGAGCTAGGTTGCCCGGTGACCTTCAGGTCGAGGCAGCAGGATTTCTGCTGACAGGCTTAGCAGGAGTCTTGTTCAGGAATGAGCTACTATTTGCGAGAGGGAGAGCTACATGGGATCAGTTTAAGATCCAGTTCAAGAAAAAAAATTTCTCGGCTACCACTAGAGTAGCCATGGGGCTACAATTCCAGAACCTCCAGCAGAGGAACCGTTCTATTGACTAGTATACGGCAGAATTTAGTCGTTTGAGCCGTTTTGCCCATAGCTTGATTTCAGACCCAGAGGAGATGGCACATAGATTTTGCCATGGTCTTGTCCCAGACATCGGCATCCTTCTAGTGGCAAACGGGACGACTAACTACTACCAAAGCCTGGAGTTGGCCCGAAGGATAGAGGAGCATCTTCTGTCTTGCAAGAGGCCATCTTTCGGACACAATGAGGGACCTTCCAAGTGCCAGGCTTTCGAGTCGAGAGCACCAGCGCAGCACCAGCAGGCGTAACGTCCTTCCGTACAGCATTACCAGACACCACCAGTTAGAGCTCCGGTACCACAGCAGCAGAGAGGAGCTGTGGGTTCATTTTGCAGGAGGTCGGGCCATGACTTTGCCATCTATAGAAAGAGGTTGAGACAGTTCTTAGCTTGTAGGTCTACCACCCATCAGCTTCGGGATTGCCCAGCAGTGAGGGCGCCAGGCACTGGATCGCCTAGGGGACCACCGCTTCCGACCCAACAGCAGCGGCTTGGGCAGAATCTGTAGCAGCAGCAGCAGAAAGGATCCCAGGGGAAGGCTTATAGCCTAGCTCTTGAGGCGGAGCCAGAATAGGTTTTGGAACTAGATTTATTTGGCCGATGTCATCATAGGTCATGTTTATTTGCATACTTTTTTAGCCATATGCTTGTTTGATTCTGGTACATCACATAGCTTTCTGTCATTAGAATATTTGCAAAAATACTATTTAGTAGCTACACCCACCAAGAAGATGAATAGAGTAATGATAAGAGATGGACCAGTACCCATTAGAGCTATCTATAGATGCTCTATTACTATAGTTGGAAAAGAGTTTAGGGGACGATCCTTTATGATGCCACTTTTCAGATATGATATCATATTGGAAATAAAGTAGCTTAGCTATGCTCACGCAGCTATAGATTGTCATGAGGGTGGTATTCTGTTGAGTCCCCCAGGAATGGCACCATTCAGTATCAGGAGGACATGGCCGAAGATCAGCCTAGAGATGAACTGTTGTGCTACAGTTGGGGAGCTAGCACCGCTACACCCTATCATTGTAGATTTTATAGATGTATTCCCAGAGGATCTTTTAGGACTCCTACCTGACAGAGATGTGGAGTTCACTATAGATTTTGTGTCGGGTTCATCCCCAATATCCCGGGCTTGCTATAGAGTGAACCCCAAGGAGGCTGTAGAGATGAAGGAGCAGATCGATAACCTGTTGAAAAAAGATTTCATCCGATTAGTGCTCCTCCATGGGGAGCACCAGTGCTCTTTGTGCCAAAAAAGGATGGTACAGTCCGGTTGTGCATTGACTACCAGGCATTGAATGCCATCACCATTAAGGACAAATATCCTTTGCTTCGGATATATGATTTGTTCGACCAGTTAGGTGGAGCAAAAGTGTTCTTCCGGATATATTTGACATACGGTTACCACCAGGTGAAGGTCAAAGCTGAAGACATCTCGAAGACTGCATTCAACACCAAGTATGGGCAGTACGAGTTTTTGGTGATGCCATTTGGTCTTACAAATGCGCCAGTTGTCTTTATGAACTTGATGAACAAGATATTTCACCAATATATGGATAAATTTATTGTGGTGTTTATCGACGACATCCTGATATACACGAAGACGCCAGAAGAGCACGAAGAACACTTGCGAACAGTTTGAGGATTCTGAGGAATGAGAGGTTGTATGCTAAAATGTCGAAATGAGAGTTCTTTCTCGACCGAGTAGAGTTTCTCGGTCATGTGGTCACTAGAGAGGTGATCTCAGTGGAACCCAGGAAGATTGCTGTCGTCGGGACATGGAAGGCTCCAACATCAGTTTCAGAGATCAGGAGTTTCTTGGGAATAGCAGACTATTACAGGAAGTTTGTCCAAGATTTTGCTAGAATAGATGAACCTATGACGAAGCTGACATGGAAGGAAGCAGAGTACATCTGGTCAGAGGACTGCTATGTAGCATTTGATGAGCTGAAGAGGAGATTAACGACTGCACCAATTTTGACATTACTTTCAGGATATCTGGAGGTTTCACCATTTACAGCGACGCTTCAGGAAAGGGGCTAGGATGTGTTTTGCAGTAGCATGTGAAAGTGATTACCTACGCTTCTAGGCAATTACGGACTCATGAACAAAACTATCCTACTCACGACCTGGAGTTAGCTGCAGTGATCTTTGCACTCAAGTTGTGGAAATACTACTTATACGGAGAGCGAGTAGAAATCTTCACAGACCACAAGAGGCAAGTACCCCTCCTACAAACTTTACTTACTGTATATGATAATGAAATGTGCATGAATGATATTAACTTAGCTATTTTTAACAAATATCGTAGCTTACATGCTTGACATGCTCTAAACTGTTCTTGTATTTCTTACATGTTATAACTTGGGTTATGGGAAAACTGATAGCTGAGTACGTGATCATGCCCCCTTCTTCCGTACGTATATACCGAGCAAGGTCGCATTACATGCATACCTTGTCGTAGGCCATTATCCCGCATTTTTATACGGATGTACACCTATGCTTGTACACTTGTACGTATGTAAATTTTATTACATGTAGATTTGTACACCGATACATTTTATACCTATTAACGATCACGTGCCTTCTCCAATTTTAAACATTACATACACATCTGTCGTTATGACAAATGTATCGTCTACATGATAGATTGTGATATGCGATGATTCTTGTTTATTACATCTCTTTTCATTCCATGCTCAGTATATTTAGTTTGTAGAACCAGTACTTGCTCCCTTTCTGACAGAAAACGTTGCATGTATACTTACCGAGAAGGAGTTGCTATGTAATTCCTATTATGGGGCCACCATCGAGGATCAGGTCTTAGCCCACGAGGATATACCTGCGGGGAACCTTGTCTTGTTTGTTGTCTTAGTCTCTCTCGACTTGAGAGCAGGATTCTTTAGGCTATATGTATTTTGATACTGGACTTAGTATCCAGTTTTACATTTTTGTTTTGTATTTAAAACATGTTCGTATTTAGATGCTGTGTTGTGATGATTTCTTTAAATATGACAAATAGAACTGTTAGCACACTTTGATCTTTTATTGTCTACTTTTAAAAGAACAGCTTACTACGCTATAACGCAAGCGTAGGTTGGACATGGCTCAACCCGGCCCAATAATTTGGGTAACGGGTCGTGACAAGTGTTCAATGACCTCCAGTGACTCTTCTTATTCTCTGTCTCCGACCATTTTGCCATGTAATCTAGGGGTAAGCAACACGTTTGACCATTGTTTATAATATTTTTTTAAGATATCTACATAAAGTGTTATAATAAATCCAGATAACACTACAACCAAACATATTCTAAAAAAATATTATTTATGATACAAGCAAACTTATTTGATACCATATTATGTAGCAGACAACTACCATAATTTAAATTAAATGGCCAAATTTATTTATTATTTTATATTTGATCTAATCCATAGTTTCAAATTTATATAATTAAAATCTAATAAAATATAATCTACCATAATTTGAATATAATATATATACAAAATATTAAACCTAATTTATAATTTTGAGTCCAATCTATGTAAAGATTTAATGTAATGCAAATCAAATTAACAACCTAATCTTATAAAGATTAAGAATTCTAATTATAATCAAATTTAATCTGGTCTAATACATAACCGAATCTCGGTATGATTAATCTAAACTAATTTTGAGTCCTTTTTTTGCAGCCTATATGATTTAAACATGCACTAGAATATATTTAAACAACATAAATTCAAAGGAAACAAATTATAGACCAAAATGTTATTTAATTTCAAATTATCATGGAGTTTTGAGTCTAATCTATGTAAAAATTTAATGAAAGTGAAATGAAACTAACAATGTAATCTATGTAAAGATTCAATGAAAGTCAAATTATCGTAGAATTTTGAGCCTAATTTATATTGTGTGCAAACCAAACCAAACCAAACCTGTCTCAAGTTAAATGGCAGTGTGGCTCGGGATGTGTTAGTATTCGTCCCAACGCGTACGCTAAAAGTAGTCATCCCCGGATCATTGTGAGCCCCTAACATTCGATTGCCCACGGTTGCTACCAATCCGAACCAATCTCTTTTCATCGAACCATACCGAACTGAACCAATAGCTTTCAGTCGAACATATGGTCCGGTAATAATAATATTAATTCAACAAGTTACTTTCAATGTTAAAGAGGTTTCTTACTTTTAATTAATAAGTTTTCGTGATACCTCTGTCTTTATATGTCATTTAATTTTACTATTTGCCGTGTAATCAATTCTATTAGAGTGTGCAAACCAAACCAAACCCAAGTCTCAAGTTAAATGGCAGTGTGACTCGGGATGTGTTAGTATTGGTCCTAACGTGTACGCTAAAAGTAGTCATCCCTGGATCATTGTGAGCCCCTAACAGTCGATTGCCTACGGTTGCTACCAATCCGAACCAATCTCTTTTCATCGAACCATACCGAGCCGAACCAATCGCTTTCAGTCAAACATATGGTCCGGTAACAGTAATGTTAATTCAACAAATTAAAATGATAATTAATATTAATATTAACATTACATTTATTAACATTAAAATTAATTTAACATTAATAATAAAATTAATATTAACATTAGATTAAAATTTGCATTAGCATTTTAACATAATAATACAAGAACCTTGTTAAAAATGTGGCAACACATTTTTCGATCTTAGCCAACACATTTCGCTCGCCTCATAAACATATATAACGTTGTAAAGAAATATTAGATTCAATCAAAATCCCATATAGTCTTATAATTTAGCACACAGAGGGCCTAGCAATGAATAACAATCATTTAATATTAACAGTTACAACAATCATATGACATTTCGTAATCCAACCAAGGTTTATCACCGATGTCAAGTGAATCATCATTCTCCTCCTCCCAGATGTGGTTCACACCCTCCCATAGGTTCTGATCCTCGAAGGGATCCTTTACAAAATCTACCAAACCATGTATGTACTCAAGGTCCCCATCTACCCGTACATTCCAGCATCCTCTAAGGTCGAGTACGCGAAGATCCGTGCACTCCGCCATGATAGCTCTCAGCCCATTGTCGTCGAACATGCCAAACTTTATCTCGAGGTGCTCGAGACGCGGCATTGAAGGGGCTATGGCCTCTGACTTGTCGAAAGTTTCCTTCTTGAATCCGTTCATTATCATAAACTGCGAAGGTGGCATGTTCCTCCTAAGCGTAACTAGACGCTGGCAACGACTTTCGAGGAGTTCGATGCCCTTACACGTAATTTAGAGGCAGTAGCTGATGTCGAATTCTATCAGAACTGAAAAAACTCTAAATGTTTCTCCAATATTTTATTACTCACGTTGCTCATTGGCATTTGCAGGATCCTTAAAATTTACCACTGTATTATAAATAGTGGTATAACCAGCAAAATAAAAAATTCAAAATTAACAACTCATAACTTATAAAACAAAATAGATTAAAAATATCGTGTACTGGCCCTAAAGAAGCAAAGGAGAAGGACTCTTTGTTGAGTTTGTAAACATGGAGGGAGGTTAGATTTTCCTCACTGCGCACCACTAGCTTGACGTCCGACCAGAAGCAGGGACAGTAGAGTGCCTTCCACCACGACCGGCAAATGAAAGACAAGCGGACGACCTCCTCAGACAACATCTCCGCTAGTACCAAAACCATGGCTATGATCTCCTTGGGGATGGCGGCCCATCCGCAGATGTTGGTTTTGCTCTTCTCTATTGAGCCTGTTATAAAGGGTTGTGAATATGAATAGTTTGGCTGTTTAGTTTGGTTTTGAATCTATATAAATTGGTTTGGAAGGGTGGAGAAGATGAATAGTTCAGCTGTTTTGTTGTATAAGTAGATTTTGAAAGGTTGTGAAAAAGAAACCAATTTTTTTGTATCTCTCTCGGGCCCCTCCTCATGTAAATGTCTATCACCATTAATTAGGGTGAATGACACTGATACAGTCGGTATCAGTAGTATTTGCACTGCCAAAATTCATCTTGAAGAATGTAAGATGTCAACATTGTGTGGAGAAATGTCCAAATATCTTGGATATGATTATACTGATGTTGTATTAATGTTAAGCACTGATACAGTCAGTATGTGTGCTATTTGCACCGCCAAAATTCTTCACTTTGTATTATACCGCCAAAATTCGTCTTTATATGGTCTTGGGTTGTGGGACAGAAGATGTCTTCCGTAGTCGGATTGGTATGGTCCTACTATAAGTGACTGGTTCGGATTGGTAATAGCCGTAGGCAAACGACGACCATCTACTGTAAATGATCGAGGTAGCTATTGAAAGGAAGCGAGTTTGGCATCATAATCCCATAATGTCACATAATTTGGATAATTTTGCAATTTCTCCAAAATAAAGGATATCAATAGCTCAGATGATACCTAGACTAAGAACATTAATAACACTTTAAAATTAATAATCCATTGCATTGGGGATACACTACAACAAAAATACCTTTTAATGACGGCTAAAAAACGTTATTAATTGCAAACCATGACGCTTTTTTTCTCAGTCCAAGCGTTATGAAATCGGGTGTTATAAATGTTTTTAAAAGAGTTATAGATAATTCATCCAAAACCGTCATTAATAGGTTGAATTTCTACTACATTTTATTTTCAAAGCGTTATGGATAGTTATGAAAAACTGCTGTATATGGTCGTTGTATCACATTTATAACGCTCTATACTGCATGTTATATATTCCAAACGCTGCTCAATTCAATTCGAAAACAACCACTTTGAACCATATTCTCAACAAAGCATTGAAAGGTAATATAAAGTACCATTCTCCATTTCATTGCCTCAAAATAGAGTATTTTAGCTACCATTCTACATTTCTCCATTTTATTATATATATTTTCTCAAAATATATAGAGTATCCAATATAGAGTACACATTAGCTACATCAAAACTATCGACATCAATAATCTCACAGATACTGTAGCGAAGAAGCACACTTATAACGCTTCAACTTGGTCACATGAAGACTATCCATAGCACATGTACGTATAGCAAAACCCTGAAAAAGAAAGCAAAACCCTCACTTTTAGAGTCTGTCAATTTTAGAGTCTGTGATTTATATCAAAAAACCGAAAGTATCAGAGTACTCTAATAAAAACCGAAATCGACGAATAAAGTAAAACATCTAGGCATGACATAGTGGACGTAGTCCCAACATCAACGATGCAGGCATGCTAATGGAGATGTCATTCCCGAAATAGAAATACTCCCAACTAATATATACCTGCATGTTATTTATATCGAAAAGCTCCCAACAAAAATACCCACAGTATCAAGTTAAACCCATCATGCATAATAGATACCCAACCAACAATTTTAATCCAAATAGCAAAACATCTCCTACAGCAAAGAAATCTTTTCCAACCCAACATGTATAATAAGGAAAACCTAAACCAACATCCCACAGCAAGTACAGGAAGGAGTACCCAAGCAACAATTTATACAAGAAACCCAAACCAACAATGCATGTATCACAAATAATTCCAACAGCAGCTAGGTAACCCAAAACCGAAAATGATCCAACAGTAAGTAAAGAACCGAACAGATCTAAAGATCATTCCCGCTTCACAAACAAAGACAATCGTAGGATCGTCAAGCCAAAATCGAACCCAACACGTATCAGTCGATCGAAACACTTTTTATGTAGGGATCGAGATCCAATAACATCATCGACAAACAAAATAAACCTAAAAACTGAAATCAATCAAGAGTTTAGAATTTATACCCAAGAATTTGGTATCGGAATCCAAAGGAAGGCTTCGGACTCGGCTCGCAGGAACGCACAACGCCTCGTCGGGTCACGGCTGCGACTGTGGAGAGGCTACATCATCGACACGAAGGTATCCTCACATCCGTGTCCAGTATCGACTCGTACAAACATGAGCATATCTGCACCCAGAATGAACAACCCAACAGTACCAACATACAAACTACGACCAACGACAAGAAACGAAATGAGATATATAAGATGTCTCAGATAAGGATCAATCATCATCTGCTGTAATAGCGTGCCACAACACGTATAGGACATGTCCCGACACGGAGCCAGTGTATCCGATACGATCTGCAATGCTTTGGTTCATTTGGTCGAACGACCATCACCAAGAGTATCAGAGTACTCTAATAAAAACCGAAAACAATAAATAAAGTAAAACATCCAGGCATGGCATAGTAGACGTAGTCCCAAAATCAACGACGCAGGCATGCTAATGGAAAACCTAAACCAACATCCCACAACAAGTATAGGAAGGAGAACCCAAGCAACAATTTATACAAAAACCCAAACCAACAATACATGCATCATAAATAATTCCAACAGCAGCTAGGTAACCCGAAACCGAAAATGATCCAACAGCAAGTAAAGAACCGACATTATTTCTTGTATTAGTTTTTTTGTTAAAAAAATTGTTGCCATTATTTCTTGTATTAGTTTGTAGCATAAAACCTTACTATGAGAACCCATCAACATATATGGACTGTTAATGATGACTACTACCCACTAATGTTTGTAGAACCAGTTTTACTACTTTTGTGTGACTAAACTTGATTAAAAGAAAGTGGGACTAAACTTGATTGACAGAAGGTCAATCCCATGATATCAAAGAAAGGATAAAGCATTGGTAGAAGGTAATCTACCAAAACTGGCAAATATAAATTAACCCAGTCTTGGTTACTTTAAATAGAGGGGCAATCTACCAAAACTGGCAAATATAAATTATGACAATATTGAAACTTCGTAATTTTTTGCAACTGATCCAAACTGCACAAAGCTTCTCGAAACAAGGGCATAAGTGAAAAACCAACTAAATACTAACTGAGGACCTTGTATTCATTTCCAAATTTCTAATTCAAAGAATTATGTAGCCAAGACTTTAGTTATGCCATTTAATCTAAAACATGGCTATAGCTTTAATTGCTAATCAAGCTACTGGCTTTGCAAGGCTGCAAGCAACAATTTAACACAGAGGATGGAGGAATCCATGCTTATAGTTATCATCTCATCTAATATTGTTTGATCATAATAGTAAAAAAAAAGATTTCTTCTTATAGCTAAATGGTCCTCAGTTACTCCATCAAAATGTCATAAGGGACTACAAATTTAGGAACTATTTCAGTATATATGAATTATCTTGAAGTTATCATAACTGATACTAAGTTAGCATTAGAACCTTGTATATATTAGTATATTTGATGCAGAACTTTTGTATATATTTGTTAGTATTAGATGCTTCAAACAACAATAATACTTTGAGTACACTTGTATCGGAACTAGAGTAAAGCAACAACAGCAGTGGGCATATTAATTGCATTTTGTATCTTGTTGCATGTTCATATTTCATATGGAAGAATATAAGACGAAACAAGTTATTGACATCTTTTAGATATTTCTCTCTAATATTTGGATAAACAGCTGAAATGCCAAAATTTACCTCATTTTAAAGACATGTGGAAAATTTCAATTTAATTTTCATAGTATCATAGAACTAGCTATTTGCACATGAATATGTACAAGTGAAGACTTTTCACTTGAAAATCAGAACTAAGTTTTTGCAGTATTGGGTTGTAATTCCATTCCATGAGTTAGTTACCTGGACTTCATCTAATTCGTGAAAGATTGGTTCTAGTTTTAACAAGGTCAGAGTGTCCAATAGCTTTACTTATTTAGGATTAAGTTCAGTCACATATTTGTGTGTTTCTTGTAAGAATTAAAGAGCAGAAGTCCAGGATGTATATAATATCAAAACTATATTCTTAGATTTGTTTGACATTTTTTGTTTTAGTTTGTTGCAAAATATTTTGAAATATTGGACAATAACGATTAAGTACAATAACCATGGTAAAAAAAAACCCCTCATTTTCCTGCATATTAAGTATAAATTTCAGGTGAACCATAACAAAAATCTACTAAATTCTAACAAAAAGGATCAAGATCCATCAGATCCAAAGAAAGAAAGGGAGTACGGAAGAGAGACCTGAATCGTCATGGCTTTCTTGTTTGATTCCAGCTGGCTTCCTGCAAAAAGAAAGAAAAAAAAAGATTTTGATCGATCGATCAATTATTTGCCAGGAAACCTAAAATAAAGGAAAGAAATTGAGGGAGATCGATGAAAGAGGAAAGGAAGAGGGGTTCGACTGACCTTTGCCTCTGGCCTTCTGCTTCTCGAGGTTCTTCTCGCGAGCCATCTTGGTCTTCTGACCGTTGCCTCCTCCCATTCTCCGATCTTCTTTTTTTTCCGACTTTTTTTTTCTGGGATTTAGGGTTAGGGTTATAGAGAGAGAAGGAGAGGCAGGGTTTAGGCTTTTTCTTACGTGGGGGAGCGGGGAGAAGGAGAGCGGAAGCGACAAGTTGGGGAGCGGAGAAAGAAGGAGAAGGAAAAAGAGAGAGGATGAGGGTTTAGAATTTTTTGTAAGTGCGGGAGAATTGTGGGGGAGTCGAGGTTTCGACTTAAATTTCCATACTTTTTTTCATAACGCTCGTATCACTGGAGGACTATCAATAACATTTTTATTGTAAACCGTCATAGAATCTAGTCTTGCTGAACTTTGATGACGCTTCTTTATCAGCCGTCATGAAATCCACTTATCAAGCGTCATTAATAGGTCTTTTTGTTGTAGTGATAACATACTGATATCATATAAATATGAAAAATATAAAGAAATACATGCATGCATGCTAACGTCAGAAGAACCGTTCACCCTAGGAATGATTGATGAGATCTAAATCACTATAAATCTCGTATCCACGTTACTCTGGGATTATATCGTCAAAGGGTCATTTAAATGTCTGTATTAAATCACAAATGTTCCTGAGGTCGTCATTGAGGTACACGTTGAAGCACCCACGTATGTCGAGCATGCAAAGACCTTTACAGTTGCATATAATAGATCGTAGCGTGTCTCCATTGAACATGCCTGAGCCCATCTCGAGGTGCTCGAGATGTGGCCTCAAATCGGCCATGACCTTTCCATCCTTTTTGTTGAACGTGTTCACCACGAATCTGTTCCTAACCATGAAATATGGAGGGGTATGTTCCTCCTCAGCTTGACCAGACCATGGCAATACTTACCGGCGAAAAATATTCCCGTCGATGTGATATAGAGGCAGTAGCTAATTTTGAGTTCTTCCAGCATCGAAAGAAACTCCAAGTGTGTCACAAAAGTTTCATCACTCACGTCGCACTTCGGAATGCACATCACCCTTAGAAATTTTCTACTGTATTATAAAAAGGAAAAAACATCTTAATTCACAACTTTATGCATAGAATCAATAGAAATTAACCAAGTATACATAAAAATTTCTAATTAGAAAAATAAAGTATTATAAGAAGACAAAACAAAATTTTGTACAGGCCTATAACATGCAAAAGAGAAGGCGGCTTCGTCGAGCTAGTACGTTGTGAAGGACCATAAAATTTTTGTACTGCGAGCTACGAGCTTCTTTACGGTCAAACCAATCTCTACGGTTTGGTGGTCTCTGCGGCACCACTGGTCCAAGTCCATGTTGGACCAATAGTAGGGACCGTTGAGCACCTTCCACAATGAACGACACACTGAGGCCATGTTGCACCTGACCTCGTCTGCCGGCATCCTCGACAGTACCAGTATCATCGAGAGAATCTTCGTAGGGATGATGGCCCACCCGTTGCTGTTGATCTTGCTTCTCTTCATTATGACTCTTCTTCTTCTCTGATTTGGTTCTCTATAGTCGGTTGGGTTTTTTCTTAATAGAAAAGGCTATTTAACCCGCTCATGGGGGGTGTGACTATGCGCTACATGTAGCCATGCGTCCCCCTTTTACTCCGAATCTCCTGACATGATCACACTGGGCCCATCCCTTATTCGATCCATTGTTACTCTTCTTCTCCTCTAGCTTTGGTTGGGTTATATTGTGTTTTATTTTATAATTTTGGAAGTTAATTAAGATTAAATATTTTGAATTTTTAAAGTTACCTGTTCGTACAAGTAAATTTTTAGATTAAAAGTTTAATTTAAATTAAAAAATAAATATTAATTATAAAATTCCTAATGTTAATTTTAATTTTATTTTAATTTTTAAAATTTGCCATGTGATCAATAGGAATTAGGGGTACTAAAAGAAATCAAGATAATATTAATATTCACTTGTTGATTTGGTTAATTAAATTAGGGCATTTCGCAGATATGGGTCAAACCGGCCGCATCGAACTATATCAATCCGAACCGATGGGCTATCAATCGAACATATGGTCTCGTAACATTAATGTTAATATTAATATTATTTTAAATATTAATGTAAAAAAATCATGATAATATTAATATTTACTTTTTTATTTTTACAAGAGATTTTTTAATTTAAATTTTAACTATTTTTAGTTATAAATTTAAATTTAATTTTAAATCAAATTTTAATTTTAATTTTAAAATTTTATTTTAAATTTTAATTGAAATTTAATTTTAATTTTAAAATTTGTCACGTGATCAATTGGATTTAGGGGTTTGCACATATGGGTCAATCCAACTGCATCGAACCGAACCAAACTTGGACCAGAAATTAAATGGGGCTTTGGCTCGGGCTCGGTTAGTGTTCGTCTAAACTCGTACGGTAAAACTAGTCGAGCTCGATCATTTCGTGTGTGTAATCGAACCGAGTTCAAACACCATTTTTGAGTACATACTAGCATGTAATAATGATACGTGTTAATGGTAGTTATTAATAAAAGAAACTAATGAAATAAAAACTTGTTGATTTGATCAATTGAATTAGGAGATTTTGCAGATATGGGTCAAACGGGCCGCATCGAACTATATAAATCTGAATCGATGGGCTATCAATCAAACATATGGTCCAGTAACATTAATGTTAATATTAATATTAGTTTCATTATTAATGTAAAAGAAATAATGTTAATATTAATATTCATTTTTTTATTTTTACAAGGGATTTTTTATTTAAATTTTAGCTATTTTTTAGTTATAAATTTAAATTTAAATTTAATTTTAAATCAAAATTTAATTTTAATTTTAATTTTAATTTTAAATCTAATTTTAATTTTAAAATTTGTCACGTGATCAGTTGGATTTAGGGATGTGCACATATTGTTCAAACCAACCGCATCGAACCGAACCAAACTAGTACCTCAAATTAAATGGGGCTTTGGCTCGGGCTCGGTTAATGTTCGTCCAAACTCGTACGCTAAAACTAGTCAAGCTCGATCATTTCGCATGTGTAGTTGAACTGAGTTTAAACACCATTTTTGAGTACGTACTAGCATGTAATAATGATACATTTTAATGATAATTCTATCATTTGGGTCAAATCGACCGGCACCGTATCGAACTATATCAATCTGAACAGATCGACTATTAATCGAATCGATGGTCTGGTAACATTAATGATAATTCTAACATTAATGATATTAATGTGTCCTCTTGTTAGTGGAGTTGCAGAAGACGAAAGGTTGTGTTGGAAGTTGTTTTTTTTTAAAATTATGCATGCTTTTAGGATTACTTAAGCATTTCTTCTGTTTGTATTGTTTCTTGTCCATCGTTAATCTTTTGTTGGTTTCTAAAACACTATTTTCTTCAATGGCGGTGTCACATAGAGAAATTGAGGGTCAGGTGGAAGAATTAGTTGATGAAGAAAACTTTCCTTCAATAGCGATGTCAGATGGGGAAATTGAGGGTCAGGTGGAAGAATTAGATGATGATCAAAGATTGGAAACTGTTAACTTAGAAAACGATAAAGAACAAGAGGTAGAAAAGAACAGAGAAATGCATCCTAACGATAACAATGACATCAACGCAAACAACGATAAGTTATTTCGCTTCACCTTTTCTAATGGATTTAAGAAATGCGTTATATTTTTACATTGATTTCTCATACTTATTTTGTTTAATTCTGTTTTTAGGGATGATGGTGAATCTCCAATGGATTTTGATACAACGATGATGAAAAAAATATTGCAGTATGCCAACATTAACAAAGACCCAAGGGATCTCTTAGATGAAGATATTGTTGGCTTAGAGTTCAACTCTATTGAAGAAGTAGATACATTCTACCGGATATATTCAAAAATAGTTGGTTTAAGTGTTAGAAAGAATGAAGTAAAGAAAAACAAATCTGGGATGCTAATAGTCCGTAGTTAGTGTTGTTCGAATGCGGGATTCAGACGGAAGAAATACATTGAAGCTCCTAACAGGGTTCATGAGCCAAGAAGTGAAAGCAGAAGTAGTTGTAAAGCAATTTTTCGTATTGGGTACAACATTTCTACAAAGCTGTGGGTTGTCAAAAATTTTCGAGTACATCACAACCATAATCTGGCGAATGATTTTAAAACATTTTTTTTGAGATCCCATCGTAAGATATCATCCGCAGAATTGGAAAAAGCTAAGCTGATGAAACAAGTCGGGATGACGACTTCAGAGAAATGGAATTTATTTGTCCACTAGAATGGTGGCTGGAATAAGGTTGGATGGACGAAAACAGATTTATACAATGCTTTAGCTAAAGATAGTAGAGAACTAGACGATGTTGATGCTACGACAATACTTACATTACTTCAAGCTAAGGAGGGTATTGACCCAGATTTCTTCTACGCGTACAAGGTAGATGAAGATTCCAGATTGACCCATCTCTTTTGGGTTGACGGTGCAAGTCGATTCGATTACGAATTATTTGGAGATTCACTAGCATTTGATTCTACATATAAAAAAATAGATATCAGATGTCGTTGGTAGTTCTGGTGGGTTCAACCAATCATGCAATAACTTGTGTGTTTGGATTTTCATTGATCCATAATAAGTCTACTGAGACATATTCTTAGGTTTTACAAAAATTCCAAGAGTGTGTGAAAGGCAAATTACCAGAGACAATTCTCACGGATGGTTGCAGATCCATGAATAAAGTAATTAAGGATTTAATGTCCAGCGTAGTTCATCGAACGTGCTCATGGCATATCCTAAACAGTTCAACAAACATGTACACCGAGATGGTTTTGCAAAAGAATTGAGTAATCTGATTAAAAGATACATCTCACACTTGGTACTTTACTTTGAAGTATGTTGTTGTTACAATTTTAAAACTTTTGTTATTGTCCATATTTTTTAAACAAGTACTATTCAGTTGAAGAATTTGAAAACCATTGGCAGCAGATGCTAAGGGATTATAATACAGAGAACAATGAGTGGACCAGTGTATTGTACAGAATGAGGCATCAATGAGTGCACACATTCCTACATGGAAATTATTTTGGTGGTTCTACTGTAACAAATAGATGTCAATCAATGAACGCATTTCTGATTAAATTTTTGAATAAGAAGCTGCCACTATGGAAGACCCTTCAACATTATGACCACGGTTTGGCGGCCTTACGTTAAGGCCAGATGAGTAAGCATTCCATTGATAAACTCTCAACACCAGTTGTGAAATAAACTAGCATAGTCGTAATAGAAGATCAATTTGTAGCAATTTACACTAAAAATGTTTTTATAGAGGTAAGGAATAAAATCACACGTTCTGATAAATATAGTGTTGTCCACCTTCACATCATAAGAGAGGCAGAAGTTTGCACTATCCGAAAGTATTGGTCGAAAAATAATCTAAACCGGAAGGTTACATTTTATCGTATCGACAACAATATAAACTGTGACTACTTGTGGATGGAGACCAAGGGGATTCCTTGTAGACATATTTTTTCAGCAATTAAAAGAATGCAATTGTCAGATATTTCAAAGAACTTGGTAAAAACTTGTTGACTGAAGGATTGCAAAGAGAGTCATCTCTCCGGACCTAGCACAAAAAGGAGATTCAGCCACCCAGACAGGATTGAGGGCAGAAGGTTTGGTGGTATTAATGAACAAGTTAATCTGTTTACGTATTATTGTAAAAAATTAAGCAAAATTTAAGAGAAGGGAATAGAGTTGATGTCAGCTGGGCTGATTGAGTTGCAAAAAATGGTGATCGATATTGACGAAGAAGAAAAAAATGGTAGCTCATGTAGTTCATGGAGTGCATGAAGCTTTTAAAGAGCCAAATCCAATAGTAACAAAAGGAAGGACTTCTTAAGGGAAATCGAGCCAGAGTAAAGAAAGTCAGACTATCCCCAATCCTAGAATTTATAGAATTTGCAGAAAATTGGATCACGATATTCGTAATTGTAAAGTACTGTAGAAGCATAAAAAATATAGAGTTTATACGGATTACAAATTGCTGCATAGGTACCTTGGGCCAAACAGGTCCGCATGAAGGAAAGCCGCATGACTGTTCAAAGGCATATGCGGCTCGTCGACAAACAGCTGTAGAAGGAAAATATGCGGCCAAAGAGGAGCAGTTCGACTGAGAAAGCTGACAAGTCCTGGTAAAACATGACAGTTCTGACACTTCGACAAGAAAGATAAGACGTGAGACGTCGCCCAAAAGCAGGGTTCGTACGCCTCCATGCGGCCAGAAGAGTGTCATCTATGCCGCATGAAACTTATACGGCTCAGATTATGCAGCCCCAAAGTTTCTAAAACATTATGCAGCCAGGAGTAATTGTGATCCAAGCTGCATGCATGAGTCTCATACGACTCCGCATGATCGAAGACTGAGAAAGCTATACGCAACGGGACACGTGGCAATCTGACCAATTCCTTAACTACCCAGATTTGCTGCAACAAAATCCTAACAAATCGACAGATGGCAACCCAAGAGCGGGTCTTCGCGTGCTAATCAGCCACGTGGCTGCAAGCCATCTATACGGCTTAAAATATATCTTATTATAAATAGCAGGTTGCCACACCCCTGCAAAAGGCTGGCAACCTTCAAGAAAAAAGTAATATCTTCACGAGCTAGAGACGGCATCAGATAGTCCACGGAGTAAGGCAGAGTTGATAGCACTTTCCCGAGCCTGCACCGTCACCCCCAGAATCAAAACTAAATAATTGTACTTAGATTATTTTCTAGGCTTTCTTTCTAGGCTCTTCTTTGTACAAGCGAGTTTGCAATCAATTTCAGTGTTCTGTAATACCTATCGTTAATTTTTATGGCCAATACAATGGCGACTATGTTGGGGATATCCTTCTCTTCCGATGAGAAGTTGGTGATGCAATCTGACGCGTCTAAGCTCGATTCTACACAGCAGATGCTTGTGGTTCGCTTTGACCAACAAGCCTTCGAAGAATTGCTCTATGAAGGGAGCGCCAGCCCATCTCAGAAGCGAGCCAACCCGAAGAGGATTCGCAAGGCGTCGGTGCGTAAAACTGTTGCCCCCGACCAAGTTCTCGAAGAAGCTCCTTCTGCTGTCCAAGACGGTGACCAGAACTCTCCAGCGGCTTTGTTTTCGACCGCAGAGGACCCTACTGTCCCCAAATCCAGTAGAAGAAAACACTACGATGCTGAGTTTTTGGGGGCACAAGGGAACTCCATACGGACAAAGAAGAGGTCGCAAAGAGGAGATGGGCAGTCTGTCCATGCAACAGCCAACTCCGATTGCAGGCAAATAACTCATGCGGCAGCCAACTCTCGCCGTAGGAAGATGACCCATACGGCAGCCAGCTCTAGCCGCAAAAAGATGGTCCATGCGATGACCAATCTTGGCCTCAAACAAGATGTCTCATGCGGCCCTCTCAGAAGCTCTGTGTTCGATCGCCTCTCATGCAGGGCAGACACCATGAGGCCTACCGAGGATGCGGGATGTATCAATTTGGACTCTTTTTACTACGCGCCTTTGGGCGCTAAGTCAAAAAAGTCTAGAGCAGTACGGGCCCAACTAGTCCAGTCAAATGTCCAAGTTATTGACTGTCAGTGGGCCCCGTTGACTGTAACACGGGCTCCTGACGGAAAGTTGTACAAAACCACTCACGTCTAGTCCCCCAGGGCTAATGGACAGGGTGGGTCTTGAAAGTCTTCCTCTAAAGATCCAGAGCAAGTACTTTTACTAGCCACAGATCAGGGTGTAAACATGATACCCAAGCACCCATGCGCTCGGGATACCCGAGTTCACAAGTTTGGTGCAAAGGTAGAACAGCCTCCTACCAACTTACGTGACATGATTACTCACAAAGGCGAGACGGCAACATTGACATGCAATGAGTCCCTCTCGGGACGTCGTTGCACCCAAGTCATCATCAACTGCTGCTGTAACAAATTAGCAGCACCTGAAGATCGGCAGTCAGTTTTCCAGCGACTGCAGCAGCCAGCACTTGTTCGACAGGTACAAATTCTAGGGGACGAAGAGTTTCCTTTCGTCTCCTATAATTCAACTCAAAATGTTCGCCCTGGCAAGGGAGGAAAGAAGACAGGCTCTTTCTGCCCGGCCATCTCGGCCAGTATTGCAAGAAGACCCTCATCTGGAGGGTTTCCATCAACCACAGGGGGTGTCTATCTAGGCACTCGATCCAAAAAGAAGCTTTCGGCACCCAGAGATGCACCTTCGACCTCCTTGAGAGTAGATGAAGCTGGGGTAGCAGCCCCCTCAATATATGCGACAACCCGGTATACCAAGAGCACCCAGGGTGCATAGATCCCCCAGAACTCTGCATCAGAATCGAATTTCCCTGAGGGCCACCACCCTCGCCAAGATGATGCGGCTTCCTACACAGGGGGTACCACCCCTTCCGATTCAGAGGAAGATGATATTCCGACATTTCTTGACGATTTCTCTACACAAGGGTACGGCACCGAGAGTACCTCTGCCACAATCTTTTCTACCTCTACCCATGTGAGAACAGTCTTTATGACTGACGACGATCACGAAGCACCTTCCGACCGACAACGGCTAGAAGTGCTGGAAGCCATGCTCCTGTCCTTGGTCAAGTCTGTGGACGAGATCAAAGCCGCCTTGCCAGCTCAGCCAGCAAGGATGCCCAGACAAACAAGCTTGGGACTCGTAGTCAATACAGACTCCAACACGACCGCCCCTCCTTTGGATGATGATCCCTTAGCACAATCCGTGCCTTCAGCTACAGATGAAGCCAAGGAGGCAAGGTGGGAAGTCCAGGATCTTCGAGCGATGTTCAATGCCCGAGACTCTTTTCGGGATTTTAGAATACGACAGCCATATCCCGTTGCATGGAGAGATGTGCCTTTTCTACCTTGGTACAAGCCGTTCCATATCGACTCTTATAATGGGAAGACTTCTTCTAGTCGGTACATGACTTATTTTGAAGTCACCACCGACCACTTGCCGTACAGTGACGCCATCCTCATGCGATTATTCATGGAGCATTGGAGGGGATCACGTTCGACTGGTACCGCAACCTTCACGACAACTGCATTCACTCTTTTGACGGCTTCAAGCACATGTTCCTGGAGAGATTCTACGAAGTGGGGCATAATGTGACGATGTCATCTCTCATGGACGTGGTCCAGGGAGAAAGGGACCTGACAAAGAACTATATCGAGCTGTTCTGCCAAACTGCAATGAGATTGCCCCAAGGCAATCCCGAGAGCTCCTTGATTGAAATCTGCCAGAAGAAGCGCCTCTGGATGGGTGATGATCAGTTCAGGGATTGGATGACCTTCATCATAAGTGCTACAAATACGGAGGAAAAACTGAAAAAGGCTCGCCAACTGGGATTACACATCCCAGACGAAGAAAATAAGGGCAGACGTCCTGGTTCCACCTCCAGTAACAACAACAGTGGCGCCACCACCAATCGGGATAGTAAGGGAAAACAGGCCATGGTCACTGAGGCGACTCAGAAGCCCGAACAAAAACAGGCGAAAGGTTCGTGGCCCAAGATTAACTACTCTTTCGAAGATAGTCATGTCAAACCTATCTTCGATATGCTCTTACAAAGGGATAGGATCCAGCTTCCGCCACCAAGGCGCGAGCCTCGATCAGCAGAAATGGAGGACCCTAAGTATTGTCACTTCCACCGCTATGTCCATCATGCCATCCAGGATTGCTTCAATTGAAGTGGTACATTCAGAGTCTTATCGACTCCAAAGCTCTGTCGATAGACTTTGAAGAGGTTACCGTGGCAGCAAACATGGTATCTATTCAGTTCGGCGACTTCCCTCCAACGAGCACTCCAGACAGGGTAATACCTGTCTCCCGAGAAACGATAGAGGTTACTAATCTTCCACCCGCCCGGAGCCAGATATCTGGATTGGTACCCCTCACTACATCATGAGGAAAAATCATGTGGGTGTATCTAGACTTGGTGTCCGAAGTTATCCAGGGGGTGTCATCTCCTACCAGCAAGAAAAAGGACAGGAAGTCTAGATCTTGCCATACAATTTCAGTTGAAGCTGAAGAAGCTTCAGATGTTGTTACCCGGTCTGGAGCACAAGTCCAGCCCGCACGGGATAGTCCAGTCGAAGATCCTCAGCCAGCAACGTTGCCTCCTTCTGATGTCCCAAGTCCATCTCAGCCTCCACTGGCGAATAAGTCCAAGATAAGGGAGACCCGCTTCGACAGGCCACTCCGCAATGATATACCTCAGGGACTGGAGAGACCTTACAACTTTGACATATTAGCACAATTGGCTAGTACGCCAGCAAAGTTGTCGCTATACGAGCTCCTAAGGCTCTCCAAGGATCTTCGTGTCGCATTAAACGAAGCACTCCAGAATGCTGATGCGTACTTAGCTCAGGTCAAGCCTCCAGGGGAAGACCCGCCAGCAGATTTACAGGGCGGCGATAGCACAGATATAATGCCCAACATCGTATTTACTCCGCAGGACATGTTGATTAAGACCAACTTGTAAGATCGCCCCGTGTACTACACTGGATACATAGGCGACATCAAGGTGGATATGATGTATATCTATCCGGGCTCGTCAATAAGCATCATCCCGAAGAGCCTACTCCAACTTCTTGGCATCCCGATGCATCGGCTAACAGCAACCAACACTGTCATTAACAGTTTTAACTAGGGAGAAGCTATCCCCTAGGAAAGATCCGATTGAAGTGCCAGATTGGTGACATAAAAACGGAGGTTACTTGCTACGTCATAGAGGTAGACACACCTTACAATATCCTCTTGGGGCACCAGTGGATACATGACTATATGATCGTTCCATCCACCCTCCACCATTGCTTCAAGTATGTCAATAGACACGGCTTCGTGAGGACCGAATTTGCCGACATCGAGCCCTTCAAAGGGGTTGAGTCTTATTATTCTTCGAAGGCTTGTTTATATGAAGAATCCAAGATGTAACCCCACATTCCCAAATAACTAGAATTATAGTATATTTTTTTAGATTTATCGATTTTAGAAAATCCTTAGAATTTTTGAATAACTATATTCAAGTTTGTTATTTATAATTCATGAATATATATTTTTGAAAAATGTTTTATTAAATAGCATGGTAGTTAATTAACTAACTTTCTAACAAATTTAGGGCTATTGTGCAAATATGAAAAGGGGGGTCCTTCTTGCATATGGGCTTTAGGTGGAGGGGTGTTTGTGTAAAATAGGTTTCATAAATCCGATCAGAGGAGAGAGAGAGAGAGAGAGAGAGGGAGCAATGTGCTCATCCACTTTTCCAATTTCTCTCGAGAGCTCGAGAGCTCTCTCCCCTCTCCTTCAGCTCTTCGCTCTTTCCCCAAATCCTGCCGGAACCCTAACCCTAGTCTTCGAGGAAGCCAGCCGGTGAGGCTTCCCTCCACCACAGCGACGGCGGGCTGATCATCTTCTGGCGACGACAAGTTCTCAGGTAACCCACAGCGAGATCGATGGCGACGGCGACATCGAAGACTCCCTAATCCGGCGTTTCCTCCTTTTCTTGTGGTGGCGGCATGGCGATCGTCGACCTCGACACAAGCTCGTCACCGGCGACTAGACGTCGGCCTTCATCTGCGGCGTGCGACTACTCCGGGGGCATGACCGTTCTCAACGACCACGAGGCTTCATCGACAGCACTTCTTCGTCTCTCCTGCGATCGTTGACTTTCTCCAGTGGCGATCCGCTCCCAACGACTAGGCCGATCGTTCCTTCGGCGGCGTTCTTTCATCTCCACCGGCAAGTCCACCGGGGGTTCGTCATCAACGGTTTAGCTCGAAGTTGATCCGTTCGTCCTGAGCCCGTTGACTCACTTTCGACGAACCTCTACGACATATGAGTTTCAATTAGGATGAATATTTAGATCTGGGACAATTTAATTATGTTCTTGATGATTCTTGTTGATTTTTGCAAATTCTTTGATACCTATGTCTCAATTTGTCCGACATCTGTTGATCTTCTCGTGCTCAGAAATTATTTGTTAGATTGTCTCAATAGAGATTTGATTTACTGCTGGACACTCGGGGAATCGTATCCGACACTTGGGAGTCGTATTCGCGCTCCAGATCAGACTATTTCTCAGGTAACGTTCTAATTTTCATATTGTCGAGTAAAGTATCCTTTCGATCCAAGCTGATAAGGGCTTTGGACAGGACCGGATCTGAGTATTGTGTTCGTGTCCAGTGTGGATCGTGTCCTGGTGTGTGTGTGTGTCCGGGATGAGGGTCGGCAGGGCCTTACCTATTCAACTACTAACTGTTGTGTAAATTTTTATTCATTTGATTTAAACTTTGTTGTATAATTTTTCATTTCTGGGATTAGGCCAGCAGTAAATTATTGTTTGATTCTGTAGTTACATATAGTTCTTGTTATTTTTCTTGTAAATATTTTGTTAGAATTAATTATGAAGTCTGGATTTGAGTCACTCCTGTACCTTCTTCTAAATTCTGGGTTTCAAATGGGAAGGATAGTCATTGGATTCAAATGGGTTGGCTGGGTGAACTTCATAGCTTATGAGTGTGTTGGTGAAGCTGTTAGTACCATACTTGCTGGTTTGGGAATATAGCTTGGGTGGGAGAGTTGATTTATTGATGGTTTGCTTCAAATCTGCGGGAAAGAATAGCATAGGGCAGGATCCTTCTGAGTTGGCCATGGCAATTTGTATTAGTTTTATTTGATTGTGATTCGGTTTGTATCATTCTATTTTATCGTTGGATTTATATAAATTCTATTCTTATCTATTGATTTGGTGTATGGTTTTGGAAGGCTATGCAGCAGAGTAGTCTTTGTGTGAGCATTTGGCAGGACAGTTGGTTTGAGGGTTATTTGAACACTTGATTTTAGAAATGTTACATTTTTTTCGAACCTTTGTTTTAGCCTTCAATTTGAATGCTTTTGTTTCTTTAATCTGCTACAACAGAGGAGTTGGATTCTGTCGTTGGGGCATGCTTAACAGGCCAGAGTTATAGAGTAGTTAGCTAATTATGAGCTTAATTGGGATTAGCCAAGACAAATTGTGATGAGACTTTATGTCACGACCCGTACCCTAAAGTTAGGGCACGAGACGTGGATACGTCCAGCCTACGCCGCAGTGTCGGCGGTAGAACGCTGTCCTAGGTCTCGTACATCTAACAGTATAAGGTTAAGCAGTTTATACTTCCCGAATGGGGGTGACAAGGCAGAATGTAAACTCAATCACATCTAAGGTAGAGCATAATGGAAGATAGATAAAACATAAAATCCAAAAGAGATACAGTAGATAGAAGTCTAAGTGTCTAAGATACACAAACCCAAAAATACGTCTCAAAGCTCAAATACAGTAATCCATAAAGTAAATACAACTCCAGACAACTGAAAATAGCTAACTAAACAACCTCTAATGTGTCTCCTCTAGGCTAGCAGGCAACCTCCAAGCTATCTGTAAAATTTATCAACAGTTCCAGTCAGGACAGGAGCGAGCACAATACATCTCAACAGATCATAGCAGGTTAGAAAATATAATCATGCAGTAAATTAAGATACATGATCTGAAAGAAATACAGTATGTAAACAGAGAGAGAGAGAGAACTGTAATAAAAATATCTACTATAAGTAGAGAACTAACAGTGGCTAGTGAGTCAGAGTACAATATAAACATGTGAATGGCATAGGAGATTCTGGGAACTATACTATGGAGTGATTCTGGGAACTTCACTACTTGAATATTATTCACATGTCTACTTCTACTCCTCCGTACCCCTAATCAATACACAAGGATCCAACCAGGTTATGTTATAATTCCATGCAAAGGCCCACAAGGGGTGATACATGGATAGCCCATAAATGGGTAATTCTGGGAAGACTCTATGATCATGAGTGTACATGTCACAAGTGATCGAAGAATCGTGAAGCATAGTGATACACCATGTAAGTGAAACGCACAGAACATGTAGTATACGATGCTCACTGAGGAGATAACATCTCAAGAATGGATCCATATAGTACTAATCCGTGTTACCAACGTGACAGCATCAAGTAAAGTAATCTAAACCAGAAAAATAATTCTAACATGATATGAAATGATCAGAGAATGTACTCGCCTGATAACCTGAACAGCTGATAAGTATAGGGGTCCAACTGAAGCCACAAAGTCCTATTTAAAGCAACACAGGTAACAAGGTGTTCAAGTTGTAATAAATAAATCTCTACAAGAAATCTATATTTTCCTAGGTTCTTCTAAGTCAAAACAACTCTAGGTCAACTCCGGTCAATAATCTAGTCAAACTAGGTCAAGTGTTGACTTACAGTTGACTTTTGGTCAACTGGTCAACTCTGGTCAAACAGGGTCAATTCTAGTCTAATTATTAAAGATATAACGTGTACTTCGTTATTCGTACGTCGAAACTTACGTCACGCAAATCGAGATAAGAAGATTATCGGTAAAGTTGATAATCTTATTATAGTGATCCACGTGTCCATCTTGTCAATTTCAGCGATGTGAGATCACTGGAATTGACTGAGCTCAGTTTCGTTGTACTAATCCCGAAATATGAACATTATAAGAATTAATTATTAATTAAATTATAAAAAGGTTGAACTCAGAGAAATTATCAACAAACATTGTCGGACGATAAAATAAACATCGCCAACGTGTCCAGAATAGTCAAATTAGCTAGGATAGCCTACCCATCGGTCCAATTTGGACACAAGGGCAAAAAGGTAATTTTGGGTCAAAACGGTATCCGTGTTGGAGCCATTTTGCATCAAAAAACGTACAAGAAAATAAGTCTATAAAATATAACAAATTATATGTCCACGAAACCAGAATGACGATACGAACCCAACGGTATCTTCAGAATTGGATTCCGTTGACCCGATCTCAATTTGGTCCGTTGACCAGAACTTAAAATTCCGGTTTGCACGAAAATGTGTGCCGGAGCCAATGTTCTCAAAACTCAGCAAACTACATGTCAACGATTCCAGAATGACGATACAAACTCAACGGTATCTTCAGAATTGGATTCCGTTGACCCGATCTCAATTTGGTCCGTTGACCAGAACTTGAAATTTTAGTTTGCACGGAAATGCATGCCGGAGCCAATGTTCTCAAAACTCAGCAAATTACATGTCAACGAGTTCAGAATGACGATAAGAACTCAACGGTATATCCAAAATTGGATTCCGATGAGCCGATCTCAAAATGACCCGTTCATCCGGATATTGGTATTCGACTTGTACCGAAATGCGTGTCGGATCCAATGTCCACCAAAACGTAGCAAATTATATGTCAACGAGTCCAGAATGATGATACGAACTCAACGGTATATCCGGAATTGGATTCCGATGAGCCGACGTCAAAAAGTCCCGTTGACCCGACTGTGGGACCCATTTTGCACCGAAAAACGTGCCAGGGCCCACGTCCTCCAAATCTAATAAAGTTTATATGAAAACATGCCAGAACGACGCCACGAGTTTAATGGTGGTGTCAGAAATGAAATCTGGAGTTCCGTGTTAAAAAATGGAATTTTATAAGTTAGAAATTACGAATTCGGACGACCAACTTTGGCGTCGAATTCAACTAATCAAACAAGCTCACAATGAAACGAAACTAGAGGGGTAGCAAGAGGGTTATACCAGCTTCGCACAGGAACTAGTAGCACGCCAAATGGAGCTACGGTGGAGGACGTACAAGCTGACGAAGTTGACCCTGCGAAACTGTCCAAAATTAATACAATTTAAACGGTCAACTTGGTGGCCGGTTTTGATGTATCAAACGATAAAATCAACGGATGAAAATTGACAGGAGTGAAGGTAGATATACCGAAATTGTGACGGAGTGAAAAAATTGCCCATCCAACAGTCGGATTCCTTGGAAAACGTGCACGAAGTCGCTACGACGGAGCGCCAAAATGGACTTGATTCCGCGCGCGTCACGACGGAATTTCGTACGAAACGCACGAATCGCATCGACGGCACGTCCCGGAGGACGGTGGCCGCCAGGTGAGAGTTCGCCGTGGTGGGGCGCACCCGTGTGGGGGTCAGCCACGCCGGTGTGCGGTCGACGGCGGTGCTGCACCGCCTGTACGCGCGCGGCCTGCGGTTCCCTGCGGGCTGCAGCCCCCGCTGAACGCGGGGCTGCGCGCGAGGCTGCGCGGCGGAGGTGCGGCGAGGGACGGTGTGGCCACGGCGGGATGGAGGTGGTGGTTCGGTGGCTAAGGAGGTGGTGGTTCGGTGGCTAAGGTATTGGTGATGATAAGAGGAGAAGGATGAGAGAGGCTCGGTGGTGGCCGACTCGGCCGGGGAGGTGGCCGGCGACGCCTGACAGGGAGGAAGGGGAGGTCGGGTTATGTAGGTGGTCGGGTGTGTGTGTTGCTGTTGGTGGTGTTGGTGTCTAAATAAAAAGAGTGGAAGAGAGAGACAAGATGTAATAAATAACTAAAGAGAGAGAAAGATAGAGAAAATATTCTCTCATAGTTTTTAGGGCCGGCCAATATGGAGGGGTTGTGGGGAAAAGTTTACTTGTAAGAATTAATGGATAGGATTAAATGGGAGGATCCTATGGCTAGGATTTAATTAGCTAAAATTGGGTCATTCCAATGGATTTAATACCAATAGAAATTTTAATTAAATATAAAAATAGGTAGAAGAGTACTTGATATTTTTTCAAGGGTAGTGAGGCTGAGGGTGATGGTGATGGAGAGTAACACGAAGCTGGGAGGACTTGGTGGAGCCGGATTGGGTCTAAATTCGATATGGCAAAATAATCGAATAAAAATAGGTGTTGATGATCATGAATAAATACGTAGCACATGGGAATTCCAATAAATGGGACACAAGTGTCGTGCGGGTAGTAGGCTCAATGTGGGCCATATCCATATTTGGGGCTGACAGGTTTTGGTCGACAGGGTACCCACAAATCAAGTTGGAAAATGAATGCGACACCGTAGGGTGAAATAAAATCGGATCACGTGTCAGGAAAGTTGTGCGAAGCAATTGGAGCACAAAATGGCGTGTCTGAGTGGGACACGAAGGTCAAGGGTGAAGAGTGTCTCGAGTAGATCATGCATGATGAGTTAGTTTCAAGAAAATAATTGGTCTTGTGCTCTCAAATTAAAAGTCACGGTAACGTGCTAAAAATGATCAAGAAAAAGAGTGGAAAAATTAATTAATAATCAAATGGTCTAAATCGATCCGAAGTTCTGCGAAGCAAAAAGAGTACAAGGGAACAAGTTTGAGTGGGATATTATATACCGTCATGAAGGCAATCATGTCCAGTACAAAACTCATGAAAAAGATTTCCAGAGTTGAACATCCCTGACACTCCAAATATCAATGGCACGGGAAAGTACACTTAAGGATAAATAAACAGAATAATTATTTATTGAAACTAAATCAATCAGAAAGTAAAAGAAAAATAAAAAAATTAACCCAAAATTCAGGGTGCTCACATCCTACCCACCTTATAAAAATTTCGTCCTCGAAATTAAAATGTTCGTACTCCTTCTAGTCAAACCCCCCTACAATCAAGTCCCAGAACTTAAAAAAATCATGTGATTAAAAAGGACGACATACAGGGTTATGGCATACGGTGGTAGTGAAAGTCTTATCTAGGTATACTAGTCATGCTAAACCAAAACGGTCATAGGGTATCAAAACACACAAGCAATCTAGGGTGCTAAACTAGAAAAGTTACAGAAATTACAAATCATCAAAACTGTAAGGCAGTCTACCATCCTACATGAAAACTGGTATCATCATAAAAAATAAAATAAAGAAAGGTAACTACCAATTATCTATAAAGGGTTCAGAAAAATCAAAATCAAAAGTTAAAGAATGAAAGTCACTTACATGGAAATCCAATCACAATATGTATATATAGAGGGTGTGTTAGAGAGAAAAAAGCTAGCATTATGTAAAGGTTATGTGGTTCATGTGTGTATGGGTTTATATGGACATGTTCATATGGTTAGATAGTAGGCATGGGTGTATGTGAAATATACATGAAGAGTATAGGAGGATTTGGGTTTCAAAACAATGGCTATCAAGTTACACTACTCATGGCATATTGGTTAAACAATCTACAATACACAACCTATTTACTCATATGCATGGCTAACCATATACATATATATATGTAAAGAGGTAGAGATTTAGTTATGTATCTATATATATTATGACATGTACGCATAACTCTATATATATCTATACAGGTATATGAACATAACATAGAGGGGAAGGGTTAAGTTACATGACAGTGTATACTAAGTTAGGGTGTGCATGTCCTTTTACAGGGTTATAGTTTAGTATTGAAAGGTTAACTCCAGTTCTAGTTCAACATTTACATACAAAATCTGAAAATGAGCTAACATTTAAACCAGTACAATATTAACATAATACAATTTCAGAATCTAGGGGCTTGAACATCACAACCAACTTAATGCTCCTAAACCAACCTAACATGATGGAAATAAAACCCTAACATACTATCCATACATTTATCTATTCATACAGTTCAATATTACATATTAAATCTGAAAGTGAACTAAACATGGAAATCAATGTAAAAATGTTAACATGTATTCAGTTTTAGGATATTAGAGAAATTTGAACATCAACCAACCCAATGTTTATCATAATCTAACATATAAGAATATGAAACCTAAATTTATATCCCTACAAACCACAATGTATATAGCTCAAAACATTACATTTAAAACAACAATTTGAACTAATATTTAAAATCCAATATTAAGGGTTAATATGCACACAGTCTTAGATTTGATAAATTCAAACACAAAACTCAACTAAATTTTTTTTTGAATTGAAACCCTACGTATAACATACATGTGCAGTGATGTAAAGATAACTAATAACATGAAATTTATATTTGAATTACGAATTTAAACTGGAAAAAGCAGAGAACCATAAATATTGGGGTTTTGACAATTTAAACATCAACAACATATTAATATGTATTTAGGCAGGTGGGAAATCAAGTGTAGCATGCATACGTGTCAGACAAAGAGTCTGTGTCCAATATATATATATATATATATATATATATATATATATATATATATATATATATATATATTTTTTTTTTTACGTGTCAGACAAAGAGTCTGTGTCCAATATATATATATATATATATATATATATATATATATAAAATATATATATATATATATATATATATATATATATATATATATATATATATATATATATATATATATATATATATATATATTCTCATGTCCCAATATAAAAATCAAATTCTATATCAAGACCAACATTTAGATTCCTACCAAGATTGCAAAGTAGGTGTTTGGTGAAATCAAGACAGTTTTATTATTATTATCATTATTTAATACAATAATAATAGCAAGAAGAAATAACAATGAAATCTATTCTGCTTATCTGTTTAAAGGAAGAACCATTTTAAAACCATAGCTATAATACCAAATCCAAGATAAGGTCTAGCAAAATCGTCGATTCATTGTATTAAGAAGAAATTCATAGTAAGAAGTTGCACAAGGTTCATAAAAACAGCTAAAGCTACTCCTAAGTTAAATAATGAGAAGCAAAACAAAACAAATAATAATTTTTTTTGAAGGACTGAAACAAAAGTAGAGAAAACATGTTCGAAAATATTTAAGGTACAATCTGATAATCATATGCGTCTATCCACAATCATGGTACTCTAAATCCTCGTCATACTAGTAAGCAAGGCTATGATAATCACAGAGTCCTCGACTTAGGCACATACCTCTAGAATCATGGTATTTAACATTTTTGCGATGCCGCTGGCTTGGCTGCAAAAACTTTAAATTCCCACACCCGAAAAATATATCCAAAATCAGACTATATGTCCTCACCATGCTGGCTAATGTGACTATAGAAGACTAGATTCCATAACTTAGATGACTTAGCCCATATAATTTCATCTTGACAAAAATTAAATTAAATCAACAATAAATGCCCAAAAATCAAATTTATCAACGAACATTAAGATTCAAAAATGAACAAAACTCCTTCAAATCATATAAATACAAACTTGGATGCTACAGCTAACATCAAGTTTCAAAATTCAACAATCTTCCATCAAAATCAATAAATACAAACTCAAATTCAACAATAATCCATCAAAATCAAATTCAACAACAGAAAGTAAAGATAAATCAATCAAGGGAAGAGAGTTTTCAAATCGAAGTTAAAATAAGATTCTCAAGGGTCGTCCCCGGAATCTCTCAAGGGATCCTAGCTGTGATTGAGTACCTTCAAAAATATATTCTAATCCTACTGCAGGCTGTAGTGGCACTCTAGTTCGAATACCACTACACAAACTCGACCTGCATGGGCCACCACTAAAAATGTGTCACGACCCGCACCCTAAAGTTAGGGCACGAGACGTGGGTACGTCCAGCCTACGCCGCAGTGTCGGCGGTAGAATGCTGTCCTAGGTCTCGTACATCTAACTGTATAAGGCTAAGCAGTTTATACTCCCCGAATGGGGGTGACATAGCAGAATGTAAACTCAATCACATCTAAGGTAGAGCACAATGGAAGATAGATAAAACATGAAATCCAAAAGAGATACAGTAGATAGAAGTCTAAGTGTCTAAGATACACAAAACCAAAAATACGTCTCAAAGCTCAAATACAGTAATCCATAAAGTAAATACAACTCCAAACAACTGAAAATAGCTAACTAAACAACCTCTAATGTGTCTCCTCTAGGCTAGCAGGCAACCTCCAAGCTATCTGTAAAATTTATCAACAGATCCAGTCAGGACAGGAGCGAGCACAATACATCTCAACAGATCATAGCAGGTTAGAAAATATAATCATGCAGTAAAGTAAGATACATGATCTGAAAGAAATATAGTATGTAAACAGAGAGAGAGAACTGTAATAGAAATATCTACTATAAGTAGAGAACTAACAGTGGCTAGTGAGTCAGAGTACAATATAAACATATGATTGGCATAGGAGATTCTGGGAACTATACTATGGAGTGATTCTGGAAACTACACTACTTGGATATTATACACATGTCTACTTCTACTCCTCCGTACCCCCAATCAATACACAAGGATCCAACCACGTTATGTTATGATTCCATGCAAAGGCCCACAAGGGGTGATTCATGGATAGCCCATAAATGGGTGATTCTGGGAATGCCCATAAATGGGTGATTCTGGGAATGTCCATAAATAGGGTCATTCTGGGAAGAATCTGTGATCATGAGAGTACTCACAAGTGATCGAAGAAACGTGAAGCATAGTAATACACCATGTAAGTAAAACGCACAGAACATGTAGTATACGATGCTCCCTGAGGGGATAACATCTCAAGAATGGATCCATATAGTACTAATTCGTGTTACCAACGTGACAGCATCAAGTAAAGTAATCTAAAGCAGGAAAATAATTCTAACAGGATATGAAATGATCAGAGAATGTACTCGCCTGATAACCTGAACAGCTGATAAGTATAGGGGTCCAACTGAAGCCACAGAGTCCTATTTAAAGCAACACATGTTACAAGGTGTTCAAGTTGTATTAAATAAATCTCTACAAGCAATCTATATTTTTCTAGGTTCTTTTAAGTCAAAACAACTCTAGGTCAACTCCGGTCAATAATCTAGTCAAACTAGGTCAAGTGTTGACTTACAGTTAACTTTTGGTCAACTGGTCAACTCTGGTCAAATATGGTCAATTCTAGTCTAATTGTTAAAGATATAACGTGTACTTCGTTATTCGTACGTCGAAACTTACGTCACGCAAATCGAGATAAGAAGATTATCGATAAAGTTGATAATCTTATTATAGTGATCCACTTGTCCATCTTGTCAATTTCAGTGATGTGAGATCTCTGGAATTGACTGAGCTCAGTTTCGTTGTACTAATCCCCAAATACGAACATTATAAGAATTAATCATTAATTAAATTATAAAAAGGTTAAACTCAGAGAAATTATCAACAAACATTGTCGGACGATGAAATAAACATCGCCAACGTGTCCAGAATAGTCAAATTAGCTAGGATAGCCTACCCATCGGTCCAATTTGGATACAAGGGCAAAAAGGTAATTTCGGGTCAAAACGGTATCCGTGTCGGAGCCGTCTTGCACCGAAAAAAGTGCAAGAAAATAAGTCTATAAAATATAACAAATTATATGTCCACGAAACCAGAATGACGATACGAACCCAACGGTATCTTTAGAATTGGATTCCGTTGACCCGATCTCAATTTGGTCCGTTAACCAGAACTTAGAATTTCGGTTTGCACGGAAATACGTGCCGGAGCCAATGTTCTCAAAACTCAGCAAACTACATGTCAACAAGTCCAGAATGATGATACGAACTCAACGGTATCCTTAGAATTGGATTCCGTTGACCCGATCTCAATTTGGTCCATTGACCAGACCTTGAAATTCCGGTTTGCACAGAAATACGTACCGGAGCCAATGTTCTCAAAACTCAGCAAACTACATATCAACGACTCCAGAATGACGATACGAACTCAACGGTATATCCGAAATTGGATTCCGATGAGCCGATCTCAAAATGACCCGTTGATCCGGATATTGGTATCCGACTTGTACCGAAATACGTGCCGGATCCAATGTCCACCAAAACCTAGCAAATTATATGTCAACGAGTCCAGAATGACAATACGAACTCAACGGTATATCCGGAATTGGATTTCGATGAGCCGGCGTCAAAAAGTCCTATTGATCCGGAATGTAGGATCCACTTTGCATCGAAAAACGTGCCAGGGCCCACGTCCTCCAAATCTAACAAATTTTATATGAAAACATGCCAGAACGATGCCACGAGTCTAATGGTGGTGTTAGAAATGAAATCTGGAGTCCCGTGTTCAAAAATAGAATTTTACAAGGTAGAAATTACGAATTCGGACGACCAATTTTGGCGTCGAATTCAACCAATCAAACAAGCTCACAATGAAACGAAACTAGAGGGGTAGCAAGAGGGTTATACCAACTTCACACAGGAACTAGTAGCACGCCAAACGGAGCTGCGGTGGAGGAGGTACAAGCTGACGAAGTTGACCCCACGAAACTGTCCAAAATTAATACAATTTAAACGGTCAACTTGGTGGCCAGTTTTGATGTATCAAACGATAAAATCAATGGATGAAAATTGACAGAAGTGAAGGTGGATATACCGAGATTGTGACGGAGTGAAGAAATCGCCGATCCAACGGTCGGATTCCCGAAAAAAACACGTGCGAAGTCGCTGCGACGGAGTGCCAAAATGGACTTGATTCCGCGCGCGTCACGACGGAACTTCGTGCGTAACGCACGAATTGCCTCGACGGCGCGTCCCGGAGGACGGTGGCCGCCAAGGGAGAGTTCGCCGAGGTAGGGCGCACCCGTGTGGGGGTCGGCCACGTCGGTGTGCGGCCGGCGGCGGCGCTGCACCGTCCGTGCGTGCGCGGCCTGCGGTTCCCGGCCAGCTGCTGCCCCCGCTGCGCACGGGGTTGCGTGCGAGGTGGTGCGACGGAGGTACGGCGAGGGGCAGCGTGGCCACGGCGGGATGGAGGTGGTGGTTCGGTGGCTAAGGAGGTGGTGGTTAGGTGGCTAAGGAGGTGGTGGTTCGGTGGCTAAGGTATTGGTGATAATGAGAGGAGAAGGAGGTGAGAGGCTCGGTGGTGGCCGACTCGGCCGGAGAGGTGGCCGACGACGCCTGACAGGGAGGAGGGGGTGGTTGGGTTATGTAGGTGGTCGGGTGTGTGTGTTGCTGTTGGTGGTGTTGATGTGTAAATAAAAAGAGTGGGAGAGAGAGAGAAAAGATGTAATAAATAACTAAAGAGAGAGAAAGAGGGAGAAAATATTCTCTTATAGTTTTTAGGGCCGGCCAATATGGAGGGGGTGTAGGAAAAAGTTTACATGTAGGAATTAATGGATAGGATTAAATGGGAGGATCCTATGGCTAGGATTTAATTAGCTAAAATTGGGTAATTCCAATGGATTTAATATCAATAGAAATTTCTATTAAATATAAAAATAGGTAGAAGAGTACTTGATATTTTTTCAAGGGTAGTGAGGCTGAGGGTGATGGTGAGGGAGAGTAACACGAAGTTGGCAGGACTTGGTGGAGCCGGATTGGGTCTAAATCTGACATGGCAAAATAATTGAATAAAAATAGGTGTTGATGATCATGAGTAAATACGTAGCACATAGGGATTCCAATAAATGGGACACAAGTGTCGTGCGGGTAGTAGGCTCAATGTGGGCCATGTCCATATTTGGGGCTGACAGGTTTTGGTCGACAGGGTACCCACAAATCAAGTTGGAAAATGAATGCGACACCGTAGGGTAAAATAAAATCGGGTCACATGTCAGAAAAGTTGTGCGAAGCAATTGGAGCACAAAATAGCGTGTCTGAGTGGGACACGAAGGTCAAGGATGAAGCGTGTCTCGAGTAGATCATGCATGATGAGTTGGTTTCAAGAAAATAACTGGTCTTGTGCTCTCAAATTAAATGTCACGGTAACGTGCTAAAAATGATCAAGAAAAATAGTGGGAAAATTAATTAATAATCAAATGGTCTAAATCGACCCGAAGTTCTGTGAAGTAAAAAGAATACAAGGGAACAAGTTTGAACGGGACATTATATACCGTCATGAAGACAATCATGTCCAGTACAAAACTTATGAAGAAGATTTTCAGAGTTGAACATCCCTGACACTCCAAATATCAATGGCACGGGAAAGTACACTTAAGGATAAATAAACAGAATAATTATTTATTGAAACTAAATCAATCAGAAAGTAAAAAAAAAAAAAAATCAACCCAAAATTCAGGGTGCCCATACTTTAGTTATATTTTGACAATGACTGTCTTAAATAATTTGCTATAATTATGACATATTACTAGTATTATTTTCTACCAAATATTACTCACTAATGTATATTAGACTAACATCTAAATATTTGGCTAGTAAAAGTATATTTTCAATAATTAAACTGTCTAATTAAACTATTTCTAAATTCTGATTAATTTCTTAAAAGAAAATATTTTACTTTCTTATTAGTGTATATATACATATTTTTATTTAGAAATATGGCTAGTCTTTATATATTGGTAATAGAGATGTTGACCAGAGGACTGTGGTTGATAGCTAAATTATAGGATTTACTGTAGACATAGCCAGTGACTAATTATTGTGCTTAACCAAGCTATACCCATATTCACAGGAGGACACCCGGCTCTATCTTCTACCTCGATCACCCTGAGCAAGGCAAGTATACTCCTCGGACTTGTTCATTTTTCATATCTTGTATATTCATTACTGTATCTCCTTGTTGACACGATGTATCACGGGATTGTCTGGTTTCATGTTTCATGAGTTACTTGGGTCTGGGAGGGAAAATACTACGGATGTGTGATCAAACCCTATTACTATTCATGTGAATAGCTTTGGCCCCGCATCATGCACGCGGGACCAAAGCCGTACCATTTCATGTTCATTGAATCTACCCAAGCCGATCACACACTCTGAATGTATTTTAATCTTGCACATTTCAGGATTCAGGTTGTATTTCATGTTCAGGTTGTATTTCATGTTCAGGACTCATATCATGTTCCCTGTATTTACTTCCAGTATTTCCTGTTCAGTTTCATGTCTTGTTCTCATTTCTTCTACTTTATATATATTTTCTGTTCTTGTTCACACCATGATGTTCATGTTCATTTCCTTGGATATACTTAGCTCCGCTCCTGACTAGGATATGTTGCAGGTGTACTTGCAGGGTACCATTCTACTCTATGGGCCAGAGCCCAGGATATTAGCTGAGCAGGATGAGACTTAGCTTGAGGCTTCAGGTTTAGACTATTCAGCTTTACTTCTAGATATTGTCTTTAGAGTTCATAGCTTTTTTTATTCCTGTGATTCTGGTACTTTATGATATCTGGATTTGTGGATTATGGTGATCTTTCTGGGAACGTTTTTAGATGCTGTGATTGTACACATTTATGTTTATCTGGTTAGATTTCCCTAGCTTGGCACATCTTACTTCGTCGTGTCTAACGACGAAGGCTGGGCTTGTCCTACTCGTGTTCGATTATTTGGAAGCGGGTCATGACATGTTTTTAGTGGTGGCCCATGCAGGTCTATCCTAATGGTACCTTGGTCTTAGCGTACTATTGGAAGACTTGATTAAACTAGGGAAACTTGATCACAACATAAGAAAAATCAGAAAATAAGGGTATATCAGGTATATCAGATATATTGATATCAATAAACACTTGTTGTTTTAGGATTATGACGTTTTAACAGTTTTTTGTTTTTCAGATAGTACAAGCACGCAACACCGGAATAGTCGATCTACCTACACTTGAGGGTTTCGAGATCCCACTACCTTTTATCACTCTACTATCCCCATGGGTAGTACGTAGTTGATGGAGATTATTCAAGAATTCCTTAACAACCAAAGGGAGCAGGTCATCCTTTTCTAAGCCAGACTTGTGGATACACTCTCCGAGCCAGAAAGGACTTCTGATTTCCAGACTCTCGGATCTTTGGACTTTCCCAACACCGTGTACATACCTTGCATCGAGAAGCAGATCGAGAACCTGGAGCCGCCACTAAAGATCATCCAAGTCAATAAGGACCCAACTCCTCTAAAGATTGGAGTCACCAACCGGGAGATCCAGTTCATAGCACATACAACAAGATGGAAAGCTAAATCCAGGAGAGACATGAAGACTTATGACGAAGACATCAACTACCCTGGACACATAAACCGTCGCAACACTCGGACAGTGCTTATTCAGTTACATCATCTGTCACGACCCGCTCCCGAATAATCGGACACGAGTCGGACACGCCCAGCCTTTGTCGTTAGACACAACAAAGTAAGCTGTACCAATCTAGGGAAAACTAACCAGATATCAAGACAAGTATGAAAATACAGCATCTATAAATGTATCCCAGAAAAGAAGTACAAGTCTCAGAATTCTATTACATTCCAGTAAATGAAAGTAAGTCTACTAGTCTCAATAAAAGGAAATAATATGGAATACTAAGGTAAGCTCTAAGCTTCTGCAGCCTCTAAGTCAAGAGCAGCACCAGCTAGCTCTCCTGCATCAATTGGCTTCCTGCCATAGTACGTGTCGCACAGAGCCTCCAACTCACCTGCAATATATCCTAGTCAGGAGCGGAGCTAAGTATATCCAAGAAAATAAACATGAACATCATGGTATGAATCAAGAAACAGGAAATATATATAATTACAGGAAAAGAGACAAGATGTGAAACTGAGCAGGAAATGCTGAAAGTAAAACAGGGAACATGGTATGAGTCCTGAACATGAAATACAACCTGAACATGAAGTACAACCTAAATCATGAAATACAACCATGAATCCTGAAATACAACCTGAAATCCTGACATGTGCAAATAATAAAATACATCTAGATTGTGATCGGCTTGGGTAGATGCAATGAACATAAAATGGTACGGCTTTGGTCCCGCGTGCTCGGTGCGGGACCCAAGCTATTCACATGAGTAGTAACAGGGTTTGATCACATATCTATAGTATTTCCCCTCCCAGACATAAGTAATACATAAAACATGAAATCAGACAATACCGTGATACATCGTGTCAATCAAGGAGATACAGGGATGAACATGCAAGACATGAGAAATGAACAAATCCGAAGAGTATACTTTCCTTACTCCGGATGATCGAGAAAGGGTAGTAGAGCTGGGAATCCTCCTATTATGATTGCAAGTTGATTAAGTTCTACACATTTATCCAATAACAATCTATTTCTATCTACAACTATCCAATATATATATATATCATATACTAGCCATATATTTAACTAAATATGAGTAACTAAGCTGTACTACCAGCCTACACCCCTCTACTTAGTTATAAAGAAATCCTATTATAAGTTGGTATTTGGAAAGGGTAACCCAAGTAATATAAGTAGTAATATAACTTAAAAGAAGGTTTTAAACTCAGGTTTCTTAGAGGAAGCTAAAACAATTGAACTAACTGCTAACACCAATAGGTTCAAACAGGAACCATACAAGTTAAGTCATAAATACTTCAAACCTGCATGAAGTAGAATTGAAAGAAGGTCTTGACATGGTGGAGTAACTAGGGATTGATTATTAAGAGTTTATTATGTAAAAACCAGTCCTCCATATCCCACATAGTTACTTAAAGGATATAACAAAAGTTACTCCTCTAATTCAACCCATAATCCTTCTATGCACATAGATTCAATTTAACAGTAAGCTTAACAGTTCAATGCACATCAAGTAGAACCTACAAACCAACTTAAATGGAAACCTAAACAGTCTAAAGTGCTCGAACAGTCCTACAGCTACTATTACAACCAACACCCCAAGCTTTCAAATACTGTAAATCAAAATACCCAAGGCTGTCCAAGTTCAGTCAAAGAACTCCTGGACATCTCAGTCCAAGTACTGCTCTAAATCGAACAGTCTCAATATGAAATCCAAGCTTAAGAACAATCTGAACATGCTTATTTCCTTATTTAAAACTGAGAACAAATTCTAACTTCCTAGAGTCAATTCTTGCATACACACTCGGTTATCCCCTAATAAAAATTAGACTACTACAATAGCTAAACACACAGTCCCTATATACATTTCAAAGAGAAAAATATCATTCTAAATGATTGCAAATATCCACTTTAGTAATGGATAAAATTCCTCTTCTATCAGGAACAGAACATGGCCCAAAACCCCACACTATAACTTCACAAAATTCAGAAGGAAAAATGCATAAACTTCTAAAGCAAGATTCCTTGCTCAGTCCTCAAACTGAGAACTAAAGAATCCTATTTCTAACAATTGAAACAACCATTTACCTAGTTCCCAGATTTAAAGGTAAATTAGTTTAACATAGGACATTGAGTTAACAGTCCTGAAATGTAATACAATACATACTGTCACGACCCGCACCCTAGAGTAAGGGCACGAGACGTGGGTACGTCCAGCCTACGCTGCAGTGTCGGTGGTAGAACGCTGTCCTAGGTCACAACATCTAACAGTTGAAGGTAAAAACAGTTATACTCCCCGAATGGGGGTGACATAACAGAATATAACTCAATCATAGCTAAGGTAGAACAGGAATAAGATAGAATGATAATAGATGATAATATCCAGGAAAGAAACATCACAGAGATACAAATCCAAAATTCTAAGTGTCTATAAATAGATACATGTCCCAAATCTATGAAATCCAAATACAGTAATCCAAGTAAAGTAAAGACAATCCTAGTCTAAAGGAGTGTCATCTACAGCTAGTGGATCATGCTGCTGGTCCAAGTCCAGGCACTCGTCTAGTGTAGCACCGTAGTAGGTAGGGCAGAACGCCTCAGCCTCGTCCTCTGTAATATTTCAACAGGTCCAGTCAGGACAGGAGCGAGCATAGTACATCTCAACAAATTATAGCAGATCAGGATATATAATCATGCTAGAGAGTAAGATACAAGAAACTGAAGAATAATATGATAAACAGAAAAGACTGTAAATAAATAGCTACAGTATATAGAGAACTAACAGTGTCTAGTGATTCAGAGAACAAGATGGTTATGTAAATGGCACGATGTTATACACGAGTAATCTACAGAGGTTGTACATGAGTAATCTACTGGAATGAATACATAACCACTTCTACTCCCCCGCCCCAATCAATACACAAGGATCTGGCTAAGTTATGTTATTGTACACGAAGGTCATGTGAATACATGATTATACACGATTTCATACATTTCGTACACGAATGTCACAAATACAAGGAGTACACGATGTTCACGATAAATTATACGAACACGAAATACCCGATGTATCCGCTAAGGGGATAACATCGCCCAACAAGATCCATATAGTACTAATCCATGTTTCCAACGTATCAGCATCATGTAAAGTAATCTAAAGTAGGAAATATACTCCTAATACAGGATATGAAATGATCAGAGAATGTACTCGTATGTATCCGGTGAATCTGGAGAATATATACTGTCCGAGGAGTGGTGTCTGTCTCCTATAGAACAGTGCAAGTCACAATGAGTCTACATTGATAATAAGATGCAAATCAATGCATTATGCATGAATCTAGGTCAATCTAGACCAAAGTCAACTCTTGGTCAACTCTGGTCAACCCTAGAAGTCAAACTAGGTCAACTAGGTCAAACCTAAGTCAAACAAGTCTATACTAGGCTAACAAGGCTATTCTAAGTCTAACAAGACTACACTAGTCTATTCTAAGCTCTATACTGACAAGCATGCACAACCATAGGCCATAGGCTAAGAGACTAGGCTATGGACCAATAGGCAATACCATATACAATATCTATATCTAAAACAAAGCATATATATACATACCACACAATCTAATATAGGATATTTATATTGATATATATAGGTTCCTAATCACATATTAGATATATACATTATATGGCAATATATATATACATCTATATATTGATACATACACATGATGTGTTATAATATAACTAGAATATATAAACCTATAGGCTATATGTGTATACCATACAACTCTATATGTTAATACATATATGTATGCATAGGTATAGAGAGAGGAGACATGCTATGTCCAAGTGTTGTGTGTGTGTGTCATGAGGATGAGTGTAACAGGTGTGTGTGTGTGTGTGTGTGAGTGAAGTGAGGCATGAGAGTGTATAGGCATGTGTATTAGGCTAGAGTGTGTGTGTGTTAGTGACATGAGACATGTGAGTGTGATAGGGTATCAAATAGTGAGAGTGTGTGTCAAGGGTATGTGAGAGGAAAAAACAGTGAAGCATGTGTGAAACAGTGAGTGAAAGAGGGAAAAACAGTGAGACAAACAACTCAGATTACATAGAAGAACCCCCCTATATAGATTCCAGATTTCAGTCCACACAACTCAGTTCAGCCCCCCCTATAATCAGTCCATCAATTTCAGAAATTAAACATTAAACAGCAGTTCAAACAACTCATATAACACAAAAAAATTCACTCAACAGTCCCCACATTGAAATTCTCAGAATTTGAATCCAAACCTCATCAAATAGAACCCCAATTCAACCTACCATTAGATAATACATAGATGAACATATTAGGGGTTTAATAACAAGCAATTAACAGTGTTTAATATGTTAAAATGATTGACAAAATCGAATTTTGAAAACTGGAAAAATTCAGAATTAGAGACTGAATAATGAGGTATCAGAAATTAGGGAAAATAGAGAGTTGAACAATAAAATTGATTAAAGACACAAATACTGTGGTTGGTAAAGCATAACCACAATGTGTACGTGTCATGTGGCGTGTTTGTGTCCACAAAAGTGGAAACAAACGTGTCCAATCAAACTAAAACCGAAAACAGCAAACACTGGACACAGCAGTGCACAATCATCGTGCACGTGTTCACGGTGTCCGTGCACTCGACACAACACGACACAAGCCACGTGGTCATGTCTATGTGACCACCAAGACTAGGGCTAGGGCTAGGACACCCTGCCACATGTCCACGTCGCGTGTACGCGACATAAAACTAGCGTATCAGTGGATAAAACGACAGCCGCTGAAACAGTACAAGAATCAGTACACACGCTCATGCGTGTCCGACACGAAACGTGGGGCTCTAAAAATTAGGGAGCCCCGTGTCAGTGTCGGCCCCGTACTACACGTCGAGTCTCACATGTCGAAGTGTCGTATCCTAGGCGCTCTGTCCCCCGAAGAGCAGGGCATGCACAGTGCCCGTGCACGCGCGCGCGCGACCGCGTGTTCGCGTGTCCGACACGACTCGACACGACACTAAGACTCCACAAAAACTCCAGAAATGTGTAAGCGAGACCTAAAACTAATTTCCTATTCAAACATAATCTCAAAAATCATACGAAATGCCCATTGGGGCATTTCATCAAACACGTGGTATGTGTCACTGATACGTGTCCAAAAAAGACATGAAATGGACACGAATTTTGGGGCTTCCTATTCCTACAGTTAGGTTAGGTCTAGGGCTCCCTAAATATGAAATAAAATCAAGATTCTATGGAGGGAATTGAAAGTTACCTATATGTGTCAAATCCTTCAAAAAGCTTCAAAGAGAGGTGCTCCTCTTGATGGCCAAACTCCTCCAAAGTGCTCCCAAGATGAGAATACTCATAACCAACAGCAAGAGGAGTAAAATTAGAACCCAATGCAATTGGTTTGGGGAAAAAGGATTTAAAATAGATTTACTATGGTTTATTGAAGATGGGGGCTTACCTCTTTCTAAAACTTGGCAAAAATCCTAATGGAGGCTAGCCCTAACTTTGAGGGATATTAAATAGGATGGGGAAGACCATTATGACCAGCCATGGGCTGATTAGAATTAGGGTTAGCTACATGGTGTGAGCCTATGGGCTTTAAGTCTCAAGTCATTAGTCATGACTTATGAAATCATAAGCCATTCTAGCCTAATCAATTCCTAATCTCTTCAAACAAGTTTCAATGACTTAAACCTCACTAACTTAGGTCAAACCAAGGTTACTTAACCTAACCAAGTAGTCTTAACCTAGGTTAGTCACTAGGTTAGTCTCCTAGTCAACACTAGTCAAAGTCAACTATAGGGCCAAAATCAATTATACTAAAAATCACTAAAAATCACTAAAAATCATATTAATTCTAATAAATCTAAATAAAAATAATAATTCCAAATAATTCACAAAATTTTAAAAATGACCAGAATGACCAAAATACCCCCAAGCTAGAAAAGTGGTAGTGACAAATCTACCCTCCTTAAAATAATTTTGTCCTCAAAATTAAAGGCGAAACTAAACTGCTGAGAAGGATAGAAAAGTATACCTCAAGGTCCAAAAAGATAGGGGTACCGCTCGTGCATCTCATCCTCCCGCTCCCAGGTCGACTCTCCTGGAGAATGATGCCTCTATGCGACGCGTACCAAAGGTATCACCTGGTTCCTCAATACCTTCTCTTGGCGATCCAGAATCTCTACAGGCTGCTCTGGATAATTGAGAGTAGGCCCAACCTCAATCTCCGAATGATCGAGCACATTGCTGGGGTCAGCCACGTACCGTCTCAACTGTGATACGTAGAATACGTTGTAAACTCCTACTAGTGCAGGTGACAAGTCTAGCCTGTATGCCACGTCACCGACTCTCCCGCTAATAACAAAAGGGCCGATGAAGCGTGGGCTAAGCTTCCCACCTCCACCAAAACGTATCGTACCACGAGTCGAAGATATTCGCAGAAAAACCATGTCTCCAACCTAATCAAAAGCAAGGTCTCAAGTTACTAAAAATCAAACATGATCAATCAAACAAAACAAAAATACAACCTACTTCTAATCCTATCTCTAAAACTGTACCACAAACTCTAGCGGCCTCTGGTGGCTATCGGCCCAGTGCCGATGTCTGTCCTGCGCCACACGAAGTCTGTCCCTGATGAGCTTCACCTTCTCGGCTGCATCAATAACCATCTCTGGTCCCAGTAAAGCTCGTTCTCCAACATCATCCCAAGATAAGGGTGTACGACACCTACGTCCGTACAGAGCCTCAAACGGTGACATCTCAATGCTGGCTTGAAAACTGTTATTGTAAGCAAACTCCACCGAATGTAGATGATCCTTCCAGGAACCTCCAAAATCCAGGACGTACGTCCGCAGCATATCCTCAAGTGTCTGAATAGTCCTCTCTGACTGTCCATCCGTCTGGGGGTGGTATGTAGTACTAAACTTGAGCTGAGTGCCCAAGCTAGTCTGCAGACTCCTGTAGAAATGGGAAGTAAAGCGACTATCCCGATCTGAGACTATGCTGACGGGAACTCCGTGAATCCTGACTATCTGCCTCATATACAACTCCGCGAGCCTCTCTGTAGACGTACCCACCTTGAATGGCAAGAAGTGGGCCGATTTGGTCAACCTGTCAACGATGACCCAAATCGCGTCTTTTCTTCCTGGTGTACGTGGCAACCCCGAACAAAATCCATGGTGATATGTTCCCACTTCCATTCTGGAATGAGAAACGGCTGCAATACTCCTCGGGCCTCTGCCTCTCTGCCTTGACCTGCTGACAGACCAAGCATCAAGCTACGAAGTGGGATACCTCCCTCTTCATTCCGTAACACCAGACATGCTCTCGTAGATCCCTGTACATCTTGTTGGCACCAGGATGTATAGAGTACTACGATCTGTGAGCCTCCTGCATTATCTGCTCTCCGAGATCCCTGCTGGGCACACATAACTGGGAACCGTGCCTCAGGGCACCATCCTCTGCAAGTGAAAACTCATCATCCTCCAATCCTGCACTGATCTGCTCTCGAATACACCGCAAAGCCACATCCTCGAACTATGTCGCCTTGATCCTGTCCATCAAGTCCAACTGTATCTGAAGGCCCCATAACTGCATCTGCACTCCTGGCACAATCACCTCAATCCTAAGGCTCTCCAAGTCTGCGAGCAGGTGTCGGTCCATAGTTAAACACATGGCTGTCGGATACCTACTCAAGGCATCGACAACCACGTTGGCCTTCCCTGGGTGATACTGAAGTGAGATGTCAAAGTCCTTCATCAACTCTAGCCATCTGTGCTGCCTTATGTTGAGCTCTTTCTGTGTAAACACATACTTCAAGCACTTGTGATCTGCAAAAATCTCTACCCTCTCGTCATACAGATAGTGCTTCCACAACTTCAAAGCAAAAATCACTGCCGCCAGCTCCAGGTCATGGGTAGGGTAGTTCTTCTCATGGGAACGCAATTGCCTGGAAGCATAGGCAATCACCTTCCCATGCTGCTGCAAGACACAACCCAGCCCCTTTCCTGAAGCATCACTATAAATAGTGAATCCACCTGATCCTGAAGGCAATATCAGAATCGGAGCTGTCGTAAGCTGCTTCTTCAACTCATCAAAATTTGCCTGACACTCCTCTGACCAAACATACTCAGCATCCTTCCGGGTCAACCGTGTCAACGGCTCTGCAACCCGGAAGAAATTCTGCAAAAATCTCCTATAGTATCCTGGCAGCCCCAGGAAACTCCAGATCTCTGCCACTGAAGTCGGCGCTGTCCAAGCCTCAACTGCTACAATCTTCTTGGGGTCAACTGAGATACCATCTCCAGTCACCACATGCCCCAAGAAGTCCACCCAGAACAAGAAAAACTCACACTTGGAGAGTTTTCCATAAAGCTGTTACCTCCTGAGGGTCTCTAGCACTATCCGCAGATACTCCTCGTGCTCCTCCTCAGTCTTGGAATATACCAAGATATCATCAATGAATACCACCACGAACTTGTCCAAGTACTGGTGGAACACCTTGTTCATTAGATTCATAAACACTGCTATTGCATTGGTTAGCCCAAACGGCATAACCAAAAACTCAAACTGCCCGTACCGCGTCCTGAAAGCGGTCTTGGGAATATCATCCCCCTTCACCTTCACCTGGTGATAACCTGACCTCAAATCAATCTTGGAGAACACCCGAGCTTCGCTCAACTGATCAAACAGATCATCGATCCGCGGCAGTGGGTATCTGTTCTTGATTGTCAGGTTGTTAAGTGCCCTGTAGTCGATACACATCCGTACCGACCCATCCTTCTTGGGTACGAAGAGTACCGGTGCACCCCTAGGTGAAGAACTAGATCAGATGAAGCCCTTGTCCTGCAGCTCATCCACCTGCTTCTTCAGCTCCACCAGTTCACTGTTGTTCACTCGATAGACATGCTGGGAGATTGGTTCCGCATCGGGAACCAAGTCTATCGAGAACTCTACATCTCTGCCGGTGGAAGCCCTGGCAACTCCTCTGGAAATGTGTCTATAAACTCTGCGATCAAGGGATGCAGAGCCACCTGCTCCTCGACTGAAGCTCCACAGAAGACTCCGTCGTCCTGCTCTGCCTGCCGCCGGGTGTACTCAAACTCTGGCTCTCCTGGCACCCCAAACAAAACTTTACCCCTACGGCAATCAATGCGGGCGTGGTGTCTACTCAGCCAGTCCATACCTAATATAATATCGTAGTTCGGTAATGGCATGACGAGTAAACTCACTCCCAACTCTCGGCCTCCCAATAAGATGCTCCGTCCTCTGCAAACATCACTCACAAGGATGACCCCAACCCCGGTCGTGATCTTCCAGGTCCTAGGCAATGGTTCAGAAACCAAACTGTGTCTAATAGCATACGATACTGACACAAAGCTATGGAAATCCCCGGGATCAAAGAGTACAAATACTGGAAGGGAGTCGAGAAGAACCGAACCTGTTATTAGCTTTCCTATGGCCTCGGTATCCTCAGCTGCCATAGCGAAAGCTCGCCCTTGCTGTCCACCTCGTGTCTGCTGCTGGTGCTACTAGAACCTCTGCTGCTGGGTCTGCAGGGCTGGTCCCCTCTGCTGGCCTGCTGGAGCCTTGGCTGCCCCAGCTCCTCCTGGTATCGGACGCATCGATACAACTGGACACTCTCGTATCTGATGGTCTGCTGATCCACACATCAAGCATCTGCCAAGTCTCTTCCTGCACTCGTTCCACTTGTGTCCAGGCTTCTTGCAGAAAGTACAACTAATAGCCTGCTGCCTGGGTGCCTGCTGCCCTCTCTGCTGCTGGTGCTGTACCTGCTGAAAAGGTGTACGGCCCTGATGCTGGTGCTGCTGAACTGGCCTCTGCTGCTGAAAGTGCTGCTGGAAGTGAGGCCTCTTGGCCTGCCCCTGACTGCTACTGCCACTCTAGAAGTCGCGACCCCTCTTCTGCTTCAGCCCTAGGTCGTCTTCCGCCGCCATGGCCCCAGAAAATATCTCAACAAATGTGGTATTCCGGTCGCTCTTAGTCAGCGACCGAATCTCTCTAATCAGACCTCGACGAAACTTCCTCGCCTTCGTCTTCTCAGTCAAGTCATCTATGAACTGGGCTAATCTGCAGAACTCCCGGGCATACTCAGCTACCGTCTGGTTCCCCTGAACCAGACCCTCGAACTGTGCCTCGATACCTTCCAAGGCAACATCAGGAAAGAACTGTTCCTTGAACAGCTCCTTGAACTGGGCCCAAGTCTGGCCATCAACTCCCATCCTGGGATCTGCCTGATACCACGTACGGGCTAAGTCCTGCATCTGGCTGCCCGTCGCCTCGATTTGGAGTCGATCTGGTATCTCTGCCAGTCGGAAGATCTCCTCGATATGCTTTATCCAGTCGTCTGCAATGTGAATGCCCTCTGTGCCGAAGAACTCCCGAGGATGCATCTTCTGGAAGTCCTGAATGTCCTTCTCCCTTCGACGGGGCTGCTGCTGGGCCCCCTGAGCAGTAATCATCTCCACTGTGGTGCGAACCAGCTGGTGTGCCTCGTCGATCCCCTGACGGAAATCGGTAGTCTACCTCGTCTGCTGCTGCCGGTGGGACTCCAGAATCCTCTCCACGAAGGAGAAAAGATGTGCAACATCTACCATCCCTGCAGGCGGAGGCTGCTGCAGTGGAAGGATCTCAGGAATCACAGGGCTATGCCTCCTGGCTGCTGGAGGTGCTCCTCCAAAAGTCGCAAAGATACCGACTCCTGAGGGCTGCACTGGCCCCATGGTACTGGGAGCTGGCTGCTGGACACGAGAGGTGGCAGCCCCCTCTCCAGCCTCTCCCGTCACGGGACGATGCGATCGCGTCTCAACCATCCTGGAGACACAGATCAAACAAGAAACAATTACTGAGAATAAGTCAAAAAATCAAAGTAAGACAGTTTAAATTTCTAAGGAAGACAATAAGCAGCAAAATAGATATACGAAATCTGATAAGGAATTTTTCCTATTGTGATTGAGTACCTTCAAAAATATATTAATTCCTACTGCAGGCTGCAGTGGTATTCTAGTTCGAATACCATAACATTTCCATCCTAGACCTGCATGGGCCACCACTAAAAATGTGTCACGACCCGCACCCTAGAGTAAGGGCACGAGACGTGGGTACGTCCAGCCTATGCCGCAGTGTCGGCGGTAGAACGCTGTCCTAGGTCACAACATCTAACAGTTGAAGGTAAAAACAGTTATACTCCCCGAATCGGGGTGACATAACAAAATATAACTCAATCACAGCTAAGGTAGAACAAGAATAAGATAGAATAATAATAGATGATAATATCCAGGAAAGAAACATCACAGAGATACAAATCCAGAATTCTAAGTGTCTATAAATAGATACAGGTCCCAAATCTCTGAAATCCAAATACAGTAATCCAAGTAAAGTAAAGACAATCCTAGTCTAAAGGAGTGTCATCTACTGCTAGTGGATCATACTGCTGGTCCAAGTCCAGGCACTCGTCTAGTGTAGCACCGTAGTAGGTAGGGCAGAACACCTCAGCCTCATCCTCTGTAATATTTCAACAGGTCCAGTCAGGACAGGAGCGAGCACAGTACATCTCAACAAATCATAGCAAGTCAGGATATATAATCATGCTAGAGAGTAAGATACAAGAAACTGAAGAATAATATGATAAACAGGAAAGACTGTAAATAAATAGCTACAATATATAGAGAACTAACAGTGTCTAGTGATTCAGAGCACAAGATGGTCATGTAAAAGGCACGATGTTATACACGAGTAATCTACAGAGATTTTACACGCGTAATCTACTGAATGAATACATAACCACTTCTACTCCCCCGCCCCAATCAATACACAAGGATCTGGCTAAGTTATGTTATTGTACACGAAGGTCATATGAATACATGATTATACACGATTTCACACGTTTCTTACACGAATGTCACAAATACAAGGAGTACACGATGTTCACGATAAATTACACGAACACGAAATACCCGATGTATCCGCTAAGGGGATAACATCGCCCAACAAGATCCATATAGTACTAATCCGTGTTTCGAACGTGTCAGCATCATGTAAAGTAATCTAAAACAAGAAATATACTCCTAATACAGGATATGAAATGATCAGTGAATGTACTCGCCTGTATCCGGTGAATCTGGAGAATATATACTGTCCGAGGAGTGGTGTCTGTCTCCTATAGAACAGTACAAGTCACTATGAGTCTACAATGATAATAAGATGCAAGTCAATGCATTCTGCATGAATCTAGGTCAATCTAGACCAAAGTCAACTCTTGGTCAACTGTGGTCAACCCTAGAAGTCTAACTAGGTCAACTAGGTCAAACCTAAGTCAAACAAGTCTATACTAGGCTAACAAGGCTATTCTAAGTCTAACAAGACTACACTAGTCTATTCTAGGCTCTATACTGACAAGCATACACAACCATAGGCCATAGGCTAAGAGACTAGGCCATGGACCAATAGGCAATACCATATACAATATCTATATCTAAAACAAAGCATATATATACATACCACACAATCTAATATAGGATATTTATATTGATATATATAGGTTCCTAATCACATATTAGATATATACATTATATGGCAATATATATATACATCTATATATTGATACATACACATGATGTGTTATAATATAACTAGAATATATAAACCTATAGGCTATATGTGTATACCATACAACTCTATATGTTAATACATATATGTATGCATAGGTACAGAGAGAGGAGACATGCTATGTCCAAGTGTTGTGTATGTGTGTCATGAGGATGAGTGTAACAGGTGTGTGTATGTGTGTGTGTGAGTGAAGTGAGGCATGAGAGTGTATAGGCATGTGTATTAGGCTAGAGCGTGTGTGTGTTAGTGACATGAGACATGTGAGTGTGATAGGGTGTCAAATAGTGAGAGTGTGTGTCAAGGGTATGTGAGAGGAAAAAACAATGAAGCATGTGTGAAACAGTGAGTGAAAGAGGGAAAAACAGTGAGACAAACAACTCAGATTACATAGAAGAACCCCCCTATATAGATTCCAGATTTCAGTCCACACAACTCAGTTCAGCCCCCCCTATAATCAGTCCATCAATTTCAGAAATTAAACATTAAACAGCAGTTCAAACAACTCATATAACACAAAAAAATTCACTCAACAGTCCCCACATTGAAATTCTCAGAATTTGAATCCAAACCTCATCAAATAGAACCCCAATTCAACCTACCATTAGATAATACATAGATGAACATATTAGGGGTTTAATAACATGCAATTAACAGTGTTTAATGGGTTAAAATGATTGACAAAATCGAATTTTGAAAACTGAAAAAATTCAGAAATAGAGACTGAATAATGAGGTATCAGAAATTAGGGAAAATAGAGAGTTGAACAATAAAATTGATTAAAGACACAAATACTGTGGTTGGTAAAGCATAACCACAATGTGTACGTGTCATGTGGCATGTTTGTGTCCAAAAAAGTGGAAACAAACTTGTCCAATCAAACTAAAACCGAAAACAGCAAACACTGGACACAGCAGTGCACAATCATCGTGCACGTGTTCACGGTGTCCGTGCACTCGACACAACACGACACAAGCCACGTGGTCGTGTCCATGTGACCACCAAGACTAGGGCTAGGGCTAGGGCTAGGACACCCTGCCACGTGTCCACGTCGCGTGTACGCGACAGAAAACTAGCGTATCAGTGGACAAAACGACAGCCGCTGAAACAGTACAAGAATCAGTGCACATGCTCATGCGTGTCCGACACGACACGTGGGGCTCTAAAAATTAGGGAGCCCCGTGTCAGTGGCGGCCCCGTACTACACGTCGAGTCTCACATATCGAAGTGTCGTATCCTAGGCGCTCTGTCCCTCGAAGTGCAGGACATGCACAGTGCCCGTGCACGCACGCGTGCGACCGCGTGTTCGCGTGTCCGACACGACTCGACACGAAACTAAGACTCCACAAAAACTCCAAAAATGTGTAAGCGAGACCTAAAACTAATTTCTTATTCAAACATAATCTCAAAAATCACACGAAATGCCCATTGGGGCATTTCATCAAACACGTGGTATGTGTCACTGATACTTGTCCAAAAAAGACACGAAATGGACACGAATTTTGGGGCTTCCTATTCCTACAGTTAGGTTAGGTCTAGGGCTCCCTAAATATGAAATAAAATCAAGATTCTATGGAGGGAATTGAAAGTTACCTATATGTGTCAAATCTTTCAAAAAGCTTCAAAGAGAGGTGCTCCTCTTGATGGCCAAACTCCTCCAAAGTGCTCCCAAGATGAGAATACTCATAACCAACAGCAAGAGGAGTAAAATTAGAACCCAATGCAATTGGTTTGGGGAAAAAGGATTTAAAATAGATTTACTATGGTTTATTGAAGATGGGGGCTTACCTCTTTCTAAAACTTGGCAAAAATCCTAATGGAGGCTAGCCCTAACTTTGAGGGGTATTAAATAGGATGGGGAAGACCATTATGACCAGCCATGGGCTGATTAGAATTAGGGTTAGCTACATGGTGTGAGCCTATGGGCTTTAAGTCTCAAGTCATTAGTCATGACTTATGAAATCATAAGCCATTCTAGCCTAATCAATTCCTAATCTCTTCAAACAAGTTTCAATGACTTAAACCTCACTAACTTAGGTCAAACCAAGGTTACTTAACCTAACCAAGTGGTCTTAACCTAGGTTAGTCACTAGGTTAGTCTCCTAGTCAACACTAGTTAAAGTCAACTATAGGGCCAAAATCAATTATACTAAAAATCACTAAAAATCATATTAATTCTAATAAATCTAAATAATAATAATAATTCCAAATAATTCACAAAATTTTAAAAATGACCAGAATGACCAAAATACCCCCAAGCTAGAAAAGTGGTAGTGACAAATCTACCCTCCTTAAAATAATTTTGTCCTCAAAATTAAAGGCGAAACTAAACTGCTGAGAAGGATAGAAAAGTATACCTCAAGGTCTAAAAAGATAGGGGTACCGCTCGCGCATCTCATCCTCCCGCTCCTAGGTCGACTCTCCTGGAGAATGATGCCTCTATGCGACGCGTACCAAGGGTATCACCTGGTTCCTCAATACCTTCTCTTGGCGATTCAGAATCTCCACAGGCTGCTCTGGATAATTAAGAGTAGGCCCAACCTCAATCTCCGAATGATCGAGCACATTGCTGGGGTCAGCCACGTACCGTCTCAACTGTGATATGTAGAATACGTTGTAAACTCCTACTAGTGCAGGTGACAAGTCTAGCCTGTATGCCACGTCACCGACTCTCCCGCTGATAACGAAAGGGCCGATGAAGCGTGGGCTAAGCTTCCCACCTCCACCAAAACGTATCATACCACGAGTCGAAGATATTCGCAGAAAAACCATGTCTCCAACCTAATCAAAAGCAAGGTCTCAAGTTACTAAAAATCAAACATGATCAATCAAACAAAACAAAAATACAACCTACTTCTAATCCTATCTCTAAAACTGTACCACAAACTCTAGCGGCCTCCGGTGGCTATCGGCCCAGTGCCGATGTCTGTCCTGTGCCACGCGAAGTCTGTCCCTGATGAGCTTCACCTTCTCGGCTGCATCAACAACCATCTCTGGTCCCAGTAAAGCTCGCTCTCCAACATCATCCCAAGATAAGGGTGTACGACACCTACGCCCGTACAGAGCCTCAAACGGTGACATCTCAATGCTGGCTTGAAAACTGTTATTGTAAGCAAACTCCACCGAATGTAGATGATCCTTCCAGGAACCTCCAAAATCCAGGACGTACGTCCGCAGCATATCCTCAAGTGTCTGAATAGTCCTCTCTGACTGTCCATCCGTCTGGGGGTGGTATGTAGTACTAAACTTGAGCTGAGTGCCCAAGCTAGTCTGCAGACTCCTGCAGAAATGGGAAGTAAAGCGACTATCCCGATCTGAGACTATGCTGACGGGAACTCCGTGAATCCTGACTATCTGCCTCATATACAACTCCGCGAGCCTCTCTGTAGACGTACCCACCTTGAATGGCAAGAAGTGGGCCGATTTGGTCAACCTGTCAACGATGATCCAAATCGCGTCTTTCCTTCCTGGTGTACGCGGCAACCCCGAACAAAATCCATGGTGATATGTTCCCACTTCCATTCTGGAATGAGAAACGGCTGCAATACTCCTCGGGCCTCTGCCTCTCTGCCTTGACCTGCTGACAGACCAAGCATCTAGCTACGAAGTGGGATACCTCCCTCTTTATTCCGTAACACCAGACATACTCTCGTAGATCCCTGTACATCTTGTTGGCACCAGGATGTATAGAGTACTACGATCTGTGAGCCTCCTGCATAATCTGCTCTCCGAGATCCTCGCTGGGCACACATAACTGGGAACCGTACCTCAGGGCACCATCCTCTGCAAGTGAAAACTCATCATCCTCCAATCCTGCACTGATCTGCTCTCGGATACACCGCAGAGCCACATCCTCGAACTATGTCGCCTTGATCCTGTCCATCAAGTCCAACTGTATCTGAAGGCCCCATAACTGCATCTGCACTCCTGGCACAATCACCTCAATCCTAAGGCTCTCCAAGTCTGCGAGCAGGTGCCGGTCTATAGTTAAACACATGGCTGTCGGATACCTACTCAAGGCATCGGCAACCACGTTGGCCTTCCCTGGGTGATACTGAAGTGAGATGTCAAAGTCCTTCATCAACTCTAGCCATCTGTGCTGTCTTATGTTGAGCTCTTTCTGTGTAAACACATACTTCAAGCACTTGTGATCTGCGAAAATCTCTACCCTCTCGTCATACAGATAGTGCTTCCACAACTTCAAAGCAAAAATTACTGCCGCCAGCTCCAGGTCATGGGTAGGGTAGTTCTTCTTATGGGAACGCAATTGCCTGGAAGTATAGGCAATCACCTTCCCATGCTGCTGCAAGACACAACCCAGCCCCTTTCCTGAAGCATCACTATAAATAGTGAATCCACCTGATCCTGAAGGCAATGTCAGAATCGGAGCTGTCGTAAGCCGCTTCTTCAACTCATCAAAATCTGCCTGACACTCCTTTGACCAAACATACTCAGCATCCTTCCGGGTCAACCGTGTCAACGGCTCTGCAACCCGGAAGAAATCCTGCAAAAATCTCCTATAGTATCCTGCCAGCCCCAGGAAACTCTAGATCTCTGCCACTGAAGTCGGCACTGTCCAAGCCTCAACTGCTACAATCTTCTTGGGGTCAACTGAGATACCATCTCCAGTCACCACATGTTACCTCCTGAGGGTCTCTAGCACTATCCGCAGATGCTCCTCGTGCTCCTCCTCAGTCTTGGAATATACCAAGATATCATCAATGAATACCACCACGAACTTGTCCAAGTACTGGTGGAACACCTTGTTCATTAGATTCATAAACACTACTGTTGCATTGGTTAGCCCAAACGGCATAACCAAAAACTCAAACTGCCCGTACCGCGTCCTGAAAGCGGTCTTGGGAATATCATCCCCCTTCACCTTCACCTGGTGATAACCCGACCTCAAATCAATCTTGGAGAACACCCGAGCTTCGCTCAACTGATCAAACAGATCATCGATCCGCGGCAGTGGGTATCTGTTCTTGATTGTCAGGTTGTTAAGTTCCCTGTAGTCGATACACATCCGTACCGACCCATCCTTCTTGGGTACGAAGAGTACCGGTGCACCCCAAGGTGAAGAACTAGATCGAATGAAGCCCTTGTCCTGCAGCTCATCCACCTGCTTCTTCAGCTCCACCAGTTCACTGTTGTTCACTCGATAGACATGCTGGGAGATTGGTTCCGCGCCGGGAACCAAGTCTATCGAGAACTCTACATCTCTGCCGGTGGAAGCCCTGGCAACTCCTCTGGAAATATGTCTATAAATTTTGCGATCAAGGGATGCGGAGCCACCTGCTCCTCGACTGAAGCTCCACAGAAGACTCCGTCGTCCTGCTCTGCCTGCCACCGGGTGTACTCAAACTCTGTCTCTCCTGGCACCCCAAACAAAACTTTACCCCTACGGCAATCAATACGGGCGTGGTGTCTACTCAGCCAGTCCATACCTAATATAATATCATAGTTCGGTAATGGCATGACGAGTAAACTCACTCCCAACTCTCGGCCTCCCAATAAAATGCTCCGTCCTCTGCAAACATCACTCACAAGGATGACCCCACCCCCGGTCGTGATCTTCCAGGTCCTAGGCAATGGTTCAGAAACCAAACTGTGTCTAATAGCATACGATACTGACACAAAGCTGTGGAAAGCCCCGGAATCAAAGAGTGCAAATACTGGAAGGGAGTCGAGAAGAACCGAACCTGCTATCATCTCTCCTATGGCCTCGGTATCCTCAGCTGCCATGGCGAAAGCTCGCCCCTGCTGTCCACCTCGTGCCTGTTGCTGGTGCTGCTGGAACCTCTGCTGCTGGGTCTGCAGGACTGGTCCCCTCTGCTGGCCTGCTGGAGCCTTGGCTGCCCCAGCTCCTCCTGGTATCGGACGCATCGACGCAACTGGACACTCTCGTATCTGATGGTCTGCTGATCCACACATCAAGCATCTGCCAAGTCTCTTCCTGCACTCGTCCCACTTGTGCCCAGGCTTCTTGCAGAAAGTACAACTAATAGCCTGCTGCCTGGGTGCCTGCTGCCCTCTCTGCTGCTGGTGCTGCACCTGCTGAAAAGGTGTACGGCCCTGATGCTGGTGCTGCTGAACTGGCCTCTGCTGCTGAAAGTGCTGCTGGAAGTGAGGCCTCTTGGCCTGCCCCTGACTGCTACTGCCATTCTAGAAGTCGCGACCCCTCTTCTGCTTCAGCCCTAGGTCGTCTTCCGCCGCCATGGCCCCAGAAAATATCTCAACAAATGTGGCATTCCGGTCGCTCTTAGTCAGCGACCGAATCTCTCTAATCAGACCTCGACGAAACTTCCTCGCCTTCGTCTTCTCAGTCAAGTCATCTATGAACTGGGCTAATCTGCAGAACTCCCGGGCATACTCAGCTACCGTCTGGTTCCCCTGAACCAGACCCTCGAACTGTGCCTCGATACCTTCCAAGGCAACATCAGGAAAGAACTGTTCCTTGAACAGCTCCTTGAACTGGGCCCAAGTCTGGCCCTCAACTCCCATCCTGGGATCTGCCTGATACCACGTACGGGCTAAGTCCTGTATCTGGCTGCCCGTCGCCTCGATCTGGAGTCGATCTGGTATCTCCGCCAGTCGGAAGATCTCCTCGATATGCTTTATCCAGTCGTCTGCAATGTGAATGCCCTCTGTGCCGAAGAACTCCCGAGGATGCATCTTCTGGAAGTCCTGAATGTCCTTCTCCCTTCGACGGGGCAGCTGCTGGGCCCCCTGAGCAGTAATCATCTCCACTGTGGTGCGAACCAGCTGGTGTGCCTCGTCGATCCCCTGACGGAAATCAGTAGTCTACCTCGTCTGCTGCTGCCGGTGGGACTCCAGAATCCTCTCCACGAAGGAGAAAAGATGTGCAACATCTACCATCCCTGCAGGCGGAGGCTGCTGCAGTGGAAGGATCTCAGGAATCACAGGGCTATGCCTCATGGCTGTTGGAGGTGCTCCTCCAAAAGTCGCAAAGACACCGACTCCTGAGGGCTGCACTGGCCCCATGGTACTGGGAGCTGGCTGCTGGACACGAGAGGTGGCAGCCCCCTCTCCAGCCTCTCCCGTCACGGGGCGATACGATCGCGTCTCAACCATCCTGGAGACACAGATCAAACAAGAAACAATTACTGAGAATAAGTCAAAAAATCAAAGGAAGACAGTTTAAATTTCTAAGGAAGACAATAAGCAGCAAAATAGATATACGAAATCTGATAAGGAATTTTTCCTATTGTGATTGAGTTCCTTCAAAAATATATTAATTCCTACTGCAGGCTGCAGTGGTATTCAAGTTCGAATACCATAACATTTCCATCCTAGACCTGCATGGGCCACCACTAAAAATGTGTCACGACCCGCACCCTAGAGTAAGGGCACGAGACGTGGGTACGTCCAGCCTACGCCGCAGTGTCGACGGTAGAACGCTGTCCTAGGTCACAACATCTAACAGTTGAAGGTAAAAACAGTTATACTCCCCGAATGGGGGTGACATAACAGAATATAACTCAATCACAGCTAAGGTAGAACAAGAATAAGATAGAATGATAATAGATGATAATATCCAGGAAAGAAACATCACAGAGATACAAATCCAGAATTCTAAGAGTCTATAAATAGATACATGTCCCAAATCTCTGAAATCCAAATACAGTAATCCAAGTAAAGTAAAGACAATCCTAGTCTAAAGGAGTGTCATCTACTACTAGTGGATCATACTGCTGGTCCAAGTCCAGGCACTCGTCTAGTGTAGCACCGTAGTAGGTAGGGCAGAACACCTCAGCCTCGTCCTCTGTAATATTTCAACAGGTCCAGTCAGGACAGGAGCGAGCACAGTACATCTCAACAAATCATAGCAAGTCAGGATATATAATCATGCTAGAGAGTAAGATACAAGAAACTGAAGAATAATATGATAAACAGGAAAGACTGTAAATAAATAGCTACAATATATAGAGAACTAACAGTGTCTAGTGATTCAGAGCACAAGATGGTCATATAAAAGGCACGATGTTATACACGAGTAATCTACAGAGGTTGTACACGCGTAATCTACTGGAATGAATACATAACCACTTCTACTCCCCCGCCCCAATCAATACACAAGGATCTGGCTAAGTTATGTTATTGTACACGAAGGTCATGTGAATACATGATTATACACGATTTCACACGTTTCTTACACGAATGTCACAAATACAAGGAGTACACGATGTTCACGATAAAGTACACGAACACGAAATACCCGATGTATCCGCTAAGGGGATAACATCGCCCAACAAGATCCATATAGTACTAATTCGTGTTTCGAACGTGTCAGCATCATGTAAAGTAATCTAAAGCAGGAAATATACTCCTAATGCAGGATATGAAATGATCAGAGAATGTACTCGCCTGTATCCGGTGAATCTGGAGAATATATACTGTCCGAGGAGTGGTGTCTGTCTCCTATAGAACAGTACAAGTCACTATGAGTCTACAATGATAATAAGATGCAAATCAATACATTCTGCATGAATCTAGGTCAATCTAGACCAAAGTCAACTCTTGGTCAACTCTGGTCAACCCTAGAAGTCAAACTAGGTCAATTAGGTCAAACCTAAGTCAAACAAGTCTATACTAGGCTAACAAGGCTATTCTAAGTCTAACAAGACTACAATAGTCTATTCTAGGCTCTATACTGACAAGCAGGCACAACCATAGGCCATAGGCTAAGAGACTAGGCCATGGGCCAATAGGCAATACCATATACAATATCTATATCTAAAACAAAGCATATATATACATACCACACAATCTAATATAGGATATCTATATTGATATATATAGGTTCCTAATCACATATTAGATATACATTATATGGCAATATATATATATATATACATATATATATATTGATACATACACATGATGTGTTATAATATAACTAGAATATATAAACCTATAGGATATATGTGTATACCATACAACTCTATATATTAATACATATATGTATGCATAGGTATAGAGAGAGGAGACATGCTATGTCCAAGTGTATGTGTGTGTGTGTGTCATGAGGATGAGTGTAACAGGTGTGTGTGTGTGTGTGTGAGTGAAGTGAGGCATGAGAGTGTATAGGCATGTGTGTTAGGCTAGAGTGTGTGTGTGTGTTAGTGACATGAGACATGTGAGTGTGATAGGGTGTCAAATAGTGAGAGTGTGTGTCAAGGGTATGTGAGAGGAAAAAACAGTGAAGCATGTGTGAAACAGTGAGTGAAAGAGGGAAAAACAGTGAGACAAACAACTCAGATTACATAGAAGAACCCCCCGATATAGATTCCAGATTTCAGTCCACACAACTCAGTTCAGCCCCCCTATAATCAGTCCATCAATTTCAGGAATTAAACATTAAACAGCAGTTCAAACAACTCATATAACACATAAAAATTCACTCAACAGTCTCCACATTGAAATTCTCAGAATTTGAATCCAAACCTCATCAAATCGAACCCCAATTCAACCTACCATTAGATAATACATAGATGAACATATTAGGGGTTTAATAACATGCAATTAACAGTATTTAATGGGTTAAAATGATTGACAAAATCAAATTTTGAAAACTGGAAAAATTCAGAAATAGAGACTGAATAATGAGGTATCAAAAATTAGGGAAAATGGAGAGTTGAACAATGAAATTGATTAAAAACACAAATACAGTGGTTGGGAAAGCATAACCACAATGTGTACATGTCATGTGACGTGTTTGTGTCGACAAAAGTGGACACAAACGTGTCCAATCAAACTAAAACCCAAAACAACAAATACTTGACACAACAGTGCATAATTATCGTGCACGTGTTCACGGTGTCCGTGCACTCGACACAACACGACACAAGCCACGTGGTCGTGTCCACGTGACCAACAAGACTAAGGCTAGGGCTAGGACACCCTGCCACGTGTCCACGTCACGTGTACGCGACACAAAACTAGCGTATTAGTGGACAAAACGACAGCCGCTGAAACAGTGTACGAATCAGTGCACACGCTCGTGCGTGTCCGACACGACACGTGGGGCTCTGAAAATTGGGGAGCCCTGTGTCAGTGTCGGCCCCATGCTACACGTCGAGTCTCACATGTCGAAGTGTCGTATCCTAGGCGCTGTGTCCCCCGAAGTACAGGGCATGCACAGTGCCCGTGCATGCGCGAGCGCGACCGCGTGTTCGCGTGTCCGACACGACTCGACACGACACTAAGACTCCACAAAAACTCAAGAAACGTGTAAGCGAGACCTAAAACTAATTTCCTATTCAAACACAATCTCAAAAATCACACGAAATGCCCATTGGGGCATTTCATCAAACACGTGGTATGTGTCACTGATACGTGTCCAAAAAGGACACGAAATGGACACGAATTTTGGGGCTTCCTATTCCTACAGTTAGGTTAGGTCTAGGGCTCCCTAAATATGAAATAAAATCAAGATTCTATGGAGGGAATTGAAAGTTACCTATATGTGTCAAACCCTTCAAAAAGCTTCAAAGAGAGGTGCTCCTCTTGATGGCCAAACTCCTCCAAAGTGCACCCAAGCTGAGAATACTCATAACCAACAGCAAGAGGAGTAAAATTAGAACCCAATGTAATTGGTTTGGGGAAAAAGGATTTAAAATAGATTTACTATGATTTATTGAAGATGGGGCTTACCTCTTTCTAAAACTTGGCAAAAATTCTAATGGAGGCTAGCCCTAACTTTGAGGGGTATTAAATAGGATGGGGGAGACCATTATGACCAGCTATGGGCTGATTAGAATTAGGGTTAGCTACATGGTGTGGGCCTATGGGCTTTAAGTCTCAAGTTATTAGTCATGACTTATGAAATCATAAGCCATTCTAGCCTAATCAATTCCTAATCTCTCCAAACAAGTTTCAATGACTTAAACCTCACTAACTTAGGTCAAACCAAGGTTACTTAACCTAACCAAGTGGTCTTAACCTAGGTTAGTCACTAGGTTAGTCTCCTAGTCAACACTAGTCAAAGTCAACTATAGGGCCAAAATCAATTATACTAAAAATCACTAAAAATCATATTAATTCTAATAAATCTAAATAATAATAATAATTCCAAATAATTCACAAAATTTCAAAAATGACCAGAATGACCAAAATACCCCCAAGCTAGAAAAGTGGTAGTGACAAATCTACCCTCCTTAAATATTAAAGGTAAATTAGTTTAACATAGGACATTGAGTTAACAGTCCTAAAATGCAATACAATACATACGGTTAAATATACCACTGATTTTCCTCTCAATCCTAAATCAAGTTATAACAGTTTTAATATTAGACTGATTCAGTCAGTCATGTATATGGATACACCCATTTTAATATTACTGATACTCTGATATCCCATTTTAGCCTACCATTCATTCCTGTATTGCATCACCAGTAAATCCAAAGAACCAAACTGTAACACATGCTTCTATACTGAAATATATTTAAAGGTAGTCTTATGCCAACAGTGATTGTCCATCCTGTTTCAGTTCACAAATAGAATTTATCCAACAAACACAACTACTCTCAACCATTGCACAGGCTACGACTGATTCCTATAATAGTGTATGGGATCCCTATAATTCAAGTTTCCATCCACTGCTAAGCTATAGGATGGTTGATGTCTCAATGTTAAATCTTAAAAATATGATCCTGAACCTGACTACATATACCTGGCCACATTGGAATAATTAGTCTCAAAGTTCCTATCCAACATTGGTACTCGAATGAAATACTACTATCAACCAATAGATTCTGGCACAAAACTAATCCTCAAATGTTCAACCAAACCAGGAATCAAACACAAAACCAACTACCACCCAATATAGATCTTGATTTATAAAATAAACTAATCTGCAATTTACATCAGAACTAACATCTGATGATCCCACTCCACACTATTAATGAAATGATAGCCATGAATTTAAGAACACTTAAACTGAGGAAAAGAGCAATTACCTGCTACAATTGTCCTGAGATCTCTTGCAGTTATACCACTACTCGACCAATATCATTTCAGTTCCTAATCAAAACCAAATTAACAACAACAAGCAGACTGACATAAGGAGAAGTTTAATTAATAGGTTGTTCGAATTGATCGAATAGTTATACATCGATACTCACCCAAATTGCTTCCAAGGACTGAATGATAATTAGAAGGATTCAACAGTCCTGTAGATCGATCTGTGAATAAAATTGAAGAGGAATCAAATGATGACCAGATCATGACAACAAGGTTATTAGCAACTCACCTCGTTCTTCGTCATACAGGAATCAAACCGTTCGATCACACAGTGGTCTTGAAACCTTCAGATCTGTGGATTTCGAGATGAAGAACACATCACAAATCGAACACAGTATTCTTCACCAAAATGAGAATTCTCAAAAGAAGGATCAACCTTACCAAATCCTAGGGAAAGAAGAATTATTGAAACGAGAAAGAGGGGAATTCTTGTCGATTACCAGCCTTCGTCTACCAGCAAATCTTTCAAAAAAATTGCTGTCATCGCCATGGCTGCTATGTAGTCGAGCTCGAGAGAAGAAGAATGAGAGAAAAGGACTTAGAAAATTGCTACGAGTTTGATGGAGGAAGGAACGATCTGCTCTGAAATATATAGATGGTTAATTGAGAGTGGCGTGTGTAGAAACGAAATCGTAAAGCACAATACTCTAGAGGGGGTGAATAGAGTTGGCAGCAGAATAATGCTAATTAAAAAAATGTTAGCAGCAAGACCACAGAAAAATAATAACAACTAAATAATGTAAAGGCAGAGATGAGAAAGCAAACGCAAAGACAGCGATTTATACTGGTTTTCCTTTGTTGAGGACTAGTCCAGTCGGTAGAACTCTTGCTACCAGTTGAATCCACTATTGGCAAAACCGCAAGTTTTTTTACGAAGTCCTTGCAACTTCTACAATGCGAGCTTTGATATGAAGAACTCGTCCAACTTCAATTGTGAAGTGGTATTCTTCTATCAAGCCTTCTGATTACAATCACTCTGAAACTTCTAGATTGCACTGTACTGGCAAATCGACTAGAGGATTGTAACTGGCTTGGGATCTGAAAATTAAAGCTCGAGAAAAACTCTTTGGAAGACTGAAAGCTTTTTAGAAGAGAGAAGATTGAAAGTGAATGAGTGAGTTAAAATGATCGAAATCCTTCTCTATTTATAGGAGTTCCAAAGACAGAATTCTGGCAGAATTTGGGCAGAATTCGGACAGAACTCGATGAGAAAATCTCGGTCAAATCCGCAACTGCAGGAGGACCAAGTTCCAAGGAAGTCAAAAACAAAACGGCCACTAACCGAACTCTGGCCGAGTTCTGTCAGGGTTAGGTTATGGTTTTTAAAATTAGTTTTTGGGAAATTTTGAAAACCTTTTTGGTGCTTTTGTAAATACGAATGTTTTACAAAACTAAGGACATTTAAAAACATTTTAAAATCATTTTGGAATAGCCTATTTGCCAGTACGACTCGGTGTACAAAGTATTCCTAGACTCAAATAAAATGAAAAATATATTGCTCAAAGATATACAGACTCGAACGGGCAAACAACGCTTCGATCTTGAACTGTGTAGATAGCTGTTCTTGATCATGTCCAAGAGTTCGAGATATCCTGACTAGTTTCATATATCGAGACAGAGTTTGATCAATTATTAAAATCAGTTTGACCATATGACCAATGGGCCAACAGCGTGGGGATTAAGCTTACTTGAGCGAAAATTCTCAATTCTGCCCTGGCAAAATCGGTTAGAGGAGGAGTGAACGTTGATAGAGATTTGAAATTTTTTTTAAAAAGTTTTGAACCCTGTTCCTTAATTTGGAAATCAAGGTTATAGTTATCCTGAGGAGTGGGCCAACTAAATGGGCCTGAGTAATAGGCCCGAACATTAATTTGATTTGGCTGGTAGGGTTTTCTGGATTTAAAAATTAATTTAAGCCCAAATAATAAAAAAATAATAAATATATATTTAGCTTCACAATTAATTTAAAGTATAAAACAAATTCCAAATTTTAAATCAATATTGTTATATTAAATTAAAAACTTTAATTATCAAGAAGGTGGGGTTACAAATCTCTTCCCTTGAAAAGTTGTCCTCGAAATTCGATTGTAGGCATAGATTCTAAAATTAAACCATAAAAATAATAGTGAATCTAACAAGTTGTTTATTGAATTCAATTTTTTTTATTTGAAACACAAAATACACTCAAGTGAACAAACTAGGATATCGCTTACGCATCTCATCCTCACGCTCCCATGTGGACTCTTCCGGAGAGTGGTGTATCCACATGACATGGACAAGTAAAATAGTATGGTTTCGCAAGCGCTTCTTCCTACGAACAAGGATGTCCACTGGCTGCTCCTCGTAGGTCAAGCTCGGGCCCACCTCTAACTCTGAGTAATCCACTACATGGCTCGGGTCCGAAATATAACGTCGGAGCTGAGACACGTAGAAAACATCTTGTACCCCCTCCAAGCTAGCTAGAAGCGCTAATCGGTATGCCACCTTGCCAATCCGCCCCGTCACGTCGAAAGGCCCGATGTACCTCGGACTGAGCTTCCCGCCTCTGTCGAACCGAATGACACCTCTGGTCGGTGAGATCTTCAGGAACACTCTATCGCTAACCGCAAACTCCAATGGCCGTCTGCTGTTGTCTGTCCAGTGCTTCTGTCGATCCTGTACAACTCTGAGATGCTCCCTGATCAGCCTGATCTTCTCAGCTGAGTCTACCACCATCTCTGGCCCAAGCAAAGCCCTCTCCCCGACATTATCCCAAGATAATGATGTACGGCATCTTCGTCCATACAGTGCCTCGAATGGGGTCATCTCGATGCTAGCCTGATAACTGTTGTTATAGGCAAACTCCACTAGATGCAAGTGATCCTCCCACGAACCGCCAAAGTCGAGTATGCAAACCCGTAGCATGTCCTCCAGCATCTGAATGGTCCTATCGGACTGTCCGTCCGTCTGTGGATGATAGGCGGTGCTGAACTTCAACTGTGATTTCAAGTTCAGCTGTAGACTCCTCCAGAAGTGTGATATGAAGCGGCTGTCTCTGTCCAAAATGATGTTCACCGGCACCCCGTGAATCCTCACGATCTGACACATGTAGAGGTCTACAAGCTTCTCGGTCGACAGCCCAACTTTGAACGGAATGAAATGAGCAGACTTCGTCAGTCTGTCCACGATCACCCAGATATCGTCCTTGCCACTGGAAGTACACAGTAATCTAGAGAAAAAGTCCATGGTGACATGCTTCCACTTCCATTCCAGGATTGGTAAAGGCTGGAGTAGTCTTCCTAGTCTCTGGCGCTCCGTCTTGACTTACTGGCACACAAGGCATCTGGAAACAAATCTAGCAACCTCTCACTTTATTCAATACCACCAAACATACTCTCGTAGATCCTTGTACATCTTTGTAGATCAAGGATGTATAGAATACTGTGACTGGTGGGCTTCCTGCATCATTTTTTCTCGCAAATCCTTGGACACACACAACTGAGTTTGGTGCCTCAGGGATCCATCCTCTGCAATAGTAAAGTCGTCGAGCAATCCTGCCTCTGCCTGGCCTCTGAGACACCGGAGTCCCTCATCTAGAAATTGGGTCTCCTTGATCTTCTCTATCTGTCCTGACTGTGTCTGCATGTGCATCAGCTGTCCTCCAACTCCTGGAAGAACAATCTCAATCCCAAGACTCTTAAGATCCTCCAAAATATGCCAGTCCATAGTAAGATACATAGCAACAGGATATCGACTGAGAGCATCTGCTACCACATTCGCCTTCCCAGGGTGGTACTACAGATTGATGTCTAAATCCTACATGAGTTCCAGCCATCTGTGCTGTCTCATATTCAGCTCCTTCTGAGTAAAAACATACTTCAGGCTTTTTTGGTCCGTGAAGATGTCCACTCGCTCTTCATACAAATAGTGCTTCCATAGTTTCAAGGCAAATATGACTGCTGCAAGCTCCAAGTCATGTGTGGGATAGTTCTTCTTATGAGGCCTCAACTGTCTAGAACCATAAGCTATAACCTTCTTGTTCTGCTCAAGCACACATCCCAAACCCTTCCTTGAAGCATCGCTGTAGATGACGAATCCTTCCGATCCTGATAGCAAAGCTAGAACTGGCGCTGTCGTGAGTCTTCTCTTTAATTCTTTAAATGCTGACTGCAGGCGTCGCTCCAGATAAACTCCTCATCCTTCTACGTAAGCTTCGTCATAGGCTCTGCTATCCTGGCGAAGTCCTTTACGAACTTTCTGTAGTATCTTGCTAGCCCCAGGAAACTACGAATCTCAGCTAATGACTTGGAAGGTGCCCATGCTTCTACTGCTTCAATCTTCTTGGGATCCACAGAAATCCCCTCTCCAGTCACCACATGCCCCAAAAACTCCACCCGGTCCAAGAAAAACTCACATTTAGAGAGTTTCCCGTACAACTTCTCCTTCCGCAGTATCTCCAACACAATCCACAGGTGCTCCATATGCTCCTCCTCGGTCTTCGAATATACCAGAATGTCGTCAACGAAGACTATGATAAACTTGTCCAAATACTTATGAAAAACTTTATTCATCAAGTTCATAAACACTGCTGGGGCATTGGTGAGTCCGAACGGCATCACCAAGAACTCATACTAGCCGTATCGGGTGTTGAAAGCTGTCTTCGGAATATCCTGCTCCTGAACCTTCATCTGATGATACCCCGACCGAAGGTCAATCTTGGAAAAGACCTTCGCTCCACTCAGCTGATCAAACAGCTCATCAATCCGCGGCAACGGGTATCTATTCTTGATGGTGATGTTGTTGAGTGCATGGTAATCGATGTACATCCTCACCGTCCTATTCTTCTTGGGCACGAAGAGTACTGGTGCTCCCCAGGGTGAAGCACTGGACCGAATAAAACCCTTGCCTTCCAACTCATCAATCTGAGCCTTTAACTCTGCAGCTTCCTTCGGGTTGATCTTGTAACATTGCTGGGACTTCGGCGCTGATCCGGGCACTAGGTCGATGCTGAACTCCACGTCTTGATCTGACGACAATCCTGGTAACTCCTCGAGAAAGACGTCAAGAAACTCTGCAATCAGCGGATGCGGCAACTACTGGTCTTCTGTAACTGCTCCGATGTAGACTCCCTCTGGTCTCTCTGTAACTCGTCTGCTGATCTCAAACGGTGGGACTCCTAGCGGGCTAAAAGTTACCTTTCCATCGTGGCAGTTTATTACGGCAAACTACTCGCTCATCCAGTCGATGCCGAGGACTACGTCGAATCCGGGCAATGGCATCACTAGAAGTCGAGCCCTAAGCTTCCGTCCAGCTATAGTGATTGGGCAATCCACCATCTCACTGACTGGTACTATCCCGCCTCCTGTCTTGATCCGATAGTTTCTCCTAGTGGGCTTGGGTGTGAAGTCGTGTCTATGCAGAAACTCATATGATACAAAGCTATATGTGGCTCCAGAATCAAATAAGGCAATGGCAGGAAATGAATAAATGATAACAGAACATTTGATAACATCTGGAGCTGCTTCCTTCTCCTCAACTACGGCCATGACGTAAGCATGTCCCATCTGTGGTCCTCCCCTCTACTGCTGCGGGTGCTGTGTAAACCTCTACTGCTGGGGTGGTAGATCTCCTCCTCTTTGGGGTATAACAAGTAATGCTCTGGGTGGTGCAGGCGGTGGTCCTCCAACTCCTCGAGGTCCTCCTACTAGTCTAGCTGTAGCCTGAGTGCAGTCCCTCATCTAATGTGCATCTAATCCGCAAAAGAGGCAAAGTCCAAGCCTCTTGCGACAGACCTCCACGTGGTGTCTCGGCTGATGAAAATATGTGCAAGTGATCCCCTGCTGCTTCTGATGCTGAGCTGCTGGAACTCTGACAGGACGGTGCTGAACTGCTGCCTGCTGATGTGGCCTCGCCTAAGTCTGCATCTGTACCCTCTTTGCTGGTGCCTGGTAACTGCTACTGCCGATGTCCCTATCCCTCTTGGGCCTCGGGTCTATCTCCTTCTCAACTGCCTAGGTGATCTTGAGGATGCTAGAGTAGGTAGTCGCCTGGCTAATAGCTACTGCATATCGCAGCTCCATGGTCAGACCCTTCTTGAATCTCTAGGCCCTGTCCTCTGGTGCTCTGACTAGGCTCTCCGTGAACCTACTGAGCCTAGTAAACTCGAAAGTGTACTCCACTACTGTCATTGTCCCTTGGTGTAAGGCCTCAAACTGCATGCGAAGCTCATCCCTCTCGATGTTTGGAAAAAAATTCTCCTTGAACAGTGTTTTGAAATTTGTCCAGGAAACCTGTTGTGCTGCCAACTGGGGCTCCTCGCGGTACCTGGCTCTGGCAAGGTCGAACAGCCGCATGCTCGCCACCTCTACCTTCAAGTCATCCAGAATCTGTGCCATCTTCAAGGTCCTCTCTATATTCTCCAGCCATTCATCTGCATAGACGATACCCTCATTGCCCCAAAAGTCCATCGGGTAGAGGTTCTGGTACTCCTTGGCCGTCCCTGGTCTCGGTGCTCGTGGAGCTGGTGCTACTGGTGCCGGTGCTGCCGTCTCTCGAGTCCTGAGTGCATAGACGATGGTCGCTCTGAACTGTGCTGTCTGGTGATTCTGGTCCTCCAGAAACTGCTGGAACATCGCCATCACTTGGGCGCCGTTAAACATCATCGTCGAAGGCAGCGGTGGAAAGATAGGAGGCGCGACTGGAAGCTGATCTGTCGGAACGTCTGATACGGCCTGATCTGAGCTGCTTGCAACTCCGGGCTGATCGCGGTGTTCCTCGTAGTGACCATCCTGCAATAGAAAGAGAACTTCATTGATTGACAAACCCTAAGAATCTAATAAACAATGTTTTTATAATATTAATGCACCTAAATAACCTGATATACCCTTATTTCTCGATTTTTCTATGCTGTGTTCAAGTTTTCCTAGTGTAATCAAGTTCCCCAATAGTACTCTAATACCTAGGTACCATTAGGCTAGACCTTCATGGGCCACCACTAAAAACATGTCACGATCCGCTCTCGAATAATCAGACACGAGTCGGACACGTCCAGCCTTTGTCGTTAGATACAACAAAGTAAGCTGTACCAATCTAGGAAAAACTAACCAGATATCAAGACAAGTATGAAAACACAGCATCTATAAATGTATCCCAGAAAAGAAGTACAAGTCTCAGAATTCTATTACATTCCAGCAAATTAAAGTAAGTCTACTAGTCTCAATACAAGGAAATAATATGGAATACTAAGGTAAGCTCTACGCTTCTACAGCCTCTAAGTCAAGAACAGCACCAGCTAACTCTTCTGCATCAATTGGCTCCCCGCCATAGTATGTATCGTATAGAGCCTCCAACTCACCTGCAACATATCCTAGTCAGGAGTGGAGCTAAGTATATCCAAAAAATGAACATGAACATCATGGTATGAATCAAGAAACAGGAAATATATATAAGTACAGAAAATGAGACAAGACATGAAACTGAGCAGAAAATACTGAAAGTAAAATAGGGAACATGGTATGAGTCCTGAACATGAAATACAACCTGAACATGAAGTACAACCTGAATCATGAAATACAACCATGAATCCTGAAATACAACCTAAAATCCTGACATGTGCAACTAATGAAATACATCTAGATTGTGATCGACTTGGGTAGATGCAATGAACATGAAATGGTATGCCTTTGGTCCCGCGTGCACGGTTCGGGACCCAAGCTATTCACATGAGTAGTAACAGGGTTTGATCACATATCTATAGTATTTTCCCTCCCAGACAAAAGTAATACATGAAACATGAAACCAGACAATACCGTGATACATCGTGTCAATCAAGGAGATACAGGGATGAACATGCAAGACATGAGAAATGAACAAATCCGAGGAGTATACTTGCCTTGCTCCGGGTGATCGAGAAAGGGTAGTAGAGCTGGGAATCCTCCTGTTATGATTGCAAGTTGATTAAGTTCTACACATTTATCCAATAACAATCTATTTCTATCCACAACTATCCAATATATATCATATACTAGCCATATATTTAACTAAATATGAGTAACTAAACTGTACTACGAGCCTACACTCCTCTACTTAGTTGTAAAGAAATCCTATTATAAGTTGGTATTTGGAAATTGTACCCCAAGTAATATAACTTAAAAGAAGGTTTTAAACTCAGGTTTCTTATAGGAAGCTAAAACAATTGAACTAACTGCTAACACCAATAGGTTCAAACAGGAACTATACAAGTTAAGTCATAAATACTTCAAACCTGCATGAAGTAGAATTGAAAGAAGGTCTTGACATGGTGGAGTAACTAGGGACTGATTATCAAGAGTTTATTTTGTAAAAACTAGTCCTCCATATCCCACATAGTTACTTAAAGGATCTAACAAAAGTTACTTCTCTAATTCAACCCATAATAATTCTATGCACATAGATTCAATTTAACAGTAAGCTTAACGGTTCAATGCACATCAAGTAGCACCTACAAACCAACTTAAATGGAAACCTAAACAGTCTAAAGTGCTCGAACAGTCCTATAGCTACTGGTACAACCAACACCCCAAGCTTTTAAATACTGTAAATCAAAATACCCAAGGCTGTCCAAGTTCAGTCAAAGAACTCCTGGACATCTCAGTCCAAGTACTGCTCTAAATCGAACAGTCTCAATGTGAAATCAAAGCTTAAGAACAATCTGAACACACAGTCCCCATATACATTTCAAATAGAGAAAACTATCATTCTAAATGATTGCAAATATCCACTTTAGTAATGGATAAACTTCCTCTTCTATCAGGAACAGAACATGGCCAAAAACCCCACAATATTACTTCACAAAATTCAGAAGGAAAAATGCATAAACTTCTAAAGCAAGATTCCTTGCTCAGTCCTCAAACTGAGAACTAAAGTATCCTATTTCTAACAATTGAAACAACATTTACCTAGTTCCCAGATTTAAAGGTAAATTAGTTTAACATAGGACATTGAGTTAACAGTCCTGAAATGCAATACAATACATACGGTTAAATATACCACTGATTTTCCTCTCAATCCTAAATCAAGTTATAACAGTCTTAATATTAGACTGATTCAGTCAGTCATGTATATGTATACACCCAGTTTAACATTACTGATACTCTGATATCCTATTTTAGCCTACCATTCATTCCTATATTGAATCACCAGTAAATCCAAAGAACCACACTATAACACAGGCTTCTATACTGAAATATATTTAAAGGTAGTCTTATGCCAACAGTTATTGTCCATCATGTTTCAGTTCACAAATAGAATTTATCCAACAAACACAACTACTCTCAACCATTGCACAGGCTACAACTGATTCCTATAACAGAGTATGGGATCCCTATAATTCAAGTTTCCACCCACTGCTAAGCTATAGGATGGTTGATGTCTCAATGTTAAATCTTAAAAATATGATCCTGAACCTGACTGCATACACATGGCCACATTGGAATGATTAGTCTCAAAGTTCCTATCCAATATTGGTACTTGAATGAAATACTACTGTCAACCAATAGATTCTGGCACAAAACTAATCCTCAAATGTTCAACTAAACCAGGAATCAAACACAAAACCAACTACCACCCAATATAGATCTTGATTTATAAAATAAACTAATCTGCAATTTATATCAGAACTAACATCTGATGATCCCACTCCACACTATTAATAAAATGATAGCCATGAATTTAAGAACACTTAAACTAAGGAAAAGAGCAATTACCTACTACAATTGTCCTGAGATCTCTTGCAGTTACACCACTACTCGACCAATATCACTTCAGTTCCTAATCAGAACCAAATTAACAACAACAAGCAGAGTGACATAAGGAGGAGTGTAATTAATAGGCTATTCGAATTGATCGAATAGTTATACATCGATACTCACCCAAATTGCTTGCAAGGACTGAATGATAATTAGAAGGATTCAACAGTCCTATAGATCGATCTGTGAATGAAATTGAAGAGGAATCAAATGATGACCAGATCATGACAACAAGGTTATTAGCAACTCACCTCGTTCTTCGTCATACAGGAATCAAACCGCTCGATCACTCAGTGGTCTTGAAACCTTCAGATCTGTGGATTTCAAGATGAAGAACACATCACAAATCGAACACAGTGTTCTTCACCAAAAATAAAATTCTCAAAAGAATGATCAACCTTACCAAATCCTAGGGAAAGGTTGAAAGGAAAAAGAGGGAAATTCTTGTCGATCACCAGCCTTCGTCTACCAACAAATCCTTCAAAAAATTTGCTGTCATTGCCATGGCTGCTATGTAGTCGAGCTCGAGAGAAGAAGAATGAGAGGAAAGGACTTAGAAAATTGCTACAAATTTGATGGAGGAAGGAACGATCTGCTATGAAATATATAGATGGTTAATTGAGAGTGGCGTGGGTATTAAGCTTACTTGAGCGGGAATTCTTAATTCTTCCCTGGCAAAATCGATTAGAGGAGTAGTGAACGTTGATGGATATTTGAAATTTTGTTAGAAAAGTTTCGAACCATGTTCCTTAATTTGGAAATCAAGGTTATGGTTAGCCTGAGGAGTGGGCTAACTAAATGGGCCTGAGTAATGGGCTCGAACATGAATTTGATTTGGCTAGTAGGGTTTTCTGGATTTAAAAATAGATTTAAGCCCAAATAATAAAAAATGATAAATATATATTTAGCTTCACAATTAATTTAAAGTATAAAAAAATTTCTAAATTTTAAATCAATATTATTATATTAAACTAAAAACTTCAATTATCAAGAAGGTGGGGGTACATCATCAGCTGAATCATCAGAAGTAGATTCAGGCCACATTCGTTGTGTGTTCTGCTAGGGGATGGAATATTATGATTGACAAGTGTCGAAAGAGGCTCAGACTCTGTTTGCACTGCAGAATGTTTGCCCACCGAATGAATATTTGCCAGCAAATCGCGAATCGTAATGGCCGAAGAGCAGCAGGATCTCAGCAGCCAGCACGACAACAGCCATATATTCTTGCTAGAGCCCTGCATTTTAGCCCAGCAGGAGATTCAGATTCAAATTCAGTCGACGATCATTTGTATTTTCTGTCATCGCCCAGGATACCACTACAACAAGTGCCGCAAGAGACTGGAGTATGCTAGTTCTACGAATCGTCTGCCCACCAAGTCAAGGATTGTCCGAAGACCGCTGATCACACTACCCAAAGACGAGCACGAGGAGCACCAAGACTACAGCAAGGGGACCGGCCTCTCTAGATTCAGCAACTATATGGAGCACTACCGCAGGGATCAGCCTATGCCAAGACAGTTGAAGAAGTTGAAGTGATTCCAGTCCCGGTGGAATACTGAAGATGGATTGAAGACAGAAGACTCTTTTGTATGGTTGGAGAAAATCATGGATCGTGAATCATCATTCAGTTCCCTTAAAGTCTCTTAACACCTAGATTATTTTTTAAAATTTCTTGTTTGAAACCTTGGTTGATGTTCAAAACTTATTTCGAGGTATTGTTTTCTATTCGATAAACCTGTTTCAGATCCACAATTCGATAATTATTTGAAATCCATTATTCGATATCGTTTGTATATTCATCATTCCTGACCTTGTTTCCTAGTGATGACTCCTATTTGCAAATTTTGTTCCTTTATCAAACTTCGTATTAATTGAGATTTTAATTCCTACTCGAGATTTTATTTCAAAATCCTGTTCCTCATTCAAAATTTGTTTAAGCTTCGTCCTATTCAGGACATTGTTGAGGATTCCTTTAAGGGTTTTTTTGAAGTTTTCTTTTCCTATTTTGGGATTATGACTCATTCTCTGTATAAGACTTGTTTTCCATTCATGATCTTGATTTTCTATTCTAGAGATTGGTTGCCCCTATTTTGTTTCAACCTTATCTCCTCTCCAAGATTTCGCTCGTTTCATGAATACTTGTTTTTTATTCGCTTATTGATATTATTTTCGCTATTCGAACTTGTGCTACTCAAGATTTTATTCCTACTCCAAATCTTATTTTGAAACCTTGTCCCCAATCGAAACATTGTTTGAGCCTTCGTTTCTATGAGGCGCTTGATCGAGATTCAGTCCTTATTTGATTCATTATTTGAAGATTTTATTTTGAGACCTTGATTGATTCTCTATTGAGATTCTATTCCTATTTATGATTTTATTTTATTTAGGATTGCTCCCAACTCGCGGCCTTGTTTCAATCTTATTTGAGATTGTGCTTGTTTCGTATTCATGATCTGGAACCTTGCATCCAAATTGTTAATTGATAATCCTCCATTCACTCTTCACAACCTTGCTTCCTATTCAAAAAACAATTTGCTCCCTATTTGTGACTTTGTTGCTGTCTGATTTCTATCTAAGATAGGTTTTTGTTGAAATTCCTTTCCATTCGAGGTATTATTTGAGACTTCGCTGTCATTCGAGATTTTGTTATACATTGATTCATGCACAAGGATTTTGGTCTTTATTTCGAGACTTTGTTTTCTATCTGGTACTCTGCTTTTATGTCGCCTTGAGATTTCGTACCTATCTGGGATTACGTCCCATGTACAAAATTTTGTTACCATTCCAGATTTCAATTGAGATTTCGGTTACTATTCAAAGCATCGTTCCCTGTCCGAGATTTAAAATTTTCCTTTTTGATCTCTTTTAGTACCAGTACTCCTTCTCAGATCCTTTGTTGACTCTTGGTACCTAGTAAAAAAAATTTTAAAAAAGAAAAAAAAGCGGCATGTAACATCACCTTTTATCGTGACTTGAACTGTTGGAACTCATTTTGAAAACTCTGGAAATTTTGGTAATTCCTATGGATAAGTTGAGAGACTACTTGATGATCTTCTAGGGCGTGGCAGTTACGCGCTACTGTCATTTTCTGGATTATGGAGACTGAGGGTTCACTGCAGCCAGCAGCGCACTAGCGAGGCAGGAACTCTAGGTTGAAGTGATTTCAGACATTCATAGGTTTTCAAGTATTATTGGAACCTTGTCACATTCTTCATACCTTGATCTCTTGGGTTGCTTCGTCAATGATTGTTGGAAAATGGATAAAGTTGATAGAATCTTTGGTGACATATTATCATTTGAGTCATTGAGCTGAAAGTCCACTGCAGTCAGATATATACTGGTGGGGTAGAGATTCTAAGTAAAGTGATTTCAAATGAACATATGTTCTCGGATACCATAGCGACTATATTCCATTTTTATGTGATTATTGACTCTTCATGAATCTTAAATATTTGCACTGCTTGATTTGATACTAGCATCTTCCTGGTAGACTCCATACACCCTCTCGATCAATCTTGACAAATTCTTTTTGCATTTTGGATAAATTATTTGATTTTTTTCAATAAATCGTACTTATATCTTGATCGTACCTTGTGTAAACTATGATTCTAATTATGCCTAACTAACCGTGACTTTCCTAAATTGTTCTGGTTGAAGTGTACTAAATCTTTCAATTGTGGTTGTACCTTAATGATTTTACTCCTCCAAGTTGCAATTAGGATTCATGTCATATCGTGCTTATCTAAAATTTTTTTTATCATGGTTCGATCATGTTATTTCAACTCCATGTGTGAAATTATCGTACTTGATCTTAATTATACCCTTGTTTCACTTCGTGCCTAACCAATTTTGATCATTATCGATCAATGCCATTTTAACCATTTAATTAGTCGTACTAAGTCATTCCAAGTTCTACCTATGATCATACCTAGATGATCCTGATCGCACTTATATTTCTATAAGGATTACACTCTGTACCTATTAATCCTATCTGTTGATTGAAATACTGTTTTGATCGTGACTATTTTTCCAGCATGCCTCAACTTTGATTTAAATCGTATTTAGTTGATCGTGTCAGATGATTTATTTTGTCATGACTAAATTCAACTCTATGGTATGATCAATTTTGTTGTTCAGTCTCAAATTTCATTGCTTAAATGTGCCTACTTTACCCTTTGAATTTCGAGGACGAAATTTTCTAAGGGGGAAAGATTTGTAACCCCACCTTCCCAAATAATTAGAATTATAGTATATTTTTTTATATTTATGGATTTTAGAAAATACCTAGAATTTTTGAATAACTATATTCCAGTTTGTTATTTATAATTCATGAATATATATTTTTGAAAAATGTTTTATTAAATAGCATGGTAGTTAATTAACTAACTTTCTAACAAATTTAGGGCTATTGTGCAAATATGAAAAGGGGGGTCCTTCTTGCATATGGGCTTTAGGTGCAGGGGTGTTTGTGTAAAATAGGTTTCATAAATCCGATCAGAGGAGAGAGAGAGGGAGCAATGTGCTCATCCTCTTTTCCAATTTCTCTCAAGAGCTCGAGAGCTCTCTCCCCTCTCCTTCAGCTCTTCGCCCTTTCCCCAAATCCCGTTGGAACCCTAACCCTAGTCTTCGAGGAAGCCAGCCGGCGAGGCTTTCCTCCACCACAGCGATGGCGGGCTGATCATCTTCTGGCGACGGCGAGTTCTCAGGTAACTCACGGTGAGATCGATGGCGACGGCGACGTCGAAGACTCCCTAATCCGGCGTTTCCTTCTTTTTTTGTGGTGGCGGCATGGAGATCGTCGACCTCGACAAAAGCTCATCACCGGCGACTAGACGTCGGCCTTCATCTGCGGCGTGCGACTACTCCGGAGGCACGACCGTTCTCAACGACCATGAGGCTTCATCGACAGCGCTTCTTCGTCTCTCCTGCGATCGTCGACTTTCTCCAGTGGCGATCCGCTCCCAAAGACTAGGCCGATCGTTCCTTCGACGGTGTTCTTTCATCTCCACCGGCAAGTCCACCGGGGGTTCGTCATGAACGGTTTAGCTCGGAGTTGATCCGTTCGTCCTGAGCCCGTCGACTCACTTCCGACGAACCTCTACGACATGTGAGTTTCCATTCGGATAAATATTTAGATCTGGGACAATCTAATTGTGTTCTTGATGATTCTTGTTGATTTCTGTAAATTCTTTGATACCTGTGTCTCAATTCATCCGACATCTATTGATCTTCCCGTGCTCTGAAATTATATGTTAGATTGTCTCAATAGTGATTTGATTTACTTTTGGACACTCGGGGAATCGTATCCGACACTTGGGAGTCGTATTCGCGCTCCAGATTGGACTATTTCTCAGGTAACGTTCTAATTTTCATATTGTCGAGTAATATATCCTTTCGATCCTAGCTGATAAGGGTGTTGGACATGATCGGATCTGAGTATTGTGTTTGTGTCCCGTGTGGATCGTGTCCTGGTGTGTGTGCATGTCCGGGATGAGGGTCGGCAGGGCTTTACCTATTCAACTACTAACTGTTGTGTAAATTTTTATTCATTTGATTTAAACTTTGTTGTATAATTTCTCATTTCTGGGATTAGGCCAGCAGTAAATTATTGTTTGATTCTGTAGTTACATATAGTTCTTGTCTATTTTCTTGTAAATATTTTGTTGGAATTAATTATAAAATCTGGATTTGAGTCACTCCTGTACCTTCTTCTAAATTCTGGGTTTCAAATGGGAAGGATAGTCTTTGGATTCAAATGGGTTGGCTGGGTGAACTTCATAGCTTATGAGTGTGTTGGTGAAGCTGTTAGTGCCATACTTGCTGGTTTGGGAATATAGCTTGGGTGGGAGAGTTGATTTATTGATGGTTGGCTTCGAATCTGCGGGAAGGAATAGCATAGGGCAGGATCCTTCTGAGTTGGCCATGGCAATTTGTATTAGTTTTATTTGATTTTGATTCAGTTTGTATAATTCTATTTTATCGTTGGATTTGTATAAATTCTATTCTTATCTATTGATTTGGTGTATGGTTTTGGAAGGCTATGTAGCAGAGTAGTCTTTGTGTGAGCATTTGGCAGGACAGTTGGTTTGAGGGTTATTTGAACACTTGATTTTGGAATTGTTATATTTTTTTCGAACCTTTGTTTTATCCTTCAATTTGAACGCTCTTGTTTCTTTAATTTGCTACAACAGAGGAGTTGGATTCTGTCGTTGGGGCATGCTTAACAGGCCAGAGTTATAGAGTAGTTAGCTAATTATGAGCTTAATTGGGCTTAGCCAAGACAAGTTGTGATGAGACTTTAGTAATATTTTGATAATGACTATCTTAAATAATTTGCTATAATTATGACATATTACTAGTATTATTTTCTACCAAATATTACTCACAAATGTATATTAGACTAACATCTAAATATTTGGCTAGTAAAAGTATATTTTTAATAATTAAATTGTCTAATTAAACTATTTCTAAATTCTAATTAATTTTTTAAAAGAAAATATTTTACTTTCTTATTAGTGTATATATACATATTTTTATTTAGAAATATGGCTAGTCTTTATATATTGGTAATAGGGATGTTGACCAGAGGAATGTGGTTGATAGCTAAATTATAGGATTTACTATAGACATAGCCAGTAACTAATTATTGTGCTTAACCAAGCTATACCCATATTCACAGGAGGACACCTGGCTCTATCTTCTACCTCGATCACCCTGAGCAAGGCAACTATACTCCTCGGACTTGTTCATTTCTCATGTCTTGTATATTCATTACTGTATCTCCTTGTTGACATGATGTATCACGGGATTGTCTGGTTTCATGTTTCATGAATTACTTGGGTCTGGGAGGGGAAATACTACGGACGTGTGATCAAATCCTATTGCTATTCATGTGAATAGCTTTGGCCCCGCATCGTGCACGCGGGACCAAAGCCGTACCATTTTATGTTCATTGAATCTACCCAAGCCGATTACACACTCTGGATGTATTTCAATCTTGCACATTTCAGGATTCAGGTTGTATTTCATATTCAGGACTCATATCATGTTCCCTGTATTTACTTCTAGTATTTTCTGTTAAGTTTCATGTCTTGTTCTTATTTCTTGTACTTTATATATATTTCCTATGCTTGTTCATACCATGATATTTATGTTCATCTTCTTGGATATACTTAGCTCCGCTTCTGACTACGATATGTTGCAGGTGTACTTGTAGGGTACCATTCTACTCTATGAGCCAGAGCCCAGGATATTAGCTGAGTAGGATGAGACTTAGCTTGAGGCTTCAGGTTTAGACTATTTAGCTTTACTTCTAGATATTGTCTTTAGAGTTCATAGCATTTTTCATTCCTGTGATTCTGGTACTTTATGATATCTGGATTTATGGATTATGGTGATCTTTCAGGGAACATTTTTAGATGCTGTGATTGTACACATTTATGTTTATCTGGTTAGATTTTCCTAGCTTGGCACAGCTTACTTCATCGTATCTAACGACGAAGGCTGGGCGTGTCCGACTCGTGTCCGATTATTCAGGAGCGGGCCGTGACACAAGAAGTACATCATTAACAAACTGGAGACCATCACAGGGCCAAAAGAACCCTTGATAATTCACCTCCAGACTCGTAAATCAGGCAGAGCAGCTCCCCTTGTCGCAACCTTGTATGAAGAGGTGCTTGGTTCTCTCGTTCAAGTTGCGGAGTCGGAACCAATGGTCAGCCGACTCCCAATTTCAAAAGCCAAAGTCTAATCAAAGGCAACAGGAAGATGCGAAGCCCTCGGTAACACCGATGGTAATCCGATTGCCAAAATCTGCTCCAAGGCGACTAGAAGACACAAAATCTCTTGCCGAGCCAATTGTCATCCATCTTCCCAAGACGAGCCAGCAACCAAGTGTTGATCCAACACTCCCAGGCAAGTCAGTACCTCAAGCAGAACCCGTGATGATCAAGTTGCCCAAGATGGCATCCCAAACTCTAAGCACGCAGAGGGTAGCCAAGGAAGACGGAGAACTCGCCAAATATGTGGTTACACAGGCAGATAGCCCCTCTCATGATGATGTAATCCCGATGGATAAAATTCCTTATTTCATTAATAAGAGGCTGCCGTTAGACTATTCTGAGTATGATAAGCCTAATCTAACGTATGTCGCACGGGACTGTCTAGACGTTAGCCTGCACACACAGGTGACAACCGTCCATACCCCAAATCGACTTGCTCCCATAAAAGATGCTTACTTCCTGGTCTCAGACAGAAGAGGATGGGATCACACAATCATCTTTGGTCGAAAAGAAGGTTCTCAATATTTCATGCCACAAGAGACCGACCTCGGACCCGAAGCTGGAAGACTACCGCTCTACTCGTATAGTCTTCAAGCCAAGTACTTCATGCAAAAGCAGGGATACGACAAAGAGGCTACCCCAGGTCTAAATTATGGCAGTGGTTGACGATTACCTCTACTGCCGCCGGCACCGGTAGGAAAGCCTCGGAATCATTATCACAAATCCAGACTCGACCTTGGATATGTTACTCCACCTACAACGCCCGAAAGTTCTGACGAAGAATGCGAGTGGCACTCCCATTCGTCTTAATCACCCATTTACGACTCCGATAGCAGTATTGGAGATATATTCAGCCAGACATTATCTGCCAATATGACATCCGCTGATGTCGAAGAAGAAGACGAAGACCTACTTGAACCTCTTGAGTTGGAGCCGTGGGTCCAGTAACTAGATGCACAATAGAAGAAACGCTTCGAACTTCGTGATCCTCCCACTGAAGATGAGGTTATACAAGTCAAACTCGACGATGAATCCTTTCCAAAGCTAATCTTCGTCAGTAAAAGTCTGACATATGACGAGCGGGAGTCGTTGTTACAACTCGTCAGAGAATACATCGACGTCTTTGCCTGGAGTTATGAAGATACGCCAGGGCTAAACCTCGAGATTGTACTCCATAAGCTCAACATTTATTCGGACGCAAAACCAGTCAAGCAACAGCAGTGACAATTTCATCCAGACATCATAAATTCTATAGAGGCAAAAGTGAAAAAGCTTATAGCTAGCGATTTCATCTGTGAAGAGCAGCACCCAGACTGGGTAGCCAACGTAGTGCCAGTCATCAAGAAGAACAGGAAAATCCGAATCTGCATCGATTTCTGCAATCTGAATGCAGCATGCCCTAAGGATGAATTTTCTCTTTCGATCACCGATATAATGATCGATTTTGTGATAGGAATCGAATTCAGAACATGGCCCCGATAGCATATAATCCCTCAGCCAATGGTCTGGATGAAGCAGTCAATAAAACTATAATCAAGCTCCTCAAAAAGTTTGTGTCTGCAAACAAACGCGACTGGAATGAAAAGCTTGGTGAGTGCCTATGGGCGTATCGGACGACGATTCGGACGGCTACAGGAAATACACCATTCTTCTTAGTTTACGAGAGCGAGGCAGTCCTCCCATTAGAAACTCAGATCCCCTCACTTCGGGTGGCCCTCACCTACCGGTTAACGGCAGACGATAACTACCGCCGACGGCTACAAGAGTTAGAAGCATTAGACGAGAAGCGTTTACAAGCTCAACAAAGCATAGAGCTCTACCAAGCGCGCATCTCTCGGACTTTTAACAAGAATGTCAAACAGAGAATATTCCAAGTCGACGATCTTGTCTTGGCCATTCGCAGACCAATGGTCATGACTCAGAAGACCCCCGGCAAATTCTAGCCTAAATGGGAGGGTCCGTTCATCACGAGACCGTATTCTCCAACGGCGCGTATCGTCTCGCAAAACAAAATGGAGACTTGCTCATGATGCCCATCAACGGCAAGTTCCTCAAGAAATACTATGTCTAAACGACACCTTCCAACTATCTCTCGGATTGTGAGTTATATACCCTCAGGTATCGCTGAACTTATACTCTAACTTCAAATCTTCCAGATTGTTGAGTTACGTACCCTCAAGTACCACTGAACTTACTCTCTGACTACTTCGAATAAATTCATATCTCATCCCTTGGTCATATCTATGAACTTTCTGGTCATAACTTTTGTCTTAAAATCTATTTCTCGTACCACTAGTGCGCAGAAGGGTAATAGGTCCATACAACTTATCCTAATTTATTACTCGCACTGTCAGTGCACAAAAAGGGTAATAGGTCCACAAAATTCCCTAACGGAGAAAAACAACCATGTCCATATTACCACTGAGTTATTTTTTCGTCCATCACAAACAAATCACCCAATGCATAGAACTTCCACGTTGATAGCACCTCTGAGTTGTTCTACGTACCCCTATTATGCCTACTCCTACCATGTCCTCATTATCTCTGAGTAGGAAGGCTCTGTTTTGATCCATATTTACCACGTCCTCATTAACTCTGAGTAAATATGTTGGTTTTCTCTCCACTTATTATCAGTACTCGTATCGCGAGTACACAAAAATGGTAATAAGTCCACAAAAATTATCCTAATCTATTACTCGTACCATCGGTGTACCAAAGAGTAGTAGGTCCACAAAATATCATTCAAATCTATTTGCTCGTATTTCTAGATGCACAAAAGGGCAATAGGTCCACAAAAATCCCCCAGTAGGATGTCCTTTACAAATGCTGTATTAGGTCCTCTAGTACAAGCACCACAAATTACCACAAATAAAATAGGGTGAGCATACCCTGTTTATTCAAGATCAGTTACATTCATAAGACTATATCGACAGCAAAGAAAGGAAAAATCTAGCAATACGTGGTTAGGTTTGACAGTACTTTGTCTTCAAGCAGTTTTGTGGCCCTCGAAGGAAGTCATATTTTACTGCTGAGAAGAAAACAAAGCTGTTGGATCTCCAAGGAGCTGCCGGAAGGAGGGTAAATATAGCATGCTATCCTCCCCTCCATATTGTGATGCCTTAGCCCCGCTCCCCTGAGGGACTATACCTTCAAAACATAGTCCCTAATGGTGGTTTTGCCTACTTGGAGAGCCGTGAGGGCAGGACGTTCATAACGACGCCTGACCACCGTCCAACTCTCCGAGGTATAAAGGCTCTTCCTACCACCTGGAGAAAACTCTTCCGAAGCATGAAGAGTCCTGAGTTGTTTGATGTATATGCCAAAAAGGCATGGGGAAAACTCTTTCGAAGCATGTGGAGTTTTGAGCTGTCTGATGTAGGCGCCAGAATGTATTATTTTTACTCCATCGCCGACACCGGTCCTGAAGAAGTTTGCTAGCCAGATCCCTACAAAAATAGGGGAAAAGGGGTTTAGCACCGAGAAGACAAAGAACTCTGTTATGCGGCCTAGCCAGTTATACGGCCCAGCCAAAACATACAGCCCCAAAGTCATGAAGTACTCATGCAGCATCAATATGGCTCAGTCATGAAAAATTCATGCGGCCCGATCATAAAGTTCCCATGCGGCACCCAGGCACTCAGGCGGTTCAAGTTCGAATGAGCAGCAGTTATGCGGCCCAGTCCATACGGCCCTATCGTACAGAACATATGTGGTCCAGACGAGATAGGGCATACATCGACCAGGCTTATAGTAGAGGCAGTATATGACAGGCCCGCGCATAAAAATATGTGCTATGGCCATTTGAAATTTCAGTCATCGTCTGCTCACCATCCTTACTCTTGAGAGAAGATTGCATGTCGGAATGAATGGAAGGAGTGTCTGCCGCTCTTGACGGAGAAGCAAGTCTCTTCCCTTCGATCGTCGCACCAATCGACTTGGAAGCTTTTGGAGCCATAGCAAAAAGAATGATGAAGTCGAAGGAGGAGAAGGTGAAAGAGGAAAATCTCCCTCTGAATGACTCCTATTTATAGAGTTACTGAAAAGAGACTCTTCGATTCTCGAGATCATTAAGGATAGGGACGACGTTTCGGGATTTTATCCCTAATAACCGTCAAACGTCTCTTCAATTTTCGAGATCATTAAAGATAAAGTCGACGTTTGGGAATTTTATCCCCAATAATCGACGGCTTTATCTCGAAAATAGATCCACAACCGAGTTGGGAGAATTAAATGCACCAGTGACAGCTGGCAAACTCTCTGCGGCTCGAAGCATCCCTACGACTCAAGATTTGTTCTGCGACTCAGGATCTCCCTGCGGCTCAAATATTTTCTCTGCGACTCAAGATCTCTTTACAGTTCGAAAAAACTTCCTACAACTTGAAGACTCCCTATGGCTTGACATATTTTCATGCTTCTTATTCAAAGTATTCCAAATTTGCAATTTGAAAACATTGAAGGGGGTCTTGTAGAAGCATAAAAAATATAGAGTTTATGCGGATTATGTCCCGACCCGCACCCGTTTTTTTTTTTTAGACGGATACGAGACGTGTCCAAGCCAGCCTATGCCGCAGTATCGGCGGTAGTACGCTGTCACGGCCATGAAGATCATAATCACAAAGATGCTCATTCACATAATTAATTTAATTTACAATGGTCACAAGTTTTTCATTTGCAGGAAAATATAAACTTGTACAAATATGGAATGACCACAACTCATCTATCTAGCTAGTCACTAGGCCTTTGTCTGCAAGTATTCCCATCACTCCCCAAGCTAGGTGAATCCACGGCTAACCTGAAAATGTTGGTTTCCAGTCAGGAATGGAACGAGCACAATCTACTGAATGCAATTTCAAATAAAGAAGATGACTATAAAACAAAGGTTAGACATCAATCATGGATTTGAAAATAAACAGTAAAGCCGTAAGAAAAATCAGTAGTAATAAATAGACCAATATACTTTTCCACCGTTAGAAGTACCTTTGACATGTGATAGGTCTGGGGTGCTACACCGCACGGTCTACGATATCTACTTGCAGAAAAGTAACGATGTCTACAATGTCTATAATATCTACAATGTCTACAATATCTACAATGTCTACAATATTTACAATGTCTACAATATCTACAATGTCTACAATATCTACAATGTCTACAATATTTACAATGTCTACAATATTTACAATGTCTACAATATTTACAATGTCTACGATATCTACAATGTCTACGATATCTACAATGTCTACAATATCTACAATGTCTACGATATCTACAATGTCTACAATATCTACAATGTCTACGATATCTACAATGTCTATGATATCTACAATGTCTACAATATCTACAATGTCTACGATATTTACAATATCTACAATATCTACAATGTCTACGATATCTACAATGTCTACGGTCGGATCACACATCCTTGGTACTTCTCATTCCCGACTCAACAATTTATAATAGAAAATAATCACATAACCAATGACCAACCAATGAAATATAGTAAAAATCAATATCGAAATGCAGACAATAAACTGTACTCGCCTGTGGTCCTTTGTTGGAGAAACCGACAATCTGAACTACTCAATGTGCCACTATAGTCAAAACCCGTACAACAGTCCCCGGAAGCTGAAATAAACAATACCAATGATCTCAGAATAGTCCAATTAGCTAGGATTGCCTGTCCTTACGTCCAATTCTGGACACAGGGGCAAAACGATAATTTCGGACAAAAACGATGTCCGCCGTTGGACCCGCTTTGCACCGAAAAGCGTGCCAGGGTCAACGGTCTCTAAAGTCGTCAAACTACATGTCTACGGATCCAATTTTCTGATACAAACCCAACCGTATGTCCAGAGTTGGATTCCGGCGGCCCGTGCACAAAATCGCCCGTTGAGTGGGACCGTGGGGCCCGCAAAACGACGTCGGATTCAACTGTCTCAGAAATGGACCAAACTTGGCATACAGGACCAGAAAAATGATACGGTCCTGTTGGCGCAAGTTTTGTCTCGATCCGATGAGCGTGCACAAAATAATTGAGAAATTTGCAAAGTGCACGATACGAGGAATTTCGACGGATACGTATCAAATTCGTCGTGCACACGCGACCAATTTAAATTCCGCCAAAGCCCACACGACCACGAAGCCGATACGCAGCTTTCAATGTCTTCGGTGCGCGACCACGTCGCCCGGAATGGCGGGACGGACGTCGAGTGGATGGTTTTTCTAGTTTTTTCCAAAACTGTTTTTATAGATTTTTCTTAATTTTCGATCAAACTTTTCTCACGTCATAGTAATTCAAAAATAAAAGTAACAATAGCGTTTTGATGTTGGTTATGTTGTCTCTAAATCCCTTCTAGTGGATTTTCAAAACTATCGATGGTTTCGCCGGAAACCACCTTCCAAGTGGGGGTCCGAGGACCGACTTTGTCTTTGTTTTGGAACAGATAAACGCTCGACTTTGAGTCGATTTCGCGGGCGATCCAGCTCCTCTAAATTAAATCTAATTGAAGGCAAAAGAAGGTGTATAGATCGGGGTCTTACCTGAAAAGGTGGCGCGTAAAATGGTCGAGCATCACGGGGGAAAATCTATCGCGAAGTTGCCCTCATCGCAGCAACTACTGCTGTCGCTCTGTCGTTGGCTCGCGCGCGCGCGCGACCATCCCGGTCGGCGGTGGCCCTCCGGCCAGCAGCGGCGGCTGTCAGCGCCGCGCGCGCACCTGGGGGCGTGCCCAGGACTGGAGGTCGGGGAAAGTCGGGCGGCGTTGGGGAAAGTTTAGGGTTTGTTTCTTACGCGGTTCTGCTGTGTTCTCGATAAGAACTGTATATATATACTGCAAACTGATCCCGTGAAGCCAAGGGCTCGGGTTTAGGGAAACTCCTGGTTAATTTGCTGCTGTGTGGGCTCGGCAGGGCTCTGTTCGATGGGGGATTCGACTGGCCCACTGTTGGGCTGCTACTGCCTCTCTTCTCTTTCTCTTTATAAATTAGTTAAGTATATAACTATATATCTTTGTACATAATTATTTTATACATACGTACGTATACACCCTGCCATCTATATTATATATACTCACTTTATATAAATAAATCCTTACAATCCTTTATATATATGTAAATCCTATATGTATATGTACATCCTTATAAATCCTTTATATATATATAAATCCTTATATACATATGTACTTATATGCGTACACCTTTCTAAAATAATAAAATACTAGAATATTTATAGTATACCATATACCAATATATTTTATACAACATAATGAATACCTTTAAACACCTACAACCCTACATCCATATATACATGTATATATTTTATATAAAATACACATATCAATAGTAATATATATACATATATTACCAGTCTTGATATACCAATATTAATATATATATATATAACTTATCAATAATAATATACATTTTTTATATATAAATAACTATACATTTAATATACCTTTATATATATAAATACTTATACACTCATTATACGTATATTTATATTTACACAATCATACACCTATGATAATAATACTATTTATTAATCACCACGAAATAATAACTAATTAATTATTTCTAAAATATAGATTTCACCATTTAAATCAATTAAATAGTAAATAAAATATTTCACAAATTTCGGGAAGGGGAGCTACAAATCTACCCACCTTAAAAATAATTTCGTTCTCGAAATTCTATCTCATATTATTCCTTAAATTTAAAGGGGAAATCTACTATTACCGTAATCTCCTCGAATTTTTATTCCTCAAAAAAGTTTATATCCCCTCTTAGCCATTTCGACAAACTACAAAAATCTCGAGGACTTCTACCCACCTTTGGTCACATTACTCCCTCAAAGCTATGTCACTAAAATCTTTATAACCTTTCATCAAGTTGCTAGAGTCATTATCCTTAGATATCTAAAACATATGACATCTATATTCCCACATATCTATCAAACAATCAAGTATTCAAAATCAGACAATATTCTAATATAACCTAAGAATCTCTGATGAATTCTAGACAGCACGATCATTCGTCATCCGAAATGGGAAGGACATGAAAGATAAGAAAGAATAATTAAGAGCAAAAGAAATTTCAAGAACGGTAGAGAATATACAATAATACAGATAGAAAGAGTATTCATGAACCTATAGTCTTATTCGCTAGATTGGTTACTCTAGCTCAGTTACTTGCTAAGTCTAAGAACCCTTCGTTTCTTAGAGGGGCTTGCAATCCATGTAATACAAAAATTTTGTTCTCGAAATCCTAAACAACATTCCCAAATAGGACTGGATTTGAGATATCCAGATCGTGATCTTTCCCATGGTTATTTAAACACACGGGCAAGGGATGCAAATGCAATACAAAATCATATCACGACTTCCAAGTAAATGGAATATGGTTACGAATGACTTCACATTCTAAAAGGTAGAGAATTACATAGTAGGTGTAGGGACTTATTTTTTTTAAATAGTTCGGTTTTATAGTCCAAATAGGATGGTATGCATGGATGGATCTTACTGGGTCCTATTGGGTTTCCTGATTGAACATCAATCGTTGGTCGAATAAATCTTGGATTTCAATCCACATGGACTGGACAAGATTCTCCATGATAAAATTATTTCTACTAGGTTAAGGTAACCTAGGATAGCCTTCTACCCAAATGGTTGAGCTAGTTGGGCAGTCGGATTGGTTAAATAGGTTCTGTAAGCCCTATAGGTGCGCCTTCCGTGACCTTGGTGTTTAAGTAGCACATGAGGCCTTAATTGGGTGGCACACTAGTGGCATGTGCGTAGTGGGCTTCGAGTAGATCGCAACCATAAATTGGGTCGAACGGTTTGGGTCAAGGTTGAGTCTCTAATTGGAATCGGGAAGTTTACCGGTATTATGGTAAGGGTTTATAGCCGGTCTTTTTGACCAAAAAGTCGTACTATAAAAATATAGTACATGGGAACGTGTTTGAGTGGGACATGATATACCTAGATGAAGGTGGACTCGTCTAGATCTTGCATATGAAATTTGTTGAGGGATAACAGCTGGTCTCGTGCTCTGAATATTAATGGCACGATCGGGAACACAAGGTGATCTAAATGGAAGGTGGGAGTCCATGGGCACTATTTCTCATCCTAGTGGAAAATTATTCTAATCAATCGGTAATCCTCGCTCATCTCAAGATTCTAGAAGTCTTACCGTCTACCCACCTTAGAGGCTAGGATATGGTTTTAGGAATAATGAGGTTAGAAAGATTTCAAAGTCCGGATGTTGTACCTCAACTCTGGTCAATAAACGACAAGGTACAGCGTAACGGAAGACGATAGGTATAGGTCAAGTCAAGGGTCGTTCCTCAATAAATGGGAAACGAGTACGTGTGCAATGACACAGGGTCGATAAAATAGAATGACCTATTCGTCCACCGTATACAAGAGTTATCGATGGGGTAACCAACTCTAGGGCACAAGATTTCTACAACTGAGTCGTGAATTTCTATTTGTGTCATCCTGCCAGACTATCGTCACAAGAGTTGTAGTGATCGTGTATTGCTGTTTGACAACTGGTAGACAGGGTATTAAAGCTATGGTAGTGGCTAGGCTAGTGACTGTGGTGTTCCAACACTAGTTAGGTCTAATTAATAAAATTTACATAACTAGAGTAATATTTGTTGGAAACCAATCTCGGGGTGAGTGTCACGGTAAATGATTACCCTATTGTCCACTCATCTCACGTCTAACTGTGGGCTTCGGTCGATGAAGGGTTGGTTCAAGGCTTAAAGGGTTGCTAGTCAAGGCAAGCTTCAAGCTAATAATTAGAGGCTCACGACATTTGGTTTCTTGAGAATAGGTAGTCTCCTAGGTTGGCATTTGACTAAGGGTGAAGTCCTAATCATTCTCAAATTCAGATGGCTTGAAAGTCCCGATAACAGTTTGGGGTCGAGAGGAGAACGAGTAACTCAATCACAGGACTGGCCGTTGGTAGCTACACTTGTGCCTACCATTATCATAGCCATGGGAATACCTTGTATCTCTCTACCATCACGAGCTTTCGGCTTTCCAAATTGGGGAAAGATAAAAACAATAAAGAATTCAAGGGAGATGTTACTGAATACAATTTCGTGATTCAAGGGCGAACATATAATTCAAGAGGACTTGTCAATGCAGTCGTGGGTGAGACCCTAGAGACATCTATATCTCAATCCACGTAGTGTAATTAAACAAAGAGCGAACCAAATGCATCATGGCTGATCAGACCATAATATACTGATTCTGATTAGACAATAAGTTAGCAGGCGTCCCCACTAAACATGTCTTGAATCAAGCTCGAGAATAGAGTAAGCTTGCAAAACTAGGCTGTAATAGTGGCGTTGGTCAAGATAGTCAATATACAAATACGCGAGATTTTTGAAAAGAGGCACAAGTAATTCGAATTTAGGGAGAATCAAAAACTTATCTGGTGTTCTTGATTACACAGTCTTCCTACTATCTTCTTATCCATAAAGCCTTGGTCGACTAATGGGTTATGACCTCTAAACTCTATATTCTAGGTAAAACTATTAGCGTCAGTCTATTTCCTCATCAATAGATCACGAGGATCATACGGAGTGCTAGGTTGGGAGATATGCTACCAAACTTACAACTTCCACTACTATTGGCTTTGTAGCTTATGGGACATACATGGCACGGTCCTATCCTCTATAGTACTCTAAACTTGTAATCACGTCTGAAATCATTTCACCGAGGATTATGCCTCGTCCGTATACTCGGGCGATGGTAAACTCTTGATTTTGTGATTCAGATGTGATATATTCTCAGATACTCTACCTTATCTCGACACCCGGGTAACTATGATCAAAGAGGACCACTAGCCATAGTTTTAGGAATATTCTATAACCTATAATTTCCTTAAAATTTCAATTTTAGGGTCGTGTCTTGCCAGTGCGCTGCTGGCTGCAGTGAATCCCTAGTCTCCAAAGTTTAAATAAATGGCGACAGTGCGCTGCTGTCCTGCCAGTATAAGTCAACTAACATTCTCGTAACTATATCTGTAAATAAATCCCTGAGCTTCTAAACAAGTTGACTATGAAATAAGGCATAAATATTTGCCCTATCACCCTTAAAATAAAAGATTGAGCGGGGAGGAAGTAATTGAAGACAAAAGATACACAAACATCCTAATGTCTATTCCATGTGTATTCAATCATTGAGGAAAAACTTTGAACCGAAACTAACTCGAGGTCCGCATGGGGATAACAATAATCAGAATTTATACAAAATATTAATTCCTAGGACAAATAGAAACTAAATAGACAGTTCGACTAAGATATGAGAATGATATCTAAAGGGGCAAGGAGAAAGAATCAAATAATTTATCAAGGTTAGATCATTACTCCTAGGAAGCTCTGCCTCACCAAGTGAATCATCTATCCACTTTAGATCATATCGCCATACCAAAAGGTAATAGTGTACCTATGGAGATCTGATAAACTATCATAATTAATTACTCCTCATCTAAATTCCATGGCCTAGACTACCCATCGGGAAATTTGTATAAGGGACTCCTAGTCTTAGTCATTCTCGTAAATTAAATTAATTTCTAACTTGTGAATGAGCATTTCTAGTCGCAGGCTCACAATAGTACAACTAACTTAAGTACTATCACGAGTTCGCATGATTTGCGAAGACAGACCTGCATGGGCCACCACAAAAACTTGTCACGACCCGCACCCTTTTTTTTTTAGACGGATACGAGACGTGTCCAAGCCAGCCTACGCCGCAGTATCGGCGGTAGTACGCTGTCACGGCCACGAAGATCATAATCACAAGGCTGCTCATTCACATAATTAATTTAATTTACAATGGTCACAAGTTTTTCATTTGCAGAAAAATATAAACTTGTACAAATATGGAATGACCACAACTCATCTATCTAGCTAGTCACTAGGCCTTTGTCTGCAAGTATTCCCATCACTCCCCAAGCTAGGTGAATCCACGGCTAACCTGAAAATGTTGGTTTCCAGTCAGGAATGGAACGAGCACAATCCACTAAATGCAATTTCAAATAAAGAAGATGACTATAAAACAAAGGTTAGACATCAATCATGGGTTTGAAAATAAACAGTAAAGCCGTAAGAAAAATTAGTAGTAATAAATAGACCAATATACTTTTCCACCGTTAGAAGTACCTTTGACATGTGATCGGTCTGGGGTGCTACACCGCACGGTCTACGATATCTACTTGCAGAAAAGTAACGATGTCTACAATGTCTACAATATCTACAATGTCTACAATATCTACAATGTCTACAATATCTACAATGTCTACAATATTTACAATGTCTACAATATTTACAATGTCTACGATATCTACAATGTCTACGATATCTACAATGTCTACAATATCTACAATGTCTACGATATCTACAATGTCTACAATATCTACAATGTCTACGATATCTACAATGTCTACGATATCTACAATGTCTACAATATCTACAATGTCTACGATATTTACAATGTCTACAATATCTACAATGTCTACGATATCTACAATGTCTACGGTCGGATCACACATCCTTGGTACTTCTCATTTCCGACTCAACAATTTATAATAGAAAATAATCACATAACCAATGACCAACCAATGAAATATAGTAAAAATCAATATCGAAATGTAGACAATAAACTGTACTCGCCTGTGGTCCTTTGTTGGAGAAACCGACAATCTGAACTACTCAATGTGCCACTATAGTCAAAACCCGTACAACAGTCCCCGGAAGCTGAAATAAACAATACCAATGATCTCAGAATAATCCAATTAGCTAGGATTGCCTGTCCTTACGTCCAATTCTGGACACAGGGGCAAAACGATAATTTCGGACAAAAACGATGTCCGTCGTTGGACCCGCTTTGCACCGAAAAGCGTACCAGGGTCAACGGTCTCTAAAGTCATCAAACTACATGTCTACGGATCCAGTTTTCCGATACGAACCCAACCGTATGTCCAGAGTTGGATTCCGACGGTCTGTGCACAAAATCGCCCGTTGAGTGGGACCGTGGGGCCCGCAAAACGACGTCGGATTCAACTGTCTCAGAAATGGACCAAACTTGGCATACAGGACCAGAAAAACGATACGGTCCTGTTGGCGCAAGTTTCGTCTCGATCCGATGAGCGTGCACAAAGTAATTGAGAAATTTGCAAAGTGCACGATACGGAGAATTTCGACGGATACGTATCAAATTCGTCGCGCACACGCGACCAATTTAAATTCCGCCAAAGCCCACACGACCACGAAGCCGATACGCAGCTTTCGATGTCTTCGGTGCGCGACCACGTCGCCCGGAATGGCGGGACGGACGTCGAGTGGATGGTTTTTCTAGTTTTTTCCAAAACTATTTTTATAGATTTTTCTTGATTTTCGATCAAACTTTTCTCACGTCATAGTAATTCAAAAATAAAAGTAACAATAGCGTTTTGATGTTGGTTATGTTGTCTCTAAATCCGTTCTAGTGGATTTTCAAAACTATCGATGGTTTCGCAGGAAACCACCTTCCAAGTGGGGGTCCGAGGACCGACTTTGTCTTTGTTTTGGAACAGATAAACGCTCGACTTTGAGTCGATTTCGCGGGCGATCCAGTTCCTCTAAATTAAATCTAATTGAAGGCAAAAGAAGGTGTATAGATCGGGGTCTTACCTGAAAAGGTGGCTCGTAAAATGGTCGAGCATCACGGGGGAAAATCCATCGCGAAGTTGCCCTCATCGCAGCAACTACTGCTGTCGCTCTGTCGTTGGCTCGCGCGCGCGCGATCATCCCGGTCGGCGGCGGCCCTCCGGCCAGCAGCGGCGGCTGTCAGCGCCGCGCGCGCACCTGGGGGCGCGCCCAGGACTGGAGGTCGGGGAAAGTCGGGCGACGTTGGGGAAAGTTTAGGGTTTGTTTCTTACGCGGTTCTGCTGTGTTCTCGATAAGAACTGTATATATATACTGCAAACTGATCCCGTGAAGCCAAGGGCTCGGGTTTAGGGAAACTCCTGGTTAATTTGCTGCTGTGTGGGCTCGGCAGGGCTCTGTTCGATGGGGGATTCGACTGGCCCACTGTTGGGCTGCTACTGCCTCTCTTCTCTTTCTCTTTATAAATTAGTTAAGTATATAACTATATATATCTTTGTACATAATTATTGTATATATACGTACGTATACACCCTGCCATCTATATTATATATACTCACTTTATATAAATAAATCCTTACAATCCTTTATATATATGTAAATCCTATATGTATATGTACATCCTTATAAATCCTTTATACATATATAAATCCTTATATACATATGTACTTATATGCGTACACCTTTCTAAAATAATAAAATACTAGAATATTTATAGTATACCATATACCAATATATTTTATACAACATAATGAATACCTTTAAACACCTACAACCCTACATCCATATATACATGTATATATTTTATATAAAATACACATATCAATAGTAATATATATACATATATTACCAGTCTTGATATACCAATATTAATATATATATATATAACTTATCAATAATAATATACATTTTTTATATATAAATAACTATACATTTAATATACCTTTATATATATAAATACTTATACACTCATTATACGTATATTTATATTTACACAATCATACACCTATGATAATAATACTATTTATTAATCACCACGAAATAATAACTAATTAATTATTTCTAAAATATAGATTTCACCATTTAAATCAATTAAATAGTAAATAAAATATTTCACAAATTTCGGGAAGGGAAGCTACAGATTATAAATTGCCGCATAGGTACCTTGGGCCAAATAGGTCCGCATGAAGGAAAGTCGCATGACTGTTCAAAGGCATATGCGGCCCGTCGACAAACAGCTGTAGAAGGAAAATATGCGGCCAAATAGGAGCAGTTCGACTGATAAAGCTGACAAGTCCTGGCAAAATATGACAGTTCTGACACTTCGACAAGAAAGATAAGACATGAGACGTCGCCCAAAAGCAGGGTTCGTATGCCTCCATGCGGCCAGAAGAGTGTTATCTAAGCCGCATGAAACTTATGCGGCTCAGATTATACAGCCCCAAAGTTTCCAAAACTTCATGCAGCCAGGAATAATTGTGATCCAAGCCTCATGCATGAGTCTCATGCGACTCCGCATGATCGAAGACTGAGAAAGCTATACGCAACGGGACACGTGGCGATCTGACCAATTCCTTAACTACCCAGATTTGCTGCAACAAAATCCTAACAAATCGACAGATGGCAGCCCAAGAGTGGGTCTTCGCGTACTAATCAGCCACGTGGCTGCAAGCCGTCTATGCGGCTCAAAATACATCTTATTATAAATAGCAGGGTGCCACACCCCTGCAAAAGGCTGGCAACCTTCAAGAAAAAACAATATCTTCACGAGCTAGAGACGACATCAGATAGTCCACGGAGTAATGCATAGTTGATAGCACTTTTCCGAGCCTCCACCGTCACCCCCAAGAATTAAAACTAAACAATTGTACTTAGATTGTTTCCTAGGCTTTCTTTCTAGGCTCTTCTTTGTACAAGCGAGTTTGCAATCAATTTCAGTGTTCTGTAATACCTGTCGTTGCTTTTTATGGCAAACAAGTACGAAAGTGAGCTAACGAGAAAGAGCCAATAGAATCAAATGAACTAAGCGATACGCCATTGATTTAATTATCGTTATGTACTATTTTTTCTTTTTCATTTACCCAACTTTTATTATTGGTTTTCTATAAAATTGTTCTAAATGCAGCAGAAAACTTCTTCATGACAAAAAGAAATATCATATGGCAACAAGATTCTGAAATAATCTAGGAGAACAACTTCCATATTATGATACAATTTAATACCAGAAATCCTATAGGAACTCACCAGATCTTAATTTATTCAACTGCCAAGATAAAGAGTTTTATGGTTGTGGAAATTACGAGGCAAGGGTTCATTTTGATATAAGTTTCATCGTACATCTTAAGAATATTATAACTCTACAAAAATTTATTCCTAACCCTTTTGTTATAAAATAAATGAACATATTTCATTTGATAGAAGAAATAAATTTTTTTATCATCTTTCATCTTCACCCATCAGAGTTGACTCCTTTCGACCTTTGCTGCTTAATTATACTGTTGCACAATTTGGATTCTTCTGCATTGTACTTTGAAGATGCAATCCATATAGCAACTTTGCGTCTTTCAAATTCTGAATCAAACTGCATATAACAAACATAACATCAAAAATATTGCTCTAAAAAGTGTAAGTATTTGACGACATATTTTTAGACTTACATTGAAAGAAAGGGAGTCCAATCTACAGCTGTCTTTCATGAATAAAATGACAAAAATACCACAATCAAATGAATTATCTTGGCGGGGAACATGAGGACGACGGATAATGGAGAAAGTAAAAAAGTTGAACCTAGCGTCTCTCAAATTCGAAATCTCTTCCTCGAGAAAGAGATCCAAATTTGAAAGCTATAATTACCAGAATACAATATGTATTAGTATACCACGAATCTTGTACGCAATTCATAAAAATTTATGAATATGAGCTTACTATTTGTTTTATGACTACTTTTTTATAAATTGCCTCATCTGTAGATGCAAGGGAGTCCAAAACTTTAACAGTTTTTGTTTTAACCATAACTCTTACAAGAGTATAGTGGTCAGACACAAGGATGGGTATATATATTTAAATCTGGATTAATTAGGTAAAACAAATTAATCAATTTTCAGTAAATTGAAATTAAATTTTAAACAAAAATAAATTAATACCTCGTTACAAATGCTTAAAGATCCCATATAATCCTCGAAATATTTGAACTTCTTCCATATTTCACAAAGAGGTTTGTTAGATGGAGGTAATATTGCTCTCTACATACACATCAAATAATACATTACGAACGACAAACAAACGAGAGAAAATTGTTAATGTATAATCATTAAAGAATAAAATGCTCACTCACCGTTAACTTTACTGATAAATACCATACATTATATTTATTATTAGTTCTTCTCTGCTCCTCCGCGGTGAGAAGAGCAGAGACCATGCTGACAATCTGAGTATTTCTCATTAAATAATAACAATTGCATTGTAGTAAATATTAATGGCATCAATAACGTGCTAACAATCTGAGTATCTCATTAAAAAGTAGGGATGGCATCGAATTAAACATAGATGGCATATAAGAAAAAATATACTATCTACATACCCCACCTTTAATTCTCCTTCCTGGAGAAATAGACTTCATCTTAGCCCGAGTCACATAAAGCTTGTTGCAAGATGATATTATTTCGCTAAGAAAAGAAACATATAGATTAGGAAAAACAAAATAAATAAACTGTTGAAATGAAATAAAAACTCATATTACTTACTCATCAGATTTATCATCCGCAAAAATATAATTGTAAAAACTCGAACAACTATTAGTCCACTAGATAGGCTTTGAGGTTAAACTTTTTGTTAGACTTTTTAAATGTATGACCGGTACTAAATTTCCTCCTATACTTTTCGTAGAACTGCTAAGGTCAGGTTCTTCTAGAGAGATCGAATGCAAAATTTGCTAGATTATTTCTCTAACTTTCTTCAGTTTCTCGTCCACATCAGAAGATTCATTGTCAACCTCCTCCTCAATATTAATTTCTCCAGCTGAAGATGCCTTCTTGAAAGTGGAACATTCTTCTATTTTTTCCAGATGCCAAGATATATTGATTTGTTCAAGTTCGATTGGACAAAGATTAGAATTGATTGAAAAAATTGAGCTGAAATCTTCGACAGATGTTCTTCAAACCTGCGCATCATATGCGGAATGAAGGTTTCATTTGAAGCTGGCATCCAATCTTCTAGCTCTTCTACGTCTTCTATATGAGTAAACATCTTTCTCCAGTACTTCAAAATGAAATAAGAAAACTATTCTATGTATTTCAGAAAAAATAATAGTTGAAACAAGAAAACTATTGTATATATAACAAGGGAAAAATACAAAAAGTGAGAAAGATAGAAAGACAAATAAATTTTGGGACTAGCAATAAAATGACTACAAATTGTAGGCGGTAATGATTTCTTAATATTACAAATTTTGAGACTAACAAAGAATCTACTAGCCAGGCGACGGAACAGTCCATGAAGAGGCTGTTGAAGAAGGAACTCATGAGGAACATTGTATTATTTATAAAATATTCCTTAACGCCAAAGATGGTGGAGGAGAAAAAGAAGAGGGGACAGGTGACGACGATGACGGTGGAGTTGCAGTCCACTACCGGCCAGGTGATGGCGACGGTGGATTGTTGTTCTTCAAAATATTGAATGTAGCAAGGTTGCAAATTAAATCAATCCAATATGAGTTAATTTAGGGTATTTTGTGATTTTTTATCATCTTAAAGAGAAAGTAAATATGAGTAAATTTAGGGAGTTCATTAAAAAAATTGAAGTCAAGAATGACCTACACTAGCAAGTTACCAAGAGGTCAAAAGTCAAAGACTGCATCAAATGATGTTCTCTACTCTATTAATTGTCCAAAAAACTCATTTTATAAGAACCATTGGATCGACAACCAATGATTCAGATTTGGGATGTATCGATACAAATTTTTAGATGTTTGTATTAAAGAATTTTCCATGTTATATATATATATATATATATATATATATATATATATATATATAGTTCCTATGATTTCAAAATAAAGTGTAAATATGTCATATATTTATTTAAATATATAGTTCCTATGATTTTAAAATAAAGTGTAAAAAAAAAAATATATAGTTCCTATGATTTCAAAATAAAGTGTAAATATGTCATATATTTATTTAAATCAATTCTCCTTTATAATCTTATTTTATACCACTTCACAATTCCTATGATACTGAATCGTATCGGACATACTCATATAAAATTATTTGACGTATACACATATGCTCATAGCCATGAGTGATAAATCTTGCATATATTAATTCAATTCAATTCAATACACCGCCTTGATACAAAGGGACATCTGAAATACTACCAATAATATATGTTCGCAGTTACTTTCAAATACAACCATTTCAACGTATCTGAATAATAACTGATTCGCTTGTTCGGACTATCTTTCCTAATAGATTGTGTCCATATGTCTTTGTCGCTTCCAATACACGTGTTCGTCTCACATCTTCAAGACATATATATATTCCAGATTTGTACAAATAAAGGAATTAAATCCAAACAAACATGACAATAGGCAAAATGGAATCAAGTAAAAGAGATGGGAGAGGGCTTGCTTTGGAAAAAATAGGGATTTAAAATTGGGGATTAGGGCTTGGATTTCCTTCTCTTCCATCTCCTCCTTCATGTTCAAGCTTCTTCTTTATTTCTTTTCTTCTTCTTCTTTTTTTTAGAAAAAAAAGGGTTATGGTTTTTTTTATGATGGTGGTGATGATGGAGATGAAGATGGTGATAGAGGCTGTAGCCACGAATGGAGGCCATCGGCGGTGGAGGGTGCCAGTCGGTCGACCAGACAGCGGCGACAGCCGCAGTTGGTAGCACCTACGAGCACGGCAAAAGGGCCAAAAGAGGGAGTGAGAGAGATGGAGAGATGGTTTTGGTGTTGGTGCTAGTGAAGATGAGAGGATGAAGGAGAAGAGGGTGAAAAGAAGATGGTGAAGAAATGAAGGAGAAGACGATGAGTGTGATATTTGAAGGGATGAAGAATAAATAGGTTAATACAAATGATGAAATGTAGGATATGGGAACTTGAGGAAGGGGAATTTATTGACAGTAGCAGCAGCTGCTGTAGTTGCTGATTCATGATCGGGAAAGAGAGAGGGGGCGGTGCCTCTCTCCCGAACCAACCAATTTTTTTTTGATTTAGAGAGGAAATACAGTTCCTGAATTAAATTTTGCACTTTAATGAACATAAAAATAGAGTTAAAAATATAAGTAGGAAGCATGTATGATAGGTTTATCCAGTAGTGCTTATGTATAGAAATCCTCATATCGTGTCTCTCCCAGCAGGGCTAGCCATTCTAATGATATCGCTTAGCATGTAGAATACACACCGGTCCCTCGTAAGACTACCGTGTGGAACATATAGCACATAGTACATAGTAGTCGGATATCGCCATCCACTTATTGAGGATGTTAAACCATATTCGTGGTGACCAACATGCACACCATGACTAATGTCTGGAAGGTGGCTACTATAACACGATCTCGGGATTCCATTCCTACCCAATGCTTCTATCAATTTAAGTTGCTTAGTTTAACCATATCTTGGTCTTGAAATCATATGATGTGGTCATATAATTATCCTGTTAGGTGTCATACATTAGTACGGGTACCCTAAGTATGAATCCACCTCAACTCATGGTGTTCCAATCCAGATTCATCCTTAGTGTAATACATCAAGCAAGCAGTCTTTGAACCGCATCAATGTTACTGACCATTGCCATGACTGTGATAGAAGCATAAATGTACTGACATATATCGCATAGGATCATATAGCACGCGGTATAGCATCTCAGTATGCACATAGATTGTACCTCAGTACTCACATAGATTGTACCTCAGTACTCACATAGATTGTACCTCAATACACTCATAGAATGGTACCAACACATATACATATAATCATGTCAGGAACATGGCCAGGTCAAGGATATAGCTAAATCAAGAAGTATAGGAGTCTCTAGACACTAGGCGCATGAGAATCTCAGGCACATAGTGACCTGGGTGCATGATCAACTCATGTCTAGAGGGGAGATAAACGCATGAATACATCCAGACACAAAGGCATTTAGGCGCATGGGCAACGTAGGCTCCTGTGCCAAAAGCACAACGGAATAAGGAAGCCTAGCGTATGGCAACCCTGGCATATGGCACCTTGGCACATAACACCCTATGTAAGCCCCCTTATTTTTTGGATATTATTTTAAATTTTATTTTTATTTAGTTAATATAGATATTTATATTTAAAACTAGATTTTTATACGAATATGACTATAGACGTACTTTCCGTAGCTTTGATTTTTGGAGCACGAGACATGCCAATCTTTCAAAATGTCCTTCATGAGTTTCGAAGTAGACATGTTGACCTTTAATTTGGTATATCATGTCCCATCCAAACTTGTCCCCTAACATACTTTTGACTTCGTACAACTTTGGGCCAATCTAGGCCATTCGACTGATTATCGTAATTCTAGACCTAACTTCGAACTCGAGTTCAGGACTCGACATCGATCAAAACCATTTGACCTAATATATGGTTTTGACCCATTTTGAACCTTTAATACACATGCCAATGGTGTGCCACTCATTCGAGTTCCCATGTGCTATTTATTTGCAAATGGCACAGGAGACTCATTGGTTCACTTTTTGAGTTCGAATTGACTAGAAATATATTTGGACCTAACCTAGCAAATCTCACTCGGTAGAGCCATGAATAGGTGGCCATGACCAGTAGAATTATTTTGAATTACTTTATAGGACTTGTACATCCAAATAGGTTTATACAATTTTGTATATATATGATTATATCTATAACAGCCTAATACTATATATATATATATATATATATATATATGGCCTTAGTTATGGTTAAATTTAGAGATGCATATCGACTAGAAAATTTGGCACGGTTAGTGTAATTGTGTCCTTTGACTAGTGTGTTAGCCATGTTAGGGAAGGACTAGACATAGCGGTATCCCAACTAGAAAAACCAGTCAAAGTTGTGACTTCAACTCTGTAAATAATTTAGTTAGTTATTTATTAAGATTTTGACTTTTATGAGACCCAATTGTACCAAACTAGCTCGGACATGACCCAATCCAAACCCAAACTCATGTGGTCATGAAGTGCATCCAAAAACGTCCATGTAGATATATAATTTATATATATTTTATAAGTTATTTTTAAATGGTCCAAGTCATTCTTAACCTATAACCTTAATTTTTATTTGTACCTCCTTATGGGCCTAATCTATATGTGTATAAAGTTATACATAGACCCTTGCCGTACTAACTTCAACTATTTATATGTAAACTATTTTCTTGGTTCCTAGCTATACAGTCCTTCTATCCCTTAAACCATCTCAAGCCTAGTACATCTCATTCCTATAAGGAATCCAAAACTATTTTCCACCTATGTATACATAACCAAGTAAGCTCATGCCCATCGCTATCCTCAAAGCCCCAAACCTCACCAACCAAACCAACACTCCTTCATAGTCACTATATATGTTTAAGTACAATAGTTTGATATAAGAAAACTCACGTCGTCGTTTAAATCTCGAGCATAGCCATAGCAACAACTGCTGCTAATCTTCCCCTATCCGCTCAATTGGACACCAACCCGCCTTGTCCAGTCGACCCTACTCTATGTGCACGACAATCTGCAACACCATACGTGTCAACAAACTGTGGCTGCCACGTACGTGACAGAATACAACTACTGCAGCAATAGCAAAGGCTACACCACCGTTGTACAACCACCACTGGACAACAGGCGGGCGACCATCAAGTCACGCCAACACCGCCGACCACTACAAAGTCGTCGGACGGTCAAGTGCGCGGCCGCACGTATGAGAGGCAGTAGCAGCAGTCGTTGTCGCTGTCGAAATAAACAGCAATAGGCGCAGATACTCCCACTACCACTGCTGCTGTACTCTCGTAAGATGCTGTCTCTTGCACGTGCGTGCGAGAGGCAGCATCAGTGGCTGTGCGTGCGAGAGGCAGCAACAGCGGCTTCATGTACGAAACGCAGTAACGGCAACGGCCACCACGCACCGTCGTACAGTCGTGAGGATACGATAAACCCCGATAAACCCCTCAAGGCCGCCATCTTTCTCCCCGACGACGATAAGGGCTATTTGTGTATTTTTCATAAAATTCTGTCATGACGTGCGTGAATTAGAGTCCAGAATTTTATTACATCGCAACAACTGTGGATGCATTTTCTGGACAATTTGACCATTGGATCGTCAATCTGATTATTCCAGCTCAATCTCGATATATATCCCTTCTCTCACCTAAATTTTCAACCGTTAATTAGATCGATTGATCGATCAAAATCGGCCATCAAGTTAACCGTTTAAATTACGTTTAATTTGAACAATTTATGGAGCCAACTTTGCGAAATTATGTCTCTCTCGTCGAAGCTCGGTTGATGAACCACCAACTCCGGTGCATAGCAGGTATAACCACCTTCGTGTTATAAATTTTTTTGTTTTATATGATGTCGTTTGGTTGGTTGAAATCAACGCCAAAGTTGGCCTCTCGAAATCGTAATTTTCAACATGTAAAATTTTGTTTTTGAACCCGGGACATCGGATTCCAAATCTGACACCACCATCGAACTTGTGGCATCGTTCTGGCCAAGATAGACATAATTTGCCAAATTTGGACAACCTTTGTCTTGGCCCATTTTTTGTTGCAAAACAGGTCCAACGCCGGACACCATTTTGGCCCAAAATTACTATTTTACCCCTGTGCCCAGAATTGGACTTATGGGTAGCCTATCCTAGATATTTTGCTTATTCGAGAATATTGGTAATACCTGGAGATGTTTACGGGAGTTCCACCTTTACTGCTACATTTGGATTGACGAGTTTACTTGCGGGACGTCGTCGAATCATCGGGCAACCTTCAGGCAAGATACCTTACCATCTTGTACTCATACTTGATTCATGATATTTGTGTGTTTGCTAGTATTTTATATTAGTTGAGTGGGTCCAAGTATGACTTGGATTCCATCGATATGTCTATCAATGTTTGTGTGTGTGCGTGTGCATGTTGACCATATGTGATAGTTGACATTTTCGATGTATTGAAGTTATTCTTCATAACTTTTTTAACTTGTTGACACGTCTTATACACGTTACAAGAGTTAAGAGCATAGAGTTGGCACGAACCTACGTATTCGGCTAGCTATCGGGGTAAGCGATTCATGTGTCGGTCCATGTAGAGTTAGATTGTATCTAGTTTAGTGACTCGTATTGAGATATGGGTAGTTCGAGTCATGGATATGAGTTGTACCATTCATAGGCGTGGAAGACTACTAGTAGGCATATGGGATAGCCCCTTTAAACTGTGTAATCTTTGGAGGAGATTACAGAGTCATGAGCCTCATAGTTTTATAGTTGTCTGCTTGGCTCATAGCTCATAGTTCATAGCATCGGCTCATGATCCGACATCGTCCTGTGATTCAGTACTATATGCTTATCATCTACCCATACGTCCAACGTCGTCTTCAATATGCATTCACATAGTACGGTGAGATGCTGTACTTATCCCAAACCTTAGCATAGGATAACGTTTTATCACGGAATAGTGGACCACTCTTTGTCCTTGTTTGGTTGTGGGTGTGGTTCACTATTTCGACGATGAGATAGTGGACCGTGTGGTGGTTCAGGATATTCATTCAGTTCGTATTATGGCATGTGATAGTGACTTGTCTCGGAATGGTAGGTCACCCCATGTCCTTGTTTGGTTGTTGGGTTGGTCCACTGTTTCAATAATGGAATACAAAACCATGTTATGACCCGAGTTATTATTACCCCTTGTCATGTTTCATTTACAGTTCATTATGGTATTATTTTTATGCATCTTGCAAGTCCCCTGAGGACCTGGTGATCTCTCCAAGTAGATGATTGTGATGAGTTAGTTCGCTGATCTTGTTGGCGTTGCTATTTTTATTCAGGTATCTTCCATGATTTTATATTTAATTGCTCTCTCCTTATTAGCTTAGCTTTATAGGCCCATATTATTCTTCGGGGCTAATCAAACATATATGTTAATGGGTTGCAGACCATGACTTATATTATTTATTTTTGGTTTTATTTTTCATTATGGATTGAGATATGTATTGTTAGCATATGTTAGTATACTTTACAGTGTACTACGATTAGGCTAAGTTCATCAGATTGGGATACTTATTCTAGTCATACAGCTGGCATGCTCAAGCCTTGGGTTCCCTATATATTTTGGAACTAGGGCATGACACCCTGGCGCATGACTAGCTGGGCGCATGGTGAGTCACCCGCATGAGACAGATGTTCGCTTGGCACACTGGGGTATGGACCAAATAAGTGCGTGGCCCCTTGAAGTATCGACCAGCTAGGAAGATGACAAATCTCGCGCATGGCAGGACAAGCCGACATATAACCTTTGTGCGTATAGAAACCTACGCGCACATCGGGCATATTATTAAAGGAAAGTATGTGGCAAGCTTCTATCTGCCACTTAGCACTTCTGTCGTATGGGCCCTTGCGCGCATACAGGTCATTGTCCCAAATTGCAAGTTTGGCCATAGAAGAACCAAGAACTTGCCATGGCCATAACATGCTCTCTAGAAATAGGAATCAAGGGAAATAAAAGCCAAAACTGAATAATATTAAGTTATCTAAAACTTAGAACAACTAGTTTTTAAAAATAATAAATTTTAGTAGATGATTCCCTCTGAATCATGTAAAACCCTTATTTTGAAACTCTAGATCTACTCTAAAATATCCATTAAAACCAAAAATACCAAAGACTAAAGTTGTATAGAATATAGTAATGCATGTTATAGACTAAAAGTAAGTAAGAAAAATTAAAGAAAGCAATGTTGGTCTATTCATTAGTGCAAGATGTACTTGCTTATGGGTTGGTTGGGGGAAATGAATTAAAGTAATGAGAAAAGATAGTGGAAGAGAATATTTATATGGGATTGGGGTTTCCCTACTGAACCCTAACCCTAACATGCTCTATCCAATGTCTAATGCCATGCTATATTATCAAGACCATAATTAAATAACTAAAACCCGAATCACAATACGGCCCAATATTCTGCTATCGAAATAGTGAACCACTCCTACCACCAAACAAGGACAAAGAATGGCACATTATTCCGCAACGAAATGTTATTATATGCCATGATCAGGTTTAATTACAGTGTACTAGTACATATGCTACAGATACCAGATATCGGTTACAGAAATAGCGTAAGAAAATACATATATCAGGAACGAAGAGTGACATCTCTACCCTCCTTATAACAATTATGTTCTTGGAATTTTAACCATGACAAGATAGAGAAATCAGGACAAACAAGATATTATCTACAAGACTAACTACACAAGCAATCAGCCAATCAACCAGGCGATTATGGGAGCCATTATCTACTATACAGTGCCACTAATAACAAAAAATTAAGGCATAAGAATTGAATATACCTTTCGAGTCGAATAAGTCCGGATATCGAGATCAAATCTCATCCTCATGCTCCCATGTCGACTCTTCCGGTGAGTGATGGCTCCAAATGACACGGACAAGCTTAATAGTCTGGTTCTTGAATACCTTCTCTTTTCGATCCAAAATAGATACAAGCTTAATAGTCTGGTTCTTGAATACCTTCTCTCTTTGATCCAAAATAGATACAAGTTGTTACTCATAACTCAAGTCAGTACCAATGACTAGCTCATAATGATCGAGGATATGGCTTGGATTTGGGACATACCTACACAACTGAGATACGTAAAATACATCATGTATATTACGTAGCAAATCTGGAAGGACAAGACAATAAGAAACATCGCCTACCCGTATGAGAACATCAAAAGGACCAATGTAACATTGAATATGCTTTTCCCGGACTCTAAATCTAATGACACCCCGAGTAGGTAAAATCTGCAAAAACATTTGGTTCGCCGACACTAAATTCTAGAGGTCTTCGATGCTAATCTTCCAAATGATGATGCCTATCTTGTACAACTCGAAGTCGCTATCTGATTTGCTTAACTATCTCTGATTTCTGCGTGATCATCTCTGGTCCCAACAATTTTTGCTCACCCATATCATCCCATGCTAGAGGAGATCTACACTTTCTTTCATATAATGCTTCAAATGCCATCTGAATGCTCGCCTGACCAAATGGAGATGATTATTCCAAGATATGCCACAATCTAAGGTGCAAGCTCGTAACATGTCTCCCAAAGTCTGAAATAGTTCTTTCTGACTGACTATCTATCTGTGGATGATTAGCTTTACTGAACCTCAATCTTGGCCTAAGCTTCGGAGCAAACTCAGCCAAAAATGAGAGGTAAACTCGGTGTCCTGATCAGATATAATACTCTCTGGACCACTATGACGCCTAACTATCTGCTTCACATATATATTTGCCAACTGCTCAGTAGACTCTCCCACTCTGAAAGGAAGAAAATAAGCTACCTTTATGAGCTGATCTACTATCACCAGACTGTATTTTGACCAGTCGGGGATCTAGGTAAACCGGTCACAAATCTAACATAATGTGCTCCTAATTCTACTCCGAGATAGAAAGTGGCTTTAGCAATCCTGCTGGCCTCAACTGCTCTGCCTTCACTTGTTGACATATCAAACAACGATAAATGAACCTTGCTATCTCCCCCTCCATGCCATTCTACCAAAGGTGTTGCCTTATATCTTGATATATATTTGTTCCTCCACGATGTATGAAATAAGGGAAACTATGAGCCTCTGCCATAACTTCATGTCGAAGGTCTCCGCTCGGCACACAATGACGACTTCCAAATCTAAATGTCCCATCCTTATGGATTACTAACTCCTTCCTAAGACCTGATTCAGATTCTGATCGAAGCTTCTGGATCTGCGGGTCCTCTGCCTGAGCTACTCGGATTTGCTCCACCAATGATGACTGAATCTGCAAACTAGCCAGCACTCATATATCCTGCGGTAAAACCACCCTAATTTATATCTTCTGAAGATCTTCCAGGACGTGTATCTACGATGTCAGGACGAATGCACTACCCCTACTCAAGGCATCTGCTACCACATTCGCCTTGCCTGGATGATACTGTAGATCTACATTAAAATCCTTCAGCAATTCTAGCCATCTTCTTTGTCTCATGTTTAGGGCCTTCTTGGTGAATACATACTTCAAACGCTTATGATCAGTATAAATCTCCACCTGATCCCTATAAAAGTAGTGCATCCATAGCTTAAGTGCAAATACCACTCTGGCTAATTCCAAATTGTGGGTTAGATAGTTCTTCCTATGATCTCGAAGCTGTCGAGATGCATATGCTGTCACTCTACCATGCTGCATCAATACATACCCGATTCCCTTTCCAGATGTGTCATAATATACTGTAATCCTCTAGATACCACTGGAAGTGTCAGAACCGGTGCTGAGATCAATCTCTTTTTAAATTCTTCAAATGATGCTCGACATTCGACTGACTAAACAAACCCCACCTCCTTTCGCATCAAACGCGTTAAAGGTGCTGAAATTCTGGCAAAGTCTACCACGAATCTCCCTTAGTAACCCGCCAATCCTAGGAAATTACGCATATCCGCTACCGTACTTATAACTACCACGATTGGAAATTTCTCTTTTAAAAAATTTTGAGTTATAAAACTCTTTTCTAAAATTGAATTTTTATTTTTTTTAAATCAACGTCATTGTATTTGAAAATATATAAAATCATTTTTGGATTATTTAAATTTTTTTCTAATCTCGATTATTGTTATTTAATTATTTAAATTTTATTTCAGAATTGTTCTATTATTTAGTTATTATTGCCTACCAAGATTTAAGCTTGAATTGTGGGCATATGGACTATGGGCTAGAGAGTGATTAATTTTTTAGTTAACTAATTGATAGATTAGTTATTAGTTAAAGGGATTAATTAGTAAATTATTTACTAATTAATTGGTTAGTAATTAGTTCATAGTTAGTTATTGTTGGTTAGAGTCTTCCCATGTCAGCCCCTAGATCTATTATAAATTACTTGGAATGCCACTCTAGACTTATGGAACACTCCACTCTCTTTTTATAGAATATTGGGGACTCCCCAATATTCTATTACAAAAATTCCTTACACTTTCTCTCTCTCCCAACTACTGTTTCTCTCTCCTGCTCAATCAGCCAAGTACCACCAGTGAACACTACTGCACTCCAGTCATGTCGAAGCCCATTGCCGCCACCTACACCCAGCCTCTCTACCTGCACCTCCATAGCCACCCTATTCTCCGGCCATCTCCCTCTAGCACTAGCTACCACCACTAATGCTAACACTTAACCCACCAAATCCACCATTGATCACCTCCTTGTCGACCCCCTAACTCCGGCCACCTCCAGCAAGTTCCGCCACTACTAGTCCCTCCCAAACCTTTTCGAACCATCAATGCCACCTTGACAGAATACCTCCACCATCAGTCGTCACCTATCGCTACTACTGCCTGCCGTTCCTCCCTGTGTACCACCAATCACCGCTCCAACAGCAATAATTTACTACTGCGTCTCCTCAGCTCCATCGCCAGCACCCTGCCTCGACATCGGCGAACTACCCAACCATCCACAAAAACCTCATACACAACCATCAACACAACCCAAAGCAAAGACCTCACTCACTGGCTCAGATCCGGCCACCATGACGTCCCCACCGTCGCACCTGAACCCGTTCTTCTTTCTGCTCGACGTCAGATTCGGCAAGCCTATGCTGATCTTGTGCCGAGCCATCATCTCAAACCCAGATCTGCCACCGGCCGAGACCTCTTGAGGTCCTCCCCACCATTGTACGAGTTCTTCGATCAAATCCATCTTCTCCAGCCAGATCCTTCATCGAGCCTTCCGTGTGTAATGTCCTGTCCCGCTTAGTTCAACCGGAAGAATCAAAAGGCTAACGATGTTTGGACTTAGCCATGCAATGGCTTTCTTGAAGTCCTGCTCGGTCGAGACGACTCCTCGCTCTGGTGGGTGGCTTCGCTGAACTTGCCTTACCTTGGCCTTCACACTAATAAAACAAAAGTTTTCAAATACACAAATAGGCTTGATAATAAAAGAGGCGAATCCACATAGCTAAGGGAATAATCCCAAGTTGGGTCAGATTGATTGGAATATGAAAAGGTCCCATGGTCGGCTTAGAAGTATTATACGACGTGCTTTCAAAAATGGCACTCGGTCCTTTGTCACGTGGCTTGGGAGAAGGAAAGTTGGTATTTGTTGCCACAAGCTATGAACTTAGCATAAATCTAAACGTTGCACATATAAATGCTTGATAAAGCATGTACTGTTCCACCGTCCAATACTTGGCTTAGCAAAAGTGTCCCACAAGTCTCGAGGCACGTTTCTACGATGCAAGGCTTTTCATAGCCTTTGCTCGTCCCACGGGTTGTGTTGTTGCACGATTAAGTTCGACAAAAGTTACTTTGGGCTATCGAAGTTATAACAAGTATTTTTCCATGCTTTCTGTGGTTGTTGAAGTCGTATAGCCCTACGAGATTAGGCTCATCATATAAAGTATGACTTGGGCGGTATTGTCGCATAGAACACAAATTGGTTTAAGATACGAGCCACGGTTGGTTCAAGATAAGTTAGCCACGAACTATGGCACCTAAAGAACACATTTTGTTCAAGTTAAGTATAGAGGCTATGTAGTAGCAGGTTCCTGGTTTTAAAGAATAAAAAGTTCAAGCGAAGGTTTGTCGTCGAGGCGGTCCCTCGTTAGGAAGTCTCAAAGAAGTATGGTTTCAATGCACGATATGCAAAAGGTTTGAGTCGTAACCCAAATTAGGCCATGTATTTATGTGAGTCTAGATGAAGTCTCGTAAGTGCATGGTCATGGACAACTTATGCACAAGGGTGATGTTTCTTCAGACGATAACCTGGGGCCAGATGATCGATCCGACCATGGAGGAAACACGGTATAGCTGATGCTGGATAGGAAACCTGGAATTCGATTGGCTTTTATTGGGGCTAGCTACCTGCATTGAATGACCCATCATCTTTCTAGCTATGTCCACGATTGCTAGTTAATGCCAGTGACCTTTCATATAGATAAGTTGGCGTGCTGAGCGGCAATCTTCATACACAGTATCGGTCGAATCAAAGAAAGTATAAGCACGGCACAAGTTGTATTAAGAAGGTATGCACGGTTACAAGGACACGTACTTCGACACAAGAGGTGGCGTTGAGTATTAAGTCATTGGCACAGAGTTGTATAAGTCAGATTTGAGTCATTTCGAGTTAAGTCAAGAAGGACCGTAAGGCAAAGTTGGGTTAAGTCATATTGAGTTGTGAGGCACAACATCGATATTGAAATACGAATAGAGTTTATGGCATAGCATGTTGTTGCGTCTCAAGTATGGGTCGAAAGGTAAGCACGAGTCGGTATGTTGGTATTGTTAGCACGACCACGTTATTATGACACAAACTTTGAGCAAGTTACTAGGTGGTGAGGTACTGCCTCGATTATGTTACACGATAAGGGATTCATGGCACGACTATGTCGTTGATGTACCAAATATACTGGGTGTCTATGTCCTAAAATCGATCCTAAGGCAAAGAATAAAAAGACAATCATAAAGGATTTATGTTGCACAAACTATATGAACGTGTTGGTTTTGGTATGGGTGGGCGAGAAGCTCACACCACCAGTACGGTTGAGTACTGACACCCATACAGTATTTATATGCAGGCACAGGTAGAAGCTTATTGGCGCGGAGCTCGCTCGGACGCGCTGAGGCATGAAGTTCCTTAGCGTATCGAGGCATGCGGCCGCATGGAAGACTTCACATATACGGGACATAATGTATGGACATTGCATATCTGAAGCATATGCTGGCTCGTCAAATTATATTGAGAGATGAGAGAGAGAGCTGAGTGATTAAAATCAGAAAGAAAAGTGAGCTTGAGTGATTATAATTTTGGCTTCGCGCCTTTGAAATATTTCTTTCATTATCAATAAAAGACTCTGATTTTGTTTCAATACTTGTGTTGTCTTTTTTTCAATGCTTATGCTTGGGATTTCTGTGCGACCACCCGTAGCAAGCTACTGTAATATGTCATTATGGAACCCGTCTTATGTGAGCGCAATTTAGGCTCACGCTGCAACAGGCCTTAGCGAGGACGATCGCTCCTCTGGGAGCGAGGCATGACACCGTACGCCATCGTCGACCCAACGTCTGCCGAACCGCCGCCTCGACGAGATGAGATGCCAGATCTCGTCTCAAAGCCTCGTCGGGGTGCCGTTGCAGTGCTTCAACCCATGCCTTCTCCGCACAACGGCCGACTGGATTTTGCCTCCTTCATACCCAGGGGCTCTACTCCGCCTCCTCTACACCCAATGACAAGTATAAGCACTCTAATTTTTTAGATTATTTTAATATATTTTTAGTTAATTATTTTAATAATTCATAATTCTATTTTAAATTCCTGTCTATAAATATACTTTGTCGTAGTTTTGATTTTTGAAGCACATCATTGGCCCATTCCCCGAAATAATTTCATATTCGTGTTCTAAATGAGCCCACCTTCATTTTGGTATATCATATCCCACTCAAACACATCTTCTTGTGCCCTATTTTTAATTTCACAACATTCGTGCATAATTTCTAACTCAAACCTAAGCTTTGCACCTATGTTCGTTCTAATAAAAAATTTGAGACACAAATTCGACATGTTCCTTGCAATCATTATACGACCATGACATCATATTAAGCTTACAACATCCATGAAATTTGTGTCACACCCAATTAAACCTTTACATACTTTATATTTATTGTAAATCCCAATGACACAATCTTTAGTCCTAATGAGCTATCGGTTTGACTTAGCCCAAACCTAGTCGAGACTCAACCCAGACACTTACCCACCCTCGCATGGTTTATGCCAAACATCATACATCATTGTCCTCTCTATAAAACATCAAACTCTAAGGTTCACCATTCAAAACCTTACATCTAAACTTTTAGAAAATAATTTCAACTTTGTACCCTTTGGAATAGACCAAACTCTACACCTCACCACTTAAAACCTAATGGATGACTCAAGTGTGGTCAAATACAGTTAGTGAGCGGTCATAACCCCCTTAATTTTCATATTCCTTTACCTCATACCCCCATACCTCTTCACTTCCTCACTTATGGATAACCCCCATCCTTTATGACAATTCAACTCAACTTTTTACCCCTAGTAAACGGCCACCCCATGACCGCCCCTTCACTTATTACCTCAAACCACCTGAACAAAACTTCTTGCTAACCCTCTTCCAAACAACTTCTCTTCACAAACTATTTTTCAAAACCTTCTCCATCTCCCTCCACACCTTCATTCATCCAACATTACCCAGGCTGAATTCGAATTCAGCTAGTCTCCACTAACCAGCCATATCTCCCTCCACACTAAGTATCTTTCTCTAAACATTACTAAACTTCTTCCTCTCGCATTCTTTAATATTTTATCAACACAAAACTTTTATAAAAACTCATCTAACTTCCTCAAAGCATTCCCTCCATCAGAGATGTCCAGGCTGAATCCGAATTCAGTATTTCCCCTTCTCAGGCCACTCCATCAGCTCTACAGCACCAAACCACCACCATAACACCCAAACCTCCTTCCTCTACTCTTTCCAACAAGTTTTCTCTACAACTCGGCCCGTGGATAGACTTCGTTTGGCTGTAGTGAGCGTCGCACGACGAAGTGTCCAGTCTGAACTAATTTTGGAACGCGGTTGTTTGCACCACTTTGCGAGGCCCTACGACAATGAATAACCACTTGTCATGACCTTAACATATCCTTCTACACCTCCAATCAATTATATTTTTAATATCATGATGTATTATATATATATATTTTATATATATATATATATAAATATATATATATATATATATATATGCTTGCATCTTCAAAAGTTTTGTTACCGTAATCTATGTGACATCGAAATTGAGTTTGTAAACAACTTGTTCGACTTATGGTATATTATAACTGATATTTGGAATCATAATTCCTATGATTTTTAACTCTGAATATTTTTCGTATTTGGTTAAATTTTAGAATAATAAATTAAATAATAATTGCATAATAGGGGATAGGAACTATGAACAATTTACGAGTATATCGCACTAGTTGCCTAGGATTTACTTTCACCATGTCAACCATGTTTATTATGATTAAATTATATTAAGTTATAATATTCCAGAATTAATTGAAGTTATATTTTATTATTAATTTATTGATAATTTACTTGAAAATCAAAGTATCAATATAGTAACCTAGACTAGTTTAGATACCCTGAACCTAGTTTGTTTTGAATCCAAATTTGTAATACTTTTCTAAAATGTAAATCATGTATCTTTGATATGAACTCACGATTATCCCTATTTTTTATTTAATTCAGAATTAAAATATTAAATTATTCTATTATAATTTGTGCCAAATAAATAGGTAAGTTGGCCATATTGCGTTATTAATTAGATATACTAATTAGACATTTGTTATTGTAAATATTATGATTAAATAAGGTTTATAAATATTTCAGAATTAATAAATTATATTTTTAGTTTATAAAATATAATTTTATCAAAGTAGCATGATACTATGTGTAATAGTTATAAGCACATTTGATTATAGGATAGTTAGCTAAATTATGAACTAGTTGAGATGTGTCATTGAGTCATAGTTATTTTATCGTTTTATTACGTTTTAGGAGCTCGAGACTACCCGGTCGTGACTGCTGTAGACAGTTCGTTGCCATCTAATCCTGAGATTCTAGGCAAGATACCTTGCCATACTTGTTCTGTTTAAATTATTTATGTCCGTTCTTGTGTTGCTAATGTTAGAATTAGTAGTGTTTTTTCAACCATGACTTGGGTGATATCGATGATGGTATCAATGTATTGGGTATATATGTGTGACTTAGATTAGATAACATACCCGAAATAGAGAAGTTATCCCAAATAACTTCTATGACTGGTCACGAGATGTTACACGATACTGTGAGTGAGGATCCATTGTGTTGGCACGAGCTTACGCATTCGACTGATCATCGGTGCGTGCGGTTCGTGTGTTGGTACGTATAGAGTTGGATGGTGACTAGGAAATTAGAGACTTGCATTGAGTTATGTATTGTCTGAGTCGTGGATACGACTTACACAGTTCATGGGTTAGGAAGACAACCACTAGGCATATGGGATAGCCAGATGTTACAACCTCATACCCGGTTATGGGTTATGCTTACCCGGTTATAGGCACGTATGTATACTAAGGGATATATCCGGCAGCGGCCACTAGCTGCGCGCTAGGTACGGTCGGGAGGTATAGATATGGTTTAATGCTTTGATGGCAGGATATTGGACCGTGTTGTGATCCGGGTTGTTCATTTTTATTATTTGTTGAGTTCATATTATGGCATGTTATTTCTCTATCTTGCTACGTTCCTTTGAGGACCTGGTGATCTCTTCATATATTTACTGTGTAGTTAGTACAGAGCAGTTGGACAGGTGTTGAGTATTGCACCAAAAATTCATGTATATATTATATATATATATATATATATATATATATATATATATATATATATATATATATATATATTGCTGGTATTTTCATTGTCATCCCTCCTTGTACATTTTATTTTTTTATTTGATTCACAGAGCTATTTAGCCTATTATTTGCAAGCTTATTCATTTTTCGAGCTTGTTCGAACATGTATATTACTGGGTGGCTAACTTTAATATATTATGTTCATTATTGATATTCATTTCATTATTGTGGTTTGAGATATAGTAAATTAGTTTATGGTTGGTATGCTTGACAGCATAGTACCTCTAGGGGTAAGTCCATGAAATTGGAAACTTACCCTAGATCATGTTAGCTGGCATGGTCACGTCTCAATTTTCTGTATATTTTGGAACTAGGGCGTGACAACAAGCCAGCGCCACCGCGAGCAGTGCCTCAGATCCGTACACCTGACCGCACTCCGGCATTGCCCGGGCGTGCGCCTCCCTCCAGCAACCCTCGGTGAGTTTGTCAAGCCTCAGAACCAGAATACTAGAGAGCGGAGGACAAACATAGCTAGCTATGTACATTGGAGTGTGATATACTTCACAATACGGTCATGGTTGTCTAGATTCATGAGGGTTTATCTATAATCCATCAGTGTCTTATAGTCAAGAACAAACCTAGTGTCTCAATCTCAAGCAAGCAAATAATTGTTACAAGATGTTAGATCATCAGACATACAAAGTATGGCATCCTAAACATTACATAATCAGATGATCATGAAGCTAGTCATACAAAATGCGAAGATTAGTAAGTGTTAAGTCATATATGATCAACCCTAGGATTTGCCAATCATGTTACAGCCTTTAGACAGACAGAAATAAAGTTTCAACACGAGTTAAAAAGTGCTCGACGGCTAAACGCCTCAAAAGAATAAGTTACATTAGAGTGGAAGGGAAAAATAAGAAGACCCACTCTTTGCCCTGGTTACTCCTGGTGTTCACCATCTGGTTGGAAAGCAGATAGATCTTCGGGTATCACTCCAAAATTTGGCTATACAAAACCAGCTGGGTCAGACCCCAAAAAGAGCAAGTACCACAAGGGAGGCTCCACTTATGAATTAATACCAGCATATAAGGTAAAAAAAATTTAATACGAGGACATAATTATAATGACATAAAGACAAGAGTTAAAAATAAATATTCTAGCTTGCATCAGAGAGAACAAGAGGTGAAATATAGTTTCCATGTTAATCATGAGATAATTATTCAGGCACGGCCAATCAAGTCCTACGTACGGCTTGCTATTATTAGCTAGCTAGGGATATCACAGGCCTAGTTACTAACAAGATGTAGTTGAGATATTCTCGCAGTCACAAGCCCTGCAGACTATCCACGCTATCCAGGCAAAAGTTACGAGAGTTATCAAGTTACAAGAGTTATCAAGATTTATGGTGTACATGAGTACTTAAGATACAAGAAGTGCAACACATGATAGTGTGTTGGAAATGCACCCTATTCGACGGCAGGCTACAAGTCCACATGTGTGGCCGGAATAACGGGATCGCCTGTAACTGAAAAATCTTTCTATATGAGTTACTTGATCAATCTGGTCGTTTAACCTAGTCAGATTCATTATGAATCCCTGACCGTAGTAACCAAGAATCCATATGCTAGACATGATGCAAGACACGACAGGTAGCTTGTACAAGCAAAATAGAAAAAAAAATCAACCACAAAGTCAAGACAAGAGTTAAACTAGCAAGACAGGAGTAGCTGTCGCAACAACATTCAGGCTACACATGTCATATCAGGTTTACTTGTCATATCAAGAATACTTGTCAGGAGTGTGCCTCGACGGGCCACTATCAAGATTATCAAGACGGGATCATGTTATCATGTAAAAGTTCAAGTTACCAGCTCAAGATTACCAAGTTGCCATGTCGGGTTGTCACAATTTAGGCCAAGTACAGAAAATATGCAAAGAAGATCAAGAACATCCATGGGTGATTGAAACTATCAGTCACATATGAACTCCAATTAAGGTGAGACAAAAAGATTGTTGAAGCCAAGATGGAGATCTATAACTTTTATGTTTTGAGTTTTACAAGATTCTAGCTACAAAATAGCTTAAACAGGCAAAAATATTCATTCGCACGTGCGCGTGGATAAAACTGTCCATGGCGTGTGGGGTGCGGATGCACGACGCGTGGGTACGGAGGAAAAGAAATGTGCTGTGTGCGGGTGCACGATATACATCAAATGAAATGTGTGGGCACGCGACGCACGAAAAGCGCTATGTGCGGGTCCAAGGCGTGCGGGGCGCGGATGTACGGTGCACGGGCACGCACAAAAAAATACGCAGACACGCGGTACATGAAACATAAAGTACATATGGACAAAAATAACCACAACACATGGGGCGCAGATGCACGGCGTATGGCAAACAAGATGCGTGGACGCACGGTGCACGGCAAACGAAACAAACGGACGTGCGGTGCACGAAACGAGCAGCGTGCGTGGACAAAAAATAGCTACAGCATGCGGGGCACGGATGTTTGGCATGCGGGGCACTAATATACAGCACGCGGACACGTGCAGCATATGAAGTGCGCGTACAACACTGTTCATCGTTCCGACAGCACCGAAGATGTATGTGGACCATTAACACAAGAACGGTCGTAACTTTCTCAAAACAAGTCAAAATCAAGCGATTGAAAAGGCACATTTGGGTAGAATTGAATTCCCTATGACATAAAACCATTAGATTTTGGAAGTACCATGTTTTTAGAGATCAAAAACAAAAAAATCAAAAGAAACTTAAAAATTAGATTTACAAATATTATCCGAACAAAATCAAAAATTCCAAGTTCTGAAGATGCTTAGAATCATGCCAGGAAGAGAATAGAACAATCAAAAATGGAGATACATCATATTCTCCATAGAACAAATTATACTTGCCTTAGGTTGGTGGAGGAGAAATGGAGAAGGAGAAGAAGAGTTAATGAGAAATAATGAGAGGAGAGAGAAAGAGTTGGTATAAATACCAAGCCATGTCATGTTAACCAAACCCAAGCCAAACCAAGTCAAGCCAAGATCAAACCAAAACTAAACCAAGCCAAGATTAAGCAAGACAAGTCTAAATACGGATCACCTGACAAACGTCAGGAATCCATACACGTATACTGAAAATGCATATAACAGAAAACGGGAGTGACAACTCTACCCACCTTAAAAGAATTATGTCGTCAAAATTTAATCAAGAGACTAGAGATGTCGGGACAAGCTATCTATCTACATGCAATTTATGTCTAGCAGTCAATCAAGCAATCATTCATGCAAGCAATGAATTCAAGGCATAAGGCATAAGAAAGACACTATACCTCCCGAGTCAAATAGGTGTGGATATCGGGATCAAATATCATTCTCACGCTCCCAGGTTGACTCACCCAAAGAGTGATGACCCCAAGCGACACGGGCTAAACTAATAGTCATATTCTTGAGTACCTTCTCTCTTCGATCCAATATGGATACGGGCGTTTCCTCATACGAAAGGTTGGCACCAACTACCAATTTTGAATGATCAAGGATATGGCTTGAATCTGGGATATACCATCGCAATTAGGATACCTGGAACATGTTATGTACTTCATGTAACGACGGCGGAAGAGCGAGATGATAGGACACATTCCTACTCGCTCAAGATATCAAACGGTCCTATATACCTAGGACTTACCTTTTTCTCGTACGTCGAATCGAATGACGCTACGGGTAGGCAAGATCCTAAGGAATACGTGGTCACCGATAGAAAACTCAAAAGGACGTCGTTGAGAATCGATCCAATGGCGCTGACGACCTTGGTAGACTCAAAGATGATCTCTAACTTGTCTGACCACATCAATAGTCTGAGTAATCATTTCTGGACCAAGTATGTGCCTCTCGCCGACATCGTCCCAGGCTAAAGGTGATCTATACTTTCTATCATTCAGTGCCACAAATGGTGCCATCTGGATACTGGTCTGGAAACTGTTATTGTTGGAGAACTCTACTAGATGTATGTGATCTTTCCATGAACCACCAAAGTCAAGTGTACAGGATCGTAACATATCCTCAAGAGTTTGAATTGTGCCCTCTGACTGACCATCTGTCTATGGATGATAAGATGAACTAAACTTGGGACGAGTCCCCAAACTCAAGTGCGATATAAATATGACTATGTGTCTGAGGTACATCTCTACAAGCTGATCCGTCGACTGACCAATTCTAAAAAGAAAAAATAAGCTACCTTTGTGAGTCTGTCAACTATAACCCTTATAGCATCTCTTCCAGCTAGAGATTTAGATAATCTTTTCATAAAATCCATGGTAATGTATTCCCATTTGCATTCTGGGATCGATAAAAGTTGAAGAAGTCCAGCTGGTCTCTGATGTTCATCCTTAACTGGCTGGCAAACTAAATAATGAGAGACAAATTGAGCTATCTCCCTCTTCATGCCATTTCACCAGAAATACTGACGAATATCATGACACATTTTTGTGCTACCGAGATGAATTGAAACTGTGAATTATGAGCCTCCGCTATGATCTCTTGCCTGATGTCACTACTGGGTACACAAAGATGCCTTCCATGTCGATGTGTACCATCTTCGTGAATGTATAACTCTGCTCTTCGTCTCGCTTCACATTCTGTTATAAGCCGCTGAAGCTTAGAATATGTTGATTGAGCTATCTTAATTCTCTTAACTATACTGGACTGAACTTGCATACTGGCCATCAATGCACGTTGGTAGGGAGAACTATCTCTACTTCCATCTTCTGAAGATCCATTAATATGTGCTGTTAGAAAATAAGCTCATGCTCTTCTACTCAACACATTCGCAGCTACGATGACATTCCCAGGATGATACTGTAGGTTGATGTCATAATCCACTAGTAACTCTAGTCATCCTTTCTGACACATGTTGAGATCCTTCTGGGTAAACACATACTTGAGACTTTTGTGCTCGATAATTTTTTTTACCCGATCTCCATACAAGTAGTACCTCCAAAGCTTGAGTGCGAAAACCACTACTGCTAACTCCAAGTAATGTGTTGAATAATTCTTCTCATAATCATGATGCTGACGTGACATATACGCTACTACCTTGCCATGTTGCATTAGGACACATCCTAATCCTATGCATGAAGTGTCATAATAAATTGATAATCCTCCAGTCCCATCTGGAATCGTGAGAATGGGTGTCGTTATTAATGCTTGCTTCAACTTCTCGAATGAAATATGACATTCCACTGTCTAAGTAAACTGCACATCCTTATGGGTAAACTGTGTCAAGGGTACTGAAATCCGAACAAAGTTTAATACAAATCGTCGGTAGTAGCCTACCAATCCTAAAAAACTATAAACTTCTGCGACGGTGCTAGGTACTGACCATGTATATATAGCCACTATTTTCTGGGGATCCACTTCCACTCTACCTCTGGTGACGATATGACCTAAGTAAGAAATACGATCAAGCCAAAATTCGTATTTGCTAAACTTCGCATACAACTGGTGCTCTCTGAGAATCTGAAGGACTACCTAGAGATGTTGCCCATGCTATGCTTCACTTTTGGTATAGATTAAGATGTCGTCTATAAACACTATCATGAACTGATCTAAGTATGGCATGAATATTCGATTCATGAGATCCATAAATACTGCTGGCGCATTAGTCGCTCCGAATGGCATAACGAGAAACTCCTAATGTCTATATCTTAATATAAATGTCGTCTTCGACATATATCTTCCTCTCTCTGACCTGATGGTACCCCAACCGCAAGTCAATCTTCGAGAATACGGTTGCCCCACTAAATTGATCGAATAAATCATCTATACTTGGTAGGGGATATCTGTTCTTGATTGTTACGAAATTCAAGGTATAATAATCAACACATAATCTTGACGTACCATCCTTCTTCTTCACAAGAAACATTGGGGCTCCCCAAGGTGATCCACTAGCAAGAATGAATTCCTTGATTCTGAGTTTTTCAATCATCTTGTACTGGATCTTCAATTCTGATGGTGCCATTCTATAGACTCTTTCTGATACCAATGTCATCCCTGGAATCAAATCAATAGTGAACTCTACCTCTCTTTCTAGCGGCATGTCTGGAAGCTTTTCGGGAAATACGTCAGGAAATTCTTCTACTACTCTGGGAAACTAAACTGCTTCTGCTACTGCGATCCGCAAGATTGGTGGAGAAGGTTCTACTTCGCCTCTGGAAAATAAAAATTCTTCTTCGTCGGGAATACCAAAAATAATTTTTCCAACATGGCAGTCAATTCTTGCATACTGTTCATTCAACCAATCTATTTCTAAGACCACATCATAGTCAGCCATCGAAAATTCTATCAATCTAGCATGAAACTCTCTACCGCTAACTACGATTTGACACAAGGTATAGACTTTATCTACTTCCACAAGAATGTTACCAGTAAGGATATTGAGTCTTACTGATAATGACTCGGGCTCCAATCTTATTCATGTTGCGAACCGTGCAGACATAAATGAATGTGATGCACCTGAATCAAATAATATTGTTGCTGAAAAAGAGTTGACGAGAATGGTACCTGCCACCACATTACCTGATGCCAATCTTCTGCTACTGTCACAGCCATAGCTTGGCCCTGTCCTCTTGGTGTTGGTCTCCTCTGCTGGTAACCTCTCTACATATTCTGAAATTGAGCTTGGGCCTGAGCATACTATTGTAGCCTATGCTGCTAGAATGCTTGAGCCTGAGGTGACAATAGCCTCAGAGGTTGGTACTACTGCTGTACTGGTGCTAGTGCCCTAACCAATGGATTAGTTAGGGTTGATGAAGATGAATTGGCTCTATTCGGACAGAAACCAATTTTGTGGTCCAGTGCCCCACAGCTAAGCACAACCCTTGTGCTATGTGATACTCTGAAATCAGGTGCCCAAGCTTCCCACAGTGTGAGCAGCCCACTGTAGAAGACTATTTTTATTTCTGTTATTAAGGATACATCGGAGTTGAGTGCTGGACTGACAAAACTGGTGTCACCCTCCTAGGTGCTCCAATAGTCAATGCTCTAGCTGCCAGGGCTGGTGCTGATGACTGGGATAATTGACCATGAGACCTCTTCCGTTCTCTGGCTCGATCTACTATCCTTTGAGAAGTATATTTGTGCTTTCTTGCTGCTCGCAAAACGGCATCAAATGTCTCATGCTCAAACTCCTCTACGGCTAGAATAATCTTTAGGTGGAGCCCTGTTGGAATCGATGTTCTCGGTCCAATTCGGTCGCCACCAAGGTGAGAGCAAAACGACTAAGTCTCAAAAACTCGACCGTATATTCATCGACCGTCCTTTCCATCTGCTTGAGATTGCTGAACCTTGTCTGTAGATCATAGCGAACTACTGCATCAAAGTACTTCGTCTAAAATCTATCGCTGAATACCACCCATATGATAGGCATCACCAAACTAACTGCCTGCTTTGTCCACTAGCTGCAGGCTAAGTCCAACAATTGTAGCCGTAAAACGGCCACCTTCTCTTTAGCTAGAATTCTAGATGCCTCCAGAATAACCTCTATATCTTAAAGCCAAGTATTAGCAGCAATAGCATCTTCACTACCGTAAAAGAAAGGAGGGTTCAGGTGCTTGAAGTTGTTGGTTCCATTGTTTCGTTGATAACCAACTCTGCCCATAGCTACTTGTACTGTCTGATGCAGAGCATCACCGCGATGAACTTGTGATACAAGCAAGTCCTGGATGAGTCCCATCAGGATTCTATTATCAGGCTCTGCAGGCTAGGCTGGCTGTACTGGGGGCTCTTGCTCCCTGAAAGGTATGACTCGAAATGTTGTTCCTGAGTGTTGGGCTTGGTCGCCAGGTTGCTGCTGGTTTACAGAATGTGCTCCGCCAGGCTGATCGATAGGACTAGGAATAATGCTACTGAAAAAATGATATGGGTAACAATAAGGAAGGGCCAAGATAGATCAAGGATAAGTGCATATTATTGGGTCAAGAATTAGCAAGATTAGAAAGCACGAGTAGATATCAAGGGCAAATGCTGATTGAGACATCTATCCAATAAAATCCTCACATATCTTAATTTACAAGACCTGCATGGGCTACCACTTAAACCGTGTCACACCCCATAACCAGAATACTGGAGAGTGGAGGACAGACACAACCAGCTGTTTGTAAAAGACAAAAAGTATTTTTTTTAATTTCAAACTTTAAAGAATCGTACACGAGTATAATAAATTTTGGGGAAGTACAACTGTAGGAGTCTGGTCAGATTGACGATCACTTTGTCCTTTTGACGAGGGAATTGTAACACCTTGTTTTCTGAAATTGGGGATTTTTGAAAATTTATTATTTTTATTATTTATTAGTGGTATTTTAGTCATGGTATGATTTTCTGGTGATTTTAGTTAGTTAAACCAATTCTAAAGTCATGCTAAGTCATGACTTATGACTTTGTGACTTTGTTAGTAAACCTTAGTGTAAACCCTAGTTTTTCTAACCTAGAAGTTGCCATGACCATGAGAACTTGACAATAGGCTTAGAATATCATTTTAGTGATTTTTAGCCTAAGGGGTATTTTGGTAATTTTTTAGGAATTAAGTAGGATTAGTGAGATTTTACTATTCATGGACTTTTGATTAGTGACTTGATAATCCCTAACCTAGTTACCCTAATCTAGAGGTTAGTTCCTAACCTAGAATGACTAGGGATTAGATATTATCATTGGGTCAAAGCTATACAAATATCTAGATATTTACTTATTGATATTTTGCTTGATTTATGCAAAATATCCATTTAAGGCACAAAAAGTCCTTAGCTTAGCCATGAAGGAAGGGCAAGGACACCCCCCCCATGCCTTGGCCAGCCATAGGGCACCCCCTAGCAGCCACACTTTCCTATATAGCCCATTGTATCATTCATGAACAAATTTACATGAATTTAATTCCTAGAAAATCCCTTTTCCTTCAACCCTTCATAACTTGAGCAATATAGATCCAAATTCACTCTAGTCTCTTGCATTGGAACCCTACAACATCAAGGATACTAAGGGAGGATGGAAATCAAGGATTTGGAAGCATTGGACATCATCAAGTTGAAGGATACACACCCCCCTTTTATTTGATTTTCATTGGATTGCACCAATAGGTAAATACTCTCAAACTTAGTTAAAATCCTGGTTTTTCTTCATAATTGCATTCATATAGGACTACCTGAACTGTAGGTCAAATTTGGTGGAAATTAGAAGTGTTTTGGTGTCGTATCGGACACGTATCCTATTTGAAATTTAATGTATTTTGTGTTCTGTTATAGTGTAAATTACTCACTGTTTTCTAAATGTTTTTGAACCAAATTCTAGCCTAGACCTAGCTAAACCTAACCCCTATACACTGAGCACATTTTGAGCTTGTGTCGTGTCCAAAACTGGACACAAAGCTCTCAGTTTTTCTACTATCTGGACACTGCACAGTACACAAAATATGTCCTGCTACCTAGACACGTTTTCTCGACACATACACCACTTGGACACTTGCCATTTGGCATGCACGTAGGGGCATTGACTGACAAGTCATACCCAAAATTTGGGGTATGCTCGTGTCGTATCGAGGACACGAGGACACGTGCACTGGTCGTGCACTGACAGTGCACGCACGCGCAGAGTCCACTCCGCACGTCTCGTATCGCGCGGACACGACACTTCGACACCTCATGTTTGCACGAGTGTGTAGCCCATCATGTGGGCTACACGTGGATATGACCACGAGGCCCCATGTGGCTCGTGTCGTGTCCACGAGACACGAGAACCCATGCACGACGCGGTGCAGAACACTGAGTATCAGTCGATTTTCTTCGACTGATACAGAGTTCGTGCCGTGTCCTAAGGACACGTGGACACGAGACAGGCTACCTAAACCCTAGACCAACCCTAGGCGAACCTACCCACACGTGCACGAGACTTCTAGACACGTGTGTCGTGTCCTAGAGCTAAGTGCACGCGTGCACGACGCTGTGACATTGCACAGTAAATCAGTGTTTACCCGTGTAGTGTTTTTGAATGTTTGGACACGTGAATCCGTGTCGTGGTGTCGTGTCAGGCACCTAGGATACTAGGGTATCTACGGGGTGTCAGTTACCAACCATTTGTTTCGAGCCTTAGCTCGTTTTAGTGGAAGAATTTGGGATTACCTACTGTCGAGTGCACAGTGCACTTATTCCAGTTTTGGGATTTATTTCCAGATTTTAAGGGTAAATTTCAAATCGATTTTTGATGTGATTTATACATTGTATATATGTATTTTAGTGTGTATATGTGTAGTATATATGTATGTGTGAGTGTGGGTCAAATTTGGGGAGAAATGGTGGTGTGTGTGTAGTTGTATATATATACATATGTATGTATATATGTATCCTGTGTGTGTGTGTGTTTGGGCCAGGTTTGGTTCCAGAAAACTGGAACCCTTCCCCCCCCTACTGTCCTGTGTTCACTTCCCCTCTCTCTCACTGTCTCACTCTCTCTCTCTCATTCAGTCTCTCTCTCTTTCCCTTTGTCTCTCTCTCTATGTCTCTATATATATAGGTATATATATATATATAAGTTTATATATATATGTATATACATATATGAGATATATGTATATATTGTACTAGTTTACTTAGGTCAATATATATATATATATGTATGTGGTTGTATTATATATGTTATTCATATATTGGGTATATGGATATTGGGTGGTGGTTAGATAGTGTATATCTATTTTTTTTTTTTTTTTAGATAGTGTATATCTATATATATAGATATATATATATATGACTCCTAGTTATAGGTTTATATGAAAACCCCATCATTAGCCTATGGCCTAGGATTTCTAGCCTATGGCTTAGGGCTAGCCCTAATGGCCCAAAACCCAACTTGTTGACCCTTGATTACTAAGAGTTGACCAAAGTCAACCTAGGGTCAAACTTGACCTAGATTGAACTTGAATTAAACCTAGAATGACTAGTTTGACATTGGTTGACCTAACTTGACTAGTAGACCTAGTTGACTAAGATAATTGACCATTGTTGACCAAAGTCAACTATAGGTCAACCATGACCAAATTGACCTAGAAATGGCTTGGATGAACATAGAAGGACTTATTGACTAAAATTTGACTAAACCCTAGGCTATTAACTAGTTGGTTTAGGTTTGACCTATATATAAGTATATTATTGTGACTTGGGTTTTGTGGAAGACCTATGTAGATTAAGATATGTATGGGGTTAAGTTAGATACGTAGAGTTGAGTCATGACTTGAGATTGGAATGTGGGATTAGCTTGAATATAGGATTAAGGTTGGTATTATATATATGTATATATATGTGTGGTATACTTGTATAGGTATTGGTTATACCTTAACCTTGTGGTATTGACTTAGATAGTTGACCATTGACTTAATCACCTTGCTGACTAGTCTTTGTTTGACCCAAAACCCTAGTTAGTCTAAATTTGACCTAGATTGATCATGTTGACTAGTATTTGACTAATTTAGCTAGAATGTTGACCAGGGGTTGATTTTAACCTAGATTTGACTAATCTTGATTTATTTGACCTTGTTTGACCTTATTTGACTTAGCTTGATTTCCTGTGATCTAGTATGACTTCCTGTGACCTAGTTTGACTATTAGAGTTGACGTTTGACCAGATTGACCTAGAATCATATAGTATGTATTGTATACTTTATTTTTTACTATTGTGGATACATTGTGACTTGTATTGCTCTGATTAGGAGCCATACACCTCTCCTCAGACAGTATATCTTCTTCAGACATTCAGTTATCAGGCGAGTACATTCTCTGACCGTTTCATACTTGTTCAGGCTTTACTTCTCGCTTTAGATTACTTTACTTGTTGCTGTCACGTTGGTAACACGGATTGGTACTATATAGATCTTTACATGAGATGTTATCCCCCTCGGGAGCATCGGGTACTTCATGTTATGTGTGTTTCACTCTCATCATGTACTCCTATGCTTCCATTATTCATGTGCACTCATGTGATCATGTACTCTCATGTTTACTGAGCCCTCATGTATACTATCATGTGCACCCTTTCATGGGCCCCATGTGATATCATGTACAATAACGTAACTTGTATAGATCCTTGTGTATTGATTGGGGAAACGGGGGAGTAGAAGTGGACATGTGAATAATTCCAAAGTAGTGTAATCATGTACAAACTCAGTAGTGTAATCATGTATAAATTCTAGCCATTCACATGCCTATCTTGTGCTCTACATCACTAGTCACTTATAGTTCTCTATATACAGTAGATATTTCATTACAGCTATCTCTTTTACAGCGTATATTTCCTTTCAGCAGTTCATGTATCTTACTATATTGCCTGTATCGTATTTCCTAACCTGCTATGCACTGCGTGAGATGTATTGTGCTCGTTCCCGTCCTGATTGGACCTGTTGAAAATATTACAGATGATGAGGATGAGGCCTGGTGTCTACCTATTATGGAGCAGGACTAGATGACACTTATGTTGTGGACCCTCAGCAGGATCCACCTGCAGCTGAGGATGTTGTTCCAGTAGTCTAGACCAGTTTAGTCTAGGCAGTCCTTTCTATATTTACTTTTTGTCTCATATTCTGAGTTGTATTTTGAGATGTGGAGATGTATAGACTCTTAGACTTTTTGTATTATGAGTTGACAGTTCTGGATATTATGTTGTACTAGACACTTAGTCTTATTCATCTATGATACTGTTCTCTTGAGTTACTATCTATCTATCTGTCTTTCGTTCTTCTACCCTAGATGTGATTGAGATGTATATTATGTCACCTCCATTCGGAGAGTATAAACTATACAGGTACTTGGTATTGATAGATGATTGACCTAGGACAGCGTTCTACCGCCGACACTGCGGCGTAGGCTGGGCGTTGTTACGTTCTCGTACCCTAACAGTGGGTGCGGGTCGTGACACGTTTTTAGTGGTGGCCCATGCAGGTCGAGTTTATGTAGTGGTATTCGAACTAGAGTATCACTACAGCCTGCGATAGGATTTGAGGAATAGGCTTAGAGAGAGTGGATACTCAATCACTGTTAGGATACTTTGAGAGATTTCTGGGATGACCCTTGAGAATCTCATTTGAAAATTTCGATTTTAACTCCTTTTCCCTCGATTGAATTTGATTTTGGAGGATTCACTGTAGAACTTTGAATCCTGGTGTTAGTTGATGATTTTGAAATTTTTTGTAGTTGTTGATTTTAATTTCTTAGTGTTAGGTTAATATCTTTTATTTTAAGGTACTCAATCACATTTATGAGAAAATTCTTATCTGTTTCTTGCCATCTAATTCTCTTGCTAATTGCTTACCCTTGAAATGAACTGTCCCCTCTATTCTGCATCTTGCTTAAACTTTTTCTACCAAACTATGTGACTGTATCCAACCCTGACTTATTCGACATTCCTCAAATCAAGACTTTATTGAGACCTTCTAACCTTGACCCTTGATTGATCGAACCCTAACTATATTCATCTAGTAGCCTATCTATCCCTAGGACTGTGTTCCTAAATTATTTACTAGATTCCTGATTTTATGAGTTAATTTGATCTTCTTCAATTTTTGCATCAATTTGTCACGTCTCGAACTCCCACTTTCTATTCTAGATCCTTGGACGTCCTTTACCGTGACCTAGATATTCAGAGTATAATACTAGATGTTACCTTCCAACAAACTTTACATGTAAGACCTAGACTAGCCTACCTTCATGTAGGTATTCCATGTCCCATTTAAAACCCGTCTCCTTGTACTCTATTTCCTTGACATGATTTTCTGGTCAAATGGCTAAACTATAACCTCTACCATGATACTAAATTAATTCTTATTTCAATTAAAGATCCATCTTGGCACAATCCTTTCGACCTGGTATGTGATGGTGTTCTGCTTGAACCCTCAAATACTTAACCTTGTACCTTACCTTGAATGCTTGACCCGATTTGGTTAAGAATCTTGGACTATTTATCTTCTTTCATCATTTCCACCCTTACTTATATCTTATGCTATAAATTTATCCTTAAGTTTTACAAGCTTATCCTTTCGAGCTTGATCATGATATATTTTATTGGGTGTACACCCACTAACATATTATCTAATCAGAACCGGTGCATGATGGTCTGATCAACCTATTGCGTTTTGGTTCGCTTTTTTATATATTAATCTACGTGGATGGAGACACAGTTAAACTTACCATAGAATCTTATCCACAACAGCCTTGACAATTCTCCTTGGAATTATTTTATCGCCTATGAACCTCGTATTCGTATCCAGTTGAATTAAATTTATCATGACCTGGATCTTCATCATTGGATGCTCGTGCTTATACTTAATTTCATTGATTTTCCATCTTGCCCAATCTCGATTTATCCTGAAATTGATCAACTTAGATCGTGTCAAGACTAAAATCTATTTGTGATTGTTTGTGCCTAAATTTTCAATTTTTTTTTACCATTTTATGGAATAGTAACTTTTAATGATTTCTTACTTACTTGTTAATGATCCATTTTCATATAGGATGGTAGACGACCCTATAGCCTTGATGATTGTTGTTCCCTTACCTTCCCAATTAGGATACCTTAGATTGCTTGTACGTTTGATACCATAGGACAGTATTGATCTAGAATGACTAGTGCACCTAGATGAGACCACAGACTGTTCTATTTAACCTGTCCCCCTGGTACCACTATTGCATCACAAATTTTTGGTTCAATTTAGGCCATAGACCTTTCCCACTCTAAATTATGATCACCGTAGACACATTACCGTGACTTTTAAATTTGGAGCACAAGACTAGTTATTTTCCTCAAAACTGACTTCACATACCAGACCTAGACATGACATACTACAGCCATGACCTTAGTGTCCCACTCAGGCATACCATTGTGTGCTTCATTGCTTAGACGATTTTTCTGGCCCGAGACTCCATCCTGATTTACCCCATGGAGTTACCTTTGATTTCGATTTGAATTAGGGATACCTTATGACCTAAAACTGCCAACCAATTTTTGGACATAACCCAGTATAGGTCTACTACCCATATTTTGCTTATTGACCTTGCATGTTGCTAGGTAGTGGCTTCGACCCTGATTGTTGGGGGTTTGACCTAGGAGGAGTACGACCATCTAAATTTCGAGGACGAAATTATTTTAAGGTGGGTAGACTTGTAACACCTTGTTTTCTGAAATTGGGGATTTTTGAAAATTTATTATTTTTATTATTTATTAGTGGTATTTTAGTCATGGTATGATTTTCTGGTGATTTTAGTTAGTTAAACCAATTCTAAAGTCATGCTAAGTCATGACTTATGACTTTGTGACTTTGTTAGTAAACCTTAGTGTAAACCCTAGTTTCTCTAACCTAGAAGTTGCCATGACCATGAGAACTTGACCATAGGCTTAGAATATCATTTTAGTGATTTTTAGCCTAAGGGGTATTTTGGTAATTTTTTAGGAATTAAGTAGGATTAGTGAGATTTTACTATTCATGGACTTTTGATTAGTGACTTGATAATCCCTAACCTAGTTACCCTAATCTAGAGGTTAGTTCCTAACCTAGAATGACTAGGGATTAGATATTATCATTGGGTCAAAGCTATACAAATATCTAGATATTTACTTATTGATATTTTGCTTGATTTATGCAAAATATCCATTTAAGGCACAAAAAGTCCTTAGCTTAGCCATGAAGGAAGGGCAAGGACACCCCCGCCATGCCTTGGCCGGCCATAGGGCACCCCCTAGCAGCCACACTTTCCTATATAGCCCATTGTATCATTCATGAACAAATTTACATGAATTTAATTCCTAGAAAATCCCTTTTCCTTCAACCCTTCATAACTTGAGCAATATAGATCCAAATTCACTCTAGTCTCTTGCATTGGGACCCTACAACATCAAGGATACTAAGGGAGGATGGAAATCAAGGATTTGGAAGCATTGGACATCATCAAGTTGAAGGATACACACCCCCCTTTCATTTGATTTTCATTGGATTGCACCAATAGGTAAATACTCTCAAACTTAGTTAAAATCCTGGTTTTTCTTCATAATTGCATTCATATAGGACTACCTGAACTGTAGGTCAAATTTGGTGGAAATTAGAAGTGTTTTGGTGTCGTATCGGACACGTATCCTATTTGAAATTTAATGTATTTTGTGTTCTGTCATAGTGTAAATTACTCACTGTTTCCCAAATGTTTTTGAACCAAATTCTAGCCTAGACCTAGCTAAACCTAACCCCTATACACTGAGCACATTTTGAGCTTGTGTCGTGTCCAAAACTGGACACAAAGCTCTCAGTTTTTCCACTGTCTGGACACTGCACAGTACACAAAATATGTCCTGCTACCTAGACACGTTTTCTCGACACATACACCACTAGGACACTTGCCATTTGGCATGCACGTAGGGGCATTGACTGACAAGTCGTACCCAAAATTTGGGGTGTGCTCGTGTCGTATCGAGGACACGAGGACACGTGCACTGGTCGTGCACTGACAGTGCACGCACGCACAGAGTCCACTTCGTACGTCTCGTATCGAGCGGACACGACACTTCGACACCTCGTGTTTGCACGAGTGTGTAGCCCATCATGTGGGCTACACGTGGATATGACCACGAGGCCCCACGTGGCTCGTGTCGTGTCCACGAGACACGAGAACCCATGTACGACGCGGTGTAGAACACTGAGTATCAGTCGATTTTCTTCGACTGATACAGAGTTCGTGCCGTGTCCTGAGGACACGTGGACACGAGACAGGCTACCTAAACCCTAGACCAACCCTAGGCGAACCTATCCACACGTGCACGAGACTTCTAGACACGTGTGTCGTGTCCTAGAGCTAAGTGCACGCGTGCACGACGCTGTGACATTGCACAGTATATCAGTGTTTACCCGTGTAGTGTTTTTGAATGTTTGGACACATGAATCCGTGTCGTGGTGTCGTGTCAGGCACCTAGGATACTAGGGTATCTACGGGGTGTCAGTTACCAACCATTTGTTTCGAGCCTTAGCTCGTTTTAGTGGAAGAATTTGGGATTACCTACTGTCGAGTGCACAGTGCACTTATTCCAGTTTTGGGATTTATTTCCAGATTTTAAGGGTGAATTTCAAATCGATTTTTGATGTGATTTATACATTGTATATATGTATTTTAGTGTGTATATGTGTAGTATATATGTATGTGTGAGTGTGGGTCAAATTTGGGGAGAAATGGTGGTGTGTGTGTGTAGTTGTATATATATACATATGTATGTATATATGTATCCTGTGTGTGTGTGTGTGTTTGGGCCAGGTTTGGTTCCAGAAAACTGGAACCCTTCCCCCCCTACTGTCCTGTGTTCACTTCCCCTCTCTCTCACTGTCTCACTCTCTCTCTCTCATTCAGTCTCTCTCTCTTTCCCTTTGTCTCTCTCTCTCTATGTCTCTATATATATAGGTATATATATATATATAAGTTTATATATATATATGTATATACATATATGAGATATATGTATATATTGTACTAGTTTACTTAGGTCAATATATATATATATATGTATGTGGTTGTATTATATATGTTATTCATATATTGGGTATATGGATATTGGGTGGTGGTTAGATAGTGTATATCTATATATATATAGATATATATATATATATATATATATATATATATATATATATGACTCCTAGTTATAGGTTTATATGAAAACCCCATCATTAGCCTATGGCCTAGGATTTCTAGCCTATGGCTTGGGGCTAGCCCTAATGGCCCAAAACCCACTTGTTGACCCTTGATTACTAAGAGTTGACCAAAGTCAACCTAGGGTCAAACTTGACCTAGATTGAACTTGAATTAAACCTAGAATGACTAGTTTGACATTGGTTGACCTAACTTGACTAGTAGACCTAGTTGACTAAGATAATTGACCATTGTTGACCAAAGTCAACTATAGGTCAACCATGACCAAATTGACCTAGAAATGGCTTGGATGAACATAGAAGGACTTATTGACTAAGATTTGACTAAACCCTAGGCTATTAACTAGTTGGTTTAGGTTTGACCTATATATAAGTATATTATTGTGACTTGGGTTTTGTGGAAGACCTATGTAGATTAAGATATGTATGGGGTTAAGTTAGATACGTAGAGTTGAGTCATGACTTGAGATTGGAATGTGGGATTAGCTTGAATATAGGATTAAGGTTGGTATTATATATATGTATATATATGTGTGGTATACTTGTATAGGTATTGGTTATACCTTAACCTTGTGGTATTGACTTAGATAGTTGACCATTGACTTAATCACCTTGCTGACTAGTCTTTGTTTGACCCAAAACCCTAGTTAGTCTAAATTTGACCTAGATTGATCATGTTGACTAGTATTTGACTAATTTGGCTAGAATGTTGACCAGGGGTTGATTTTAACCTAGATTTGACTAATCTTGATTTATTTGACCTTGTTTGACCTTATTTGACTTAGCTTGATTTCCTATGATCTAGTATGACTTCCTGTGACCTAGTTTGACTATTAGAGTTGACGTTTGACCAGATTGACCTAGAATCATATAGTATGCATTGTATACTTTATTTTTTACCATTGTGGATACATTGTGACTTGTATTGCTCTGATTAGGAGCCATACACCTCTCCTCAGACAGTATATCTTCTTCAGACATTCAGTTATCAGGCGAGTACATTCTCTGACCGTTTCATACTTGTTCAGGCTTTACTTCTCGCTCTAGATTACTTTACTTGTTACTGTCACGTTGGTAACACGGATTGGTACTATATGGATCTTTACATGAGATGTTATCCCCCTCGGGAGCATCGGGTACTTCATGTTATGTGTGTTTCACTCTCATCATGTACTCCTATGCTTCCATTATTCATGTGCACTCATGTGATCATGTACTCTCATGTTTACTGAGCCCTCATGTATACTATCATGTGCACCCTTTTATGGGCCCCATGTGATATCATGTACAATAACGTAACTTGTATAGATCCTTGTGTATTGATTGGGGAAACGGGGGAGTAGAAGTGGACATGTGAATAATTCCAAAGTAGTGTAATCATGTGCAAACTCAGTAGTGTAATCATGTATAAATTCTAGCCATTCACATGCCTATCTTGTGCTCTACATTACTAGTCACTTATAGTTCTCTATATACAATAGATATTTCATTACAGCTATCTCTTTTACAGCGTATATTTCCTTTCAGCAGTTCATGTATCTTACTCTATTGCCTGTATCGTATTTCCTAACCTGCTATGCACTGCGTGAGATGTATTGTGCTCGTTCCCGTCCTGATTGGACCTGTTGAAAATATTACAGAGGATGAGGATGATGCCTGGTGTCTATCTATTATGGAGCAGGACTAGATGACACTTATGTTGTGGACCCTCAGCAGGATCCACCTGCAGCTGAGGATGTTGTTCCAGTAGTCTAGACTAGTTTAGTCTAGGCAGTCCTTTCTATATTTACTTTTTGTCTCATATTCTGAGTTGTATTTTGAGATGTGGAGATGTATAGACTCTTAGACTTTTTGTATTATGAGTTGACAGTTCTGGATATTATGTTGTACTAGACACTTAGACTTATTCATCTATGATACTGTTCTCTTGAGTTACTATCTATCTATCTGTCTTTCGTTCTTCTACCCTAGATGTGATTGAGATGTATATTATGTCACCTTCATTCGGAGAGTATAAACTGTACAGGTACTTGGTATTGATAGATGATTGACCTAGGACAGCGTTCTACCGCCGACACTGTGGCGTAGGCTGGGCGTTGTTACGTTCTCGTACCCTAACAGTGGGTGCGGGTCGTGACAGGAATTATGGATGGAAGCAAGCTTGTTACTGTGTCTCGGAGCTTTTGTTGACGAGGAATCTTCTGTATGGCTCAACCGTGTAGAAGTATCGACATAACTTCAGCTTCAATTAATGGTTGAAGAACTTGCTCTTGAGAATTGATGATTGCAGAAGATAGAAGTGCGATGAGTGCTCAAACTATATCCCTCTTCTCTGTGTCTGTACGTTGAGGGAGTGGAGCTCTATTTATAGAGCCAAGAGATAACCACCTGACAGTTATCCAAAGTAGACACCTTTTTTTGTATAGGCATCTAAGCTACTTGATGCCATTTTAAAGCATGGGTGCTTTTGACATGTGGCGCCTATGTAGAATGGGCACGTGGTCGTGTCCAAGTGATGGACACGTTCTTCAAGAAATTCGGAGTAGTGTACTACGTTTAGTACGCATGGTAGATTAATACGTCAGCAGGGAAATGAATACTTTGAGAAAGGCGTCCTAGGAAGTAGGCACCTAGAAAAGTTGAGCGCCTAGTAGCAGTAGGCGCCTAAATGGGTCAGGGTGCCTTAGAGAAATGGGCGCCCGAATGCATAAGGAGCCTAGAAGAACAAGACTCTTAAGAAACAATGGGCGCCTAAGAGAGGCGCTGAAGGGACAATGGGCGCCTAAGAATGTTAGGCGCCTGAGAAAGATCGATATTTTGAGGGCCTACAAGACCCACTTTAAAGTTTTCAAACTTGGACGCCCAAACGTTTGGAATACTTTGAATGACGACACACAATAAATGCTTGGTTCATTTCCGACGATGAACCTATTTATGGAGAGGTGCTCTTTTCCAAAATGACTCTTCTTCTTCCTCCTTTTAAGCTTTCATTAATGAAACTCGACTTTTCATGAGGAATGTGAGGTACCGACGGGATTGGTTTCGACTATATATATATGAAAATGGACTTTGTATAGCCTTCACCATTGATTATCCTCATGGCATTCAAAGGGAACATGAAGAAGGAGAAAGAGACAGGCACCGACGTTGATGGCAAGGCTCCTGAGAAGAAGCCTAATACTGTGCCTACGGCTTAATTGTTGGAGGCTGACCCATCTCTGAGGGCAGAGAATCTTCTAGACTGCTTTGGTCTGACTCAAGAAGTCTTCGATCGCCCAGATGGTAGGCTGTCCTCCTCCTCTAAAGAGTGTGGCAATTCAGAACAGAGAGAAGAATTCCTTTGTTTGATGCGCCATTCGGGGAACCATAACATAGGAGAGTTGGCTGCTGCCCATCGTCAGACTGATGACAACGAGAAGAAGAAGTGATAAAATATGAAGGTGCCTCATTTATCTCTTTCTTTCTCTGAATGGCCATAGCGCCAACTTATCTGTAGGGGCCTATCCTTTATGAAAAAAAAATTTGTTTTATCTTATTTCTGGCACCTTTTTAATTTTGTTGTGTAACTGTTGACAAACAAGCCAGCGCCAATCTGTAAATACCAATCTGACTGGTTCAATATTTTTTCTTTTCTAATAGACATATGGCAATTCATGTGTGATTTTAAATCTTTTACGTGTTATCTTTCCCGAAATATGCACCTAGGGAAGCGGCATGTCGTTTCAGCTTCAATTGCTTATAAATAGCTGCGAGGAGAGAAAGAAAGAGTCCACTGTACTCTCATCTTCCAAACTCCTCTGCCATTCTTTCTTCTTCGATGATGGTTCTCCGCAGGATCTTGGCTGTCGAGAAGGATCAGGCGGTTATGAGCTTCTCTACGCTACCACAGCGTGCTGCCATCCCATCACACGCTACTTCGTCGAGTATTGGGCCGATGTGTGCATTATCGACGACCATCAATATATGTAATCTTGACAGTAAGTTTTTAGGAGACAAATATAGTAGCCTTTAATCATGAGCACCGACTTGAAAGAAGGAGGTGCTTGTTTGAGCGCCTGAAGGCGCCTAAATATGAGCACCTATCTACTCGTTGAAGACGAGCGCCCAACTTCGAGATGGATGCGCCTGTGAAAGGAGGGCGCCTGACTTTGAGAAGGAGGCGCCCTTTGAAGGCAGGCGCCTGACTTTGAGAAAGATTGCGCATGTTGAAGATAGGAGTCTTACTTCGAGAAGGGGGTGCCTGTTGAAGGCAAGCGCCTGACTTTGAGAAGGGGCGCCTGTTGAAGATGGGTGCCTAACTTTTGAGAAGAATACGCCTGTTGAATATATTCATCTGATTAATTTGCTAACTTCCTCCCTTTTAATACTTGTAGGAAACCAGTTGGCAAGTTTTTCCAGAACCGATATCGGTGATTTTGGATGTCGTAAAGATGAATTGATCTAACATACACATCAGACAGCTCAGAACTCCCCATGTTTCAGAAGGGTCTCCCCCAGATGGTAGGAAGGGCCTTTATACATGAAGAGTTGGATGGTAGAGTGAACTCTAACCAGAGTATTTGGGTAGAAGGGTTCCTTTAACGCCAGAATTATGAATCTTATTATAAGAGTGAATGTATTCCTACCTTCGGTGGTAGGCCGTCATTCTACCTCTATTTTCTCTCTTGCCTTTCTAAGAGAGAAGACCTGGAGTGATTCCATTGCCCTGTCTACCACTGAGGGTCAGGACAACAAGAAATTGTAACCAACAACACGACCAGATGGCAAAAATCCAAAGATGTAATAGATTTCAATTAGGTCTTTGTTGTTACATTAGAATGAAAATCCAAGATGTAATAGATTTCCATTAAAATGTAAACATCCTTTTATAGAGAAAGAGCGAAATAAAGGATGGTTTTTGAAAGGAATATTTGTGGTTTTGTGGAGATGTGTCACTGGAACTTTGTATTTTCGTACCCACATGGATATTCATAACTTGAACAGTGAGTAGAACTTTTAATGTATATCTGAATTTATCGGGATATAGCATTTATTTGATATATGAACCAAATGAGGAAAAAGTATCGTTTGTTTAAGTGTGATTATCAGAGATGTTTATGGACGTGATAAGAACTTGTATAAACGATTCATTCTCGCAAGAACACATAATCAAGGAAATGTTTCTAAAGATAAATTGGTGGAGATAAAGTTTCAGAGGTATGATGGACATGAACTTTATCATGGTGATCGGTCATAAGATCCTTTTTAAAGCAGCTGGGCTTTTTTTTAAAAGGGGACGATGTTTGATGATGGAATGTTTATGTAGTGACTTTCCACGCGAGAGTTCGAATTGTATTCCACTAGAGAATTTATTGAGAGACACTTGTTAACCGGTGGGTCGATTCACAAGGTGAATAAATTCGATGAATGACTGAACGATCACATCTTTTCAAGAAGAAATCGTTTTAGTTCTCAAGACAGACTATTTGATCTTTCTGCCTGTAAATAATAGGTAATTTTGCAGATGCTACCAATACCTGCTCCTTTGGTACAAATGGCTTCTGAAGATGTACCCAAGGAGACTGACGTCATCTTGGAGACTGAGATTGCCAAGGATGCTTGTTCTGACGAGCCTCCGTTGTCCATTCAGAAAGAGACAGAAGAAGGCTCGACTGCTCCTGGACCGAAACAGGACGTTCTTGCTAGACTTGTGGAACCTGGAAGTACTACTAAAGAAGAAGCTCTGAGAAAGGCTGCCTGCGAACTGTTTGTCTCGTCTGACAATATTATTTTCGAGCTTCTTGCAAACTATGTCTTTAATCATGAAGGCTCCGGTCCTCGTTCCTCTTCTTGATTTTATGTATCTCCTTCTATTTTGGCTATGCTATAAAATGAGTTTTATTTACATTCTGCATTGAAAATACTTTATTCATGATGTCTCTCTGTATTCATACATAGTATTTCTTAAGAAATTTGCCATTGATGGGCATCATAGCCACTCGACTGTCCATCCCGGTCAATTGATAAGCTTCGTTTGAGAAAACTTTGCTTACAGCATAGGAACCTTCCCACTTGGCTTCGAATTTACCCTTGCTCATATGTGTTATAGTCATAGGACGTCTGACAGTAATTTTTCTTTTTGGCATGCTTTTACTTTGACCTTTAGATGAAAGCTTTGGAGATACGGGCTTGATATAGCTCAATAAGTTGTTGAGCTAGTAACTGTTTCTCGTTTAGCACTTCAAGCTCCTAAAGTCGAAGACGATTATTGTTTTCGGTCATGAGTTTATTGTTAATTGTAATTCTCAGGGATGGAATTTGAATTTCTAATGGTAATACAGCTTCACACCCATACACCAAGGAAAGGGGTATACAATCGGTAGGATTGCACATAGTAGTGCGATAAGCCCATAGACATTCTTCGAGCTTCTCACTCCATTTAGGTTTGTTAATAGAAACAAACTTTTTAAGAAGTTTAATAATGGTCTTGTTGAATGCCTCAGCCAAGCCGTTGGCTGTAGGATTTAGGCTGTGGAAGCAATATTATTGATTCTGTTGTCATCGCAGAACCGAGTAAACTTCTGGCTGATGAACTGTGATCCATTATCACGAATGATTTGTCGAGGAACACCGAATCTATATAATACATGATGTTTGATGAAATTGATGACGCTGTTGGTCTTAACTTCGGCCAAAGGTATAGCTTCAGCCTATTTCGAGAAGTAATCGGTTATAGCCAGTATAAACCGATGTCCTCTCGATGATGGTGGATTAATAGGACCAACGACATCTATACCTTTGGTGGCCCATGCAGGTCGACGTTAATCACTTCGGTTACATTACTGTGTCGTCGTGAGCCTGCATATAGGATTAGGAACTTAGGATCTCATCCACGTGTCTTGAAAACAGTATTGATCTCTGTCCTTGATTTCTATTTGAATCTTTGACTTGCATCATGCTTGAATTATTCGTGCCGTCTAATGTTTTCTTTTATTACAGTGAATAGATTCTTAAAATAGGAACAACGCTTCCGTGAACACCCTACCGACTGCAGGAGGGTTCTTCACCTACATGACCCCGCCGACACAGGGAGGCCAGCTTACTCATCAAAGTGATCCGACTCAAATGCAATACTCAAGATTCTGCAGAGATGACTTTCCTCCATCAGCACCCTTCCATCAGCCTGTACCCTTCCAGCCAACATATGTTCCACATCCAGCACCTACCATGCACCCTGTACCAGCAACTTATCCAGCGCCTGCCTTGTACCCAGCACATGTTCTGCCTCCGCTACCTCCGCTGGACAACGTTGCCCTCCTCGGGATATTCCAGCAGCTCATGACTTCTCAGACGCGACAGGCTGATGACTTCCATGATACTTTGAGAGAGGCTATCCAGACTAGAGATGCTCCACGACCGTGCCCTGGAACTTCCAAGAATTTTATGGACCTTAGGCCCAGAGAATTCAAAGGAATGGAAGGGATTCTCTACGCGGATGAGTGGTTAGAGAACGTAGACCGCAACCTTCGGAGGGCTCGAGTTCCTGAAGACCTGAAGGTCGAGAATGCCAGCATGCAGCTCTACGACATCGTCCACACGTGGTATAGAGACGAGCCGCGGTTCACCGCGCCAGATGTGACTTCGAAGGAGTTCAAGGAGCTGTTCAAGACAAAGTTTTATCCTGAAGCAGCCCGTGAAGAGTTGGAGAACGAGTTCGAGAGCCTGGAACAGGGCAACCTCTCCGTCGACGAATACACCGCAGAGTTCTCCCGCCTCAGCCGCTTTGCAGACGCCTTGACCCTTGTAGCCAAAGCCAAAAAGTTTAGAAAAGGACTTTCATATGAAATTCACATAGCCATCGCCACCAGCCAGGCCACAACTTACGAGAAGATCTTGAAGGTCGCACAGACGGTAGAGACAGAATTGAAGCGCAAAAGGAAGAGAGACCGAGACACATATGGAGGAGGCAGCAGCCGATCAGGAGTGGTGAAACACCCCAATATTCCAGCCACAAGCAGTCCCATACCAAGTCCAAGACGTTCCCACCTGCCAGTATTGCATGAAGAGGGGCCACATCCAAGAAGAGTGTCACAAACGGTTAGGGTTGCGTTAGACTTGTGGTTCCAACCAACACATATCTAGATTTTGTCCAAAGCGAAACGCGACTGCCCCACCACTACCACCCGCACAAGGAGGAGTCGACCGAAGTGTATAGTGGATCATAGTATTAGTACAATTGTGAGTCCTATATAAGGTTTTGTGAGAATTTGAAAATATTTTTAGTAGCAGCAGATTTTGACTATGCATTACGGTATGTCTTAGCCTTATTGAATTTCGAGGACGAAATTATTTTAAGGGGGGTAGGATGTAAACCCCCGTCCTGATTATTGCTACGTTATTTTTCAAAAATAATAATTTTCTATTTTATGAATAGCTTTCTCTTTAACTAATTCATACCATATATTAGTGATCTTTCATAAGGGAGATATAATGTTTTGGCAATAGATAATTTATAAATCAGAATTCAGGAGGGTCGTCCTTTGCACCTGCGAGTCCACACACGGGACGAGGGTGACTTGTCTCGAAACTAACCTGCGAGTCTACATTCGGGGCGAGGGTTGGTATTACCTTGATTTTCTTGTTTATTTGTTTTCAGCAGTTCATTTATACGTAGTTGTTCCTACATTCGTGCCTCGCGCTTGTTTAGTTTTTCCTGCTTATATTCTGGATTTCTTTTATGCATGTTAAACTGTTAGAAAGGCTTGTATATTATGTATCTTGCTAGTCCTCTGAGGACCTGATGATCTCTTCAGGTTTAGCCGAGTATTGAGCCAGGTGCACGCGAGCAGGTTTGAGCTAGCATTGGACCACGGTGCCACTACAGCTGAGGGTACTTTTGACAGTTTGGACTCAGTTATTTCATTTCCATGTTTCTATGTTATTATCGTCTACTGGTAGTGGATTTGTGTCCACCGGACGTAACTGAAAATTCTTGATAAACTGGATACTCTATTTATATTATCATTCATTATTCAGTTTTATTTATTTTAGTGGATTGTATCATATTTTGTGGATGAGATCTAGATTGCCTCTGTGACTTGTTTATGTACTAGACAGCATTCTACCGCCGACACTGCGGCGTAGGTTGGACTTGGACACGTTTCGTATCCGGAAAGCGGGTGCGGGTCGTGACAATGCCCCAAGCTTCAAAGGGCCATGATGCGGCAGTCGGATGGAGAAATTCTGATGGTTGATGAATGAAGACTGCATGGATTTGACAAGCTTGGCATTTTCTTACATATTCAATGGCATCTGATACCATAGTGGGCTAGTAGTAACCCATACGTCGGATACGATCCTGTAGCTTAGGATCGGGCTGATGTGCTCTACAAACACCATCGTGAGCCTCACGTAGTATTTGTTTTGCTTCGTCTCCCGCCAGACAACGTAGGAGTAGACCATCAAACGTTCGCCTATAGAGAGTCTTGGTGATATAATTGTAATAGAATCAGAGCGATCGCCACCGGATAGTGGTAGCTTCTTTAGGATCTTCACGTAAGATGTCATGTACCACGAAGTCAATAAAAGAAGCTCTCCAGTCTTCACTGATGGCATTGATTTCTGTTGAATTGCTGAATTTAATGTTTGAATTATTCTCGATACAAAATCATTCTCTGTTAGTGACAACAACCATCTGCTGTCTTCTGACTGGAATTGCTAATAATGCAGCAAGATTAGCTAATGCATCAGCTTCTGTATTGTATGCTTGTCGTACATGCTCAATAAAGAAGCCTTTGAATGATGTAGCCATTCTAACTACTGGCTCATGATATGGGACAAGATCCTGATATCGAACTTCATTCGTTCCTCTGACCTGATTGACGATCAGTTTAGAGTCTCCGTAAACATCAAGATATTCAATATCCAGCTATTTAGCTAGTTAGAGACCAATGAGCAAAGCATCGTACTCTTCTATATTGTTGGAGCATGATTCATCTAGAGAATAAGCTCTTTGAATAGCCAATCTATCGGGTGATACGACAATTCCGACTCCAGCGACGATGGTGCCTTTGGGTCCGATTTTGGATGCTCCATCAAAGAATATACGTCAAGTAGGAAATTCTTCAGAAATCATGTTAGATTCCAGGGTTTCGTCAAGAATTTCATCATAGAGTTTAGACGTCCCAGGAATTGGATGAGCCGCTAGGAAGTCAGTGAGGGCTTGACCCTTAACAGACTTTTGGGAAACATACACCATTTCGTACTGTGCTAACAATATAACCCATGTAGCGAGCCTGGAATTGAGTGTACTGGGCTTCCTCATCAAAAATTAGAGAGGGTTGACTCGGGAGATGACATGAATGGTTTGGCCTGTGATATAATGTTGTATCTTTTGAACAACGAACATCAAGGCTAAACATTTTTTTTCTACCGGACTATAACGATATTCAGCTCCGATCATCGTGCGGCTGAGATAATAGATAGCCTGCTCATGACCCTCTCTATTCTTCTGTGCTAGTAATGCACCCAATGAATGATCCATTGCTCGAACATACATCAGAAAGGGTATTTCTGAGACTGGAGGCACTAGAACTGGATGGTTCATCAAGTACCGCTTTATGTCTTCAAATGCTTGTTGGCATTCTTCAGTCCAAATGAAAGACACACATTTCTTCATGAGTTGAGTGAACGGTCTACAGCGTCCAGTGTAAAGCCCCTATTTTTCTTAATTACTTTTTTAAATTTTATTTTATATATTAATTTTTAGACGGCCCGGGTCGTCCAGTTCAGCCCGAACTGGGCCCGAACCAAATTTAAGTCCAGGTAAGCATGTGGTGGGACTAAAGTTGGCCATGTAAACATATTTTATGTATGTAAAAATAATTTCTAAATTATTTTAGGATTTTATGTATAATTTAAAATCATTTAATTATTTGTGAAATTATTGGTATTTTATTTATTTTAAATAATATTTTACAAAATAGTACATTTTGTGGACCCGGGAAAGGGTGTGCAGTATAAGTGCACTCATTAGGACGATCTTATTAATTTATTATTATTAAAGTTATTTTGTGGAGATTTAATAACCATGTTTTCCTATTTAAATATTATTATTATTTTGGGTGATTTATTAAGGATTGAATTTTTATATATATGTAGATATGCTCAAATATATTAAATAATTGGATAGTTGAATTTTAAATGGTATTTGGATTTTAAATAGATTTTTGGTATATTTATAGATATATATATATATATATATATATATATATATATATATATTAAAGTTTGAAAAGATAAGAAAGAAAAAAAAAAGTATTGCATGGAGTGGTCAGCCCGACCACCTGGCCGACCACCCACAACCCAAATAATAAGTAGCAGCAGCTAAATGTTGTGCGCCCTTTTTTTGTGCGAAACAAGCACAGCAGCTTCTTGGTGGCCGACCCACATTATATATATGTATACATACATATATATATATATATATATATATGATGTAGAACCCTAATCCGAAATTCTTCTCCATCTTCTTCCTCCTCTCTCCTCCTTCCTCGTCCCGTTTCTTGGCGTGCGTGCCAGCCTCGCCGGAGCGACCGCTTCCCTGCCTCCCGGTCGTCACGACGACAACAACAACAACAGATTCCCACTTTAAGCATCCGGAGCTTCTTATGGATTTTGACTTTCGTGTTGACGATTCTGATTGTTGGATTTTGCTGCTTCTCGTACCACCCTCAGGCAAGATACATTGCCTTATTTACTGTTTATAATTAGATGCATCTTTATTTATTTATTTACTGCATATTTATTATCTGTTTTCAGTTGGATCCATTACTTGCTATTTTTAGTTCACTTTATTTTGCTTTCAGTTATTTTTCTTTCTTGCCTTTTTGTATGCATATGGACCTAGTCTTAGCGAACTACCTTCTGTTAGTGACCTTGGAAGGGAGAAGACAATTAAATGTATGGGCTACCCAAATCCAAAAGTCGTAGTAACTACGTACTATGATAGTCGTGTCACGGTGGTCACTAGCCTCGAGCTATGTGGACTGATGGGTCACGTGGGCCGCTAGCCTCGAGTTATGCCGGCTGATAGTATTGGTACGTGATGTGTGCGTGTTGTGAGTTGTCCTGGGGAGTCAGCCTTCACCTGCCTATACATCGAGTTGTCTTCTAAATTGCCTACTAGAAAGGTTAGGAGACCTTAGCAAATTTTATGTTCCAATCATGGCATAGAAAAATGTCACATCGTGGGATAGTAAGTTACCCCTTGTCCTTGTTTGGTTGTAGGGGTAGCCTACTGTTTTGATGATACTATATTAAGCCGTGTTATAGTTTGGACACTTTTACTTTATCTTTATTTTATGGTGTATTTATATTCAGTTCATATGGCATATTTTTTCTGTATCTTGTTACGTCCCTCTGAGGAACTGGTTATCTCTCTAGGTGTGCGTGCTTCTGTGATATTGCAGGTGTTCTAGTCGAGGTCGCGATCTTCTCTATTCATTCGGAGATGACGTGTCTTGGGTCTTTCCTTGCTACTCCCGCCAAATTATTTTCATTCCATGTATATTTTTCTTACTTGTTGGTAGTGGATTTGTCTCCGCCCAACGTATTGTACAAAGACTTATTACAGTTGATTATATGATATCTTTTATTCTTCATTTATGGATGAGAGTAGATTACTCTTGGTTTACTGCATTTTACAGCTTATGTATTCATACGAGGTTTCTATATATTGGAGTATACTTCGTATGTATGCGGCTGGCATGGATACGTACCTAGTCCTAAGTATTTTGTGACTGGGATGTTACATATTTTTGTGGTGGCCCATGCAGGTCGAGTTTGTCACTTTGGTTACGTTATTGTACCGATGTGAGCATGCAACATAGGATTAGAACCTAGGAATCTCATCCATACAACTTGACCTTTTTCCCTTGGCTTCAAATTTTGAACTCTCGTCCGACTTCCTTGAATTGCATCTTGCTTGATTCCTTTCTACCGTTGATTCTTATTTTCGTGCTTAGTGTCAACTAGGAAGATAACTACACTAGTATATGCTCATAGGCCAAACACATATGGCTAGAATGGTTATATTGGCAATTGGAATACATTCAAGACTCTAATTGAGTTAAAAAGGCTTTGTTTGTGTGAATTAATGATTATTAATTTGTAAAGTAGGATACTACCAAGGAAGGTTTTAATTTTGAGATTTCTAAATAGTAAACACCATAGGATTGATACTGCAGAAAGGAAAAAAATAGCTAGAATCTTTATACCCTTGATTTAAGAAATTGATTGGCTTTTTGAGATTTGATATTTATGATTTATTGGGTTATTGTTATACATCTTTGCACAAGTATAAAATTGATTTGCTTTTCGAGCTGTGATATTTATGAGTTTTGGGTGATAGATATACATCTTTGAACAAATATAAAATTTATTTAATTTTCGAGTTTTGATGTTTATGATTTATTGTATATTATAGTTATACACCTTTGAACGGTTATAAATTTGGTTTGAAAATGATCTTAGCTTTTAAAAATGGCCATAGGAATTATTTAAATTTGAGTTGTATAACTTACGATTTTTATGTTTAGTAAATTTTGAATTTTAAGTGGAAGTAATGATGGTGAATTTTGGTTTAAAATATTTGAAAGTTATGAAAACGATTTTGAGAAATTTTTATTTTAAATGGTGTCCTATGATTGAGGATTTACAAATCTATTTAGATTTTTGGTAAAAAAAAAAGATTTTGACTGATAAGATTATTTGAAAATTTAGTTTAATGTGGGATTGCTAATATTAAAACTTTTGGGAGAATTTCAAAGGATGTGATGGAAAATTATTTTGATTGATTAAAGGAAGTTACCATTTAAAAGTTGTGATTTTGTTGGAATAACTTAACATGAATGGAAGTTAAAATTGATGAGAGCAATGAGCTTAATTTTTGAGATTGCTTTTAATATGCTAAGAGTTTTATTATGAGTTATTTAAAAAATTTAGAGTGTTAAATTTTTGATTTATTGTGAAATTTTTATAAATTCGTAAATTATAAACTCTTGAGTTAAATAGTTGAATTTAAACGTTAATTTTGGAAAAGGTTAGTGGTAACGTGATAAAGTTTGCTTTGAGATTTATGAAAGTGATTTAAATTTTGGTCATGATTAAAATGAACGACTTGCAGTGAATAATAATTTTGGTGGTATATTTTTGAAAGTTTATTTTTGAAATTTTTGAAGGATACTTGAGCTAAAATTTTAATGGTAGGCCCCAAGATAACCCAACTGAGTATTCCATACTAATTGCCATGTCACTTATGACCATGATAGTAGTATATACACAAGTATTGTTAGTCATCTACCCAGCTATGTGACTATATTTCCACCTCGACTTACTCGACCTTCCTTCAATTCTAGATCTTTTAATTGCGACCTTCTAACCCATTTGCAATTTGAATAATGATCTAATGGTTTCTTAATTGTATTCATCTAGAAGACTATCTTCTCTCCAGAAATGTGTTCCTAAATTATTTTTACTGGATTCTTTAATTAATTTTATTTCATGCTGTAACTTGATCTTCTTTATTTTTGTGCATAAATTATCACCTCGTAAACTCCTACCTGCTATTTTTGATCTTTTGGCGTCCCTTACCGTGACTTGGATATTTGGAGAACAACACTAAACTTTTTCTCTCAACAAATTTTATATGTAAGACCTAGACGAGCCTACCTTCATGTAGATATATCATGTCCCACCAAAACACGTCTCCTTGTACTCTATTTTCTTAATATGACTTTCTGGTCAAAATGTCTAAACCAAAACCTCTACCATGATACCAAGATACTTTCGGACTTGAATTAAAGATCCAACCTTGAATAAATTCTTTCGACCCGATATGTGATTGTGTTCTATTTGTCTCCTTAAAATGTCCAACTTGTACTTTATCTTGATTGCTTGACCCATGGTCCCATCACACTACTGGTTTAACTCTTGTAAGTTGGGTAGAATACCTCACCACCTAACTAATATTTTCCTTGAGAACCACATTGGTAAGTTCACTTAGACTATAAATTCAGAGGACCCTACCTTATCTAGTCTACCAAGCCATAAATGAAGAAACACTAGGATAACCGTGTAGGCCCACACTTCGAGCAAGGCTTGATTTTAAAAGATCTTGGACTAATTAAATTTCCTTCATCAGTACCTCCCTTGTTCATATTTTGACTATTTCATGCTGCTAATGTAGCTTCAGTTTTGCAAGCTTATTTCTTTACCAAGCTTGATCATGACATATTTTATTGGGTGCACCCACTAACATATTATCTAATCAGAACCGGCGCATGATGGTCTGATCAACCTATTGCACTTTGGTTCGCTTATCACATATTATTCTACGTGGATGAAGATGTAGTAAACTTGCCTTAGAGTCTCATCCGCGATAGCGTTGGCAATTCTCTTTTGAATTATTTTTGCCGCCTATGAACCCCGCAATTCGTACTCAATATATAACACCGTCTTTGAAACCTTTTTTGTTCTTGTTTTTTACTTATTTTGGAAAGACAAGACACTGTACTTGCTAAATAAACTCAAGGTATCATATTTGGTTGTCCAATCGGTTAATTATACACAAATGTAGATAGCCACCGACCGACTCATGTGGCTGTATCCTCGTCTTTAACTACTCCTCGTTCCTTAACCCTAGAATTATTATCGTGTCCTCCCAATTATTCTTGAGCACTCGAGAATGATTCTAATCGTTCACTTAAATCTAACTCTCAACCCAGATGATTAGTATCCAGTTTTCTCTCAAGGAACCATATCTCCTAAATGTCTAATTATTCTCTTTGATCTACTCAATTCCTTATTACTCTCCAAATAGGATTATCGAAATTTTGCTACCTTCACTAGCAACCCTTATTCAATTCCATAACCATGATATTTTTGTATATATTGACTCCATAATTTTTTATTGCATGGTGGTGTTGAACGCCGTTTTATCGCCTCCCCCAAAATTTAATTATATTTTGGTATTGACGAACTCTTCCTATCCCTCAACCCTATCTACCCTATTAATCCTAATTTTTTAGGACAAAATTCTTGTAAGTTGGGTAGGATGTAAAACCCCTATTTTTTTAATTATTTTTTTTAAATATTATTTTATATATTAATTTTTAGACGGCCCGGGTTGTCCAGTTCAGCCCGAACTGGGCCCGAACCAAATTTAAGTCCAGGTAGGCATGTGGTGGGACTAAGTAGGCCATGTAAACATATTTTGTGTACGTAAAAATAATTTCTAAATTATTTTAGGATTTCATGTACAATTTAAAATTATTTAATTATTTATGCAATTATTGGTATTTTATTTATTTTAAATAATATTTTACAAAATAGTACATTTTGTGGACCCTGGAAAGGGTGTGCAATATAAGTACACTCATCGGGACGATCTTATTAATTTATTATTATTAAATTTATTTTGTGGAGATTTAATAACCATGTTTTTCTATTTAAATATTATTATTATTTTGGGTATTTATTAAGGATTGAATTTATACATATATGTAGATATGCTCAAATATATTAAATAATTGGATAGTTGAATTTTAAATGGTATTTGATTTTAAATAAATTTTTGGTGTATTTATGGATATATATATATATATATATATATATATATATATATATATATATATATATATATATATATATATATATATATATATAATATATAAAATATATATATATATATAAAATATATATATATATATATATATATATATATATATATATATATATATATATATATAAAATATATATATATATAAAATATATATATATATATATATATATATATATATATATATATATATATATATATATATATATATATATATATATATATATATTGAAGTTTGAAAAGATAAGAAAGAAAAAAAAAGAAAAAAAAAGTATTGCATGGAGTGGTTGGCCCGACCACCTGGCCGACCACCCACAACCCAAATAATAAGTAGCAGCAGCTACTTGTTGTGCACCCTTTTTTTTGTGCAAAGCAAGCATAGCAGCTTCTTTGTGGCCGACCCCCATTATGTATATATGTATACATACATATATATATATATGATATAGAACCCTAATCCGAAATTCTTCTCCATCTTCTTCCTCCTCTCTCCTCCAACCTCCTCCCGTTTCTTGGCATGCGTGACAGCCTCGCCGGAGCGACCGCATCCCCGCCTCCCGGTCGTCATGACGACAGCAACAACAACAACAGATTCCCACTTTAAGCATCCGGAGCTTCTTGTGGATTTTGACTTTCGTGTTGACGATTCTGATTGTTGGATTTTGCTGCTTCTCGCACCACCCTCAGGCAAGATACCTTGCCTTATTTACTATTTATAATTAGATACATCTTTATTTATTTATTTACTGCATATTTATTATCTGTTTTCAGTTGGATCCAGTACTTGCTATTTTTAGTTCACTTTATTTTGCTTTCAGTTATTTTTCTTTCTTGCCTTTTTGTATGCATATGGACCTAGTCTTAGCGAACTACCTTCTGTTAGTGACCTTGGGAGGGAGAAGATAATTAAATGTATGGGCTACCCAAATCCAAAAGTCGTAGTAACTGCGTACTACGATAGTCGTGTCACGGTGGTCAATAGCCTCGAGCTATGTGGACTGATGGGTCACGTGGGCCGCTAGCCTCGAGTTATGCCGGCTGATAGTATTGGTACGTGATGTGTGCGTGTTATGAGTTGTCCTGGGGAGTCAGCCTTCACCTGCCCATACTTCGAGATGTCTTCTAAATTGCCTACTAGAAAGGTTAGGAGACCTTAGCAAATTTCATGTTCCAATCATGGCATAGAAAAATGTCACATCATGGGATAGTAAGTTACCCCTTGTCCTTGTTTGGTTGTAGGGGTAGCCTACTGTTTCGATGATGGGATATTGAGCCGTGTTATGGTTTGGACTCTTTTACTTTATCTTTATTTTATGGTGCATTTATATTCAGTTCATATGGCATATTTTTCCTGTATCTTGTTACGTCCCTCTGAGGACCTGTTTATCTCTCCAGGTGTGTGGGCTTCTGTGATAATGCAGGTGTTCTAGTCGAGGTCGCGATCTTCTCTATTCATTCGGAGATGACGTGTCTTGTGTCTTTTCTTGCTACTCCCGCCAAATCATTTTCATTCCATGTATATTTTTCTTACTTGTTGGTAGTGGATTTGTCTCCGCCCAACGTATTGTACAAAGACTTATTACAGTTGATTATATGATATCTTTTAATCTTCATTTGTGGATGAGATTAGATTACTCTTGGTTTACTGCATTTTACAGCTTATGTATTCATACGAGGTTTTCATATATTGGAGTATACTTCGTATGTATGCAGCTGGTATGGATACGTACCTAGTCCTAAGTATTTTGGGACTGGGGCGTTACATCCAGAGAGATTTGAGATGAATCTCCTGATGTACGCAAGTCGTCCCTGGAATCTTCGTAGCTCTTTTAAGTTGCATGGAGGACGCACCTCTTGAATGGCTTTAATTTTTTCAGGGTCAACGTGTATACCTTTAGAGGTAATAACGATTCCGAGAAATTTACCACTAGATACTCCTAGGAATGATTTAGTGGGATTCATTTTGAGTTGATGTTGGCGCATTAGATTGAAGATAGTTTTCAAGTCTTGGATGTGGTCTTCCTTTAGACGACTTTTGACAGCAATATCATCGACATAATATTCAACTGTCTTCTGTAAATGATCATGAAAGATAGTACTCATAGCCCGCTGATAAGTTGCACCAGCATTTTTAAGACCGAATGGCATGACAGTGTAGCAATAGACTCCCAAAGGAGTACAGAAAGATATATATTTCTCATCTTCTGGATGCATCTTGATTTGATTGTATCCTGAGAATCCATCCATAAAAGACGTTAGTTCAAATCCGTAAGTATTGTCGATCATTACATCAGTGATCGGAAGAGGAAACTCATCCTTGGGACAAGCGTCGTTGAGGTCTCTAAAGTCAATGCAGACTCTGACCTTCCCTATTTTTTCATAACTAGGATAATGTTAGCGACCCAGTCGGGATGTTGTTCTTCTCTAACAAAGCCACAAGAGATAAGCTTCTTGACTTCAATTTCTATGGCATCCATCATGTCAGGTCAGAATCGACGTTGTTGTTGTTTGACCGACTTTGCATTGGGCAAGATTTTTGAGCCTGTGGGTAGCAATCTGAGGATCCAGTCCTGGCATATCCTCATAACTCTAGGAGAAGACGTCAATGTATTTCCGAATAAGCTGAATTAATTCTTATTTATTCACTTCTGGGAGACTCTTGCTGATGAAGATAGGTCTTGGCGAGCCTTCTTCTCCAACATCGACTTGAATTAATTAATCTTCAGTAGGTGGTTCTCGTTGTTCGAAACAAAGTTCCCATTGAGTGTCCATCATTTGTGCCCAAGGATCTACTTCAGGAGCTTCCTCAAAGTCATCCTCATCATCTTTCGAGAACTTGGCAGACACCATATTAGAAGATAGTGTCACTCGATGGACATGTCCGACACTAGTGTCATAGTTCCACGATATGGAGTCAGAAGAATTAGACCGTTCTTTACTGTCAGACTCAGAGGCCTCTGGAGTTACAACCGGTGAAGTATAACCCAACCCACGCTTTGTCCTGCTGTAATATGGCAATGATTTCCCTTTCGAAGTAGGGGTACGAATGGGAATTTGTCTTCCTCTACCGCCATTAAGACCAGTTTTAAAATCATAGCTTATCTTTCGAATGATTTTTTTAGATTGTCGACTATAACGACATAGTTGTAGTCGTCCATTATCGTCTTTTTCATCCTATCGAGCATGGTTTCTTGTTATGTTCCTTAACTAAAAAGTATAGGAGTTTTTCCCCTCTTTCTGGAAGGAACTAGGAAGAAGGAATCTTGCACCGGTTCAAGCGATACTTTACTTTGAAGAGGTTGAACCGCTCCTATTGTAAGTGGTTTAAAATTATCAAGTATATCCAAATAACATCGAGTATAGTAACAGACATCAGTATACTACAAAGGAGATGCTACTTTATTGATCTGTACATCATTATTTACAATATGACTTTTAGCCTTAGAGGGCTTAGTCAGATTGATAACAAGATGAGGAGAAGAAGAACGAGAAGGAGGAGGTTTATTACGACAAAGGTCAATAACAAGTGGCTCAGAAGAGGTGAGCTCCTTTTGTTCCGTCTTTTCAGCAGGAGGCTGCTTTTTATGAGAGGGAAGATGAATGGTAAACGTGCGGAAAGAATGAGGACGAAAAGTACGTCCTTTAACTGGAATTACCAGGACAACTTTTGAAGTGTCCTTCTGATTTTCATCAGTGTCCATAGCCAGCACCACTTTCATAAATTCTTCCATATATACATCCGAGAATCATTACAATATGCTTCGTCGCCTCTAAAATGGTTTAGATCTTCCACTTCCTTCTGGACTTCACCATTGACATCCATGTACTTAAAGCATTGGTGGAGAGTGGATGGTACAAGTTATGCTCGTACAAAAATGGTCTTCCAAGCAAAGCATTGTAGGAGCCATGATTATCGATCACGTAGAAGGTCACCTTTGTACGAAGATTACCTATTTGAAGTTTCAGGCGAATCTTTCCCGAGGGTTTGCTTCTGCCGAAATTAAATCCTAAGATTGTCGTGATAGTTGTGGACAGATTGTGTACAGGGATCTTCAGAGCATCCAATAGAGTCTTTGGCATGATACTGAGTGCAGACCTTGGGTCGATCAAGATGCGATCAACCTTCATAGTATCGACATATCCTGTGAAATAGAGAGGACGATTATGACGATTGTCTTCTAACAGCATATCATCCTGCGTAAAGGTGACGTTGAGCATCAGCTCTAATACGCTATGATAATGTAAACATGTGGCAGGTTCTTCTTCCGACTTTTTAAGGAGTGCCAGATAAGTATCAGCTTGTATCAAAGCTTCACTCAATGTTTCTCGAGTTTTCTTTGAGAGAGATAAGAGTTCAAAGATTGACAGTCTTGCTGGAGTATTAGCTAGTTGAGCCAATATATCAAAGTTATATGGCTTCTCCAGCCCAAGGGATGGAGTCTTCTTCAATGCCTTATTGAAGCGGATTGGCTGTTTTTCCTTATCTGTTGTTGTTGGTTTGGGAAGAGTCTATTCCACTGAAGGTGATGAAGCAGACGGAACATTCGCGATAGGGGAAGAAGATGATGCTGGAATAGCCTCCGAAATTTGAGCAGAGTTCTCTTGACCTTCTGAATAATCCCGCAAGTAGATTCTCCCAAACCTGGTACCGGTTAAAGCTTTTTCTTCGGAGACCGGTTCAAAGGACACCATGTTACAATTCTTTGTATGGATTTTGGTTTTAGAACGTTTCTTCTGGAAAGATAAAGAGTTCGTCCAAAAACCTAAGCCGACATGAGATTGGTTATGTGGAAGACATAGAGAAAGGGGTACTAGAGATCCCTTTCCATTATTCAAGCCGAGGATCTTTTGTAAGTCATATCCCATCTTTGTTATTAGTTCACGAGACTGTGGACTATACAGATGGAAAGCTGGTTGATATTTGGCTTCTGGCTTTGACAGTGCTATCTCAGAAGGGGATGAAGAAGAAGAAGAATCTGCCGCCGAGATGAAGGTAGCAGTTAAAGGTGGAAGGTAATGTTCACCCAATAAAATCATATGACATGACTTGTACTTGGTTGCTTTCTTGGACTTTGTGGTGGAAGATGGTGCTTCAAAGTCCAACAACAAGTCTGGATGGATCCACATGATTTCCCATTTTTTATTAGAAAGAGGAACCAGACCATCAGTTCGTATAGGTGGAAGATTTACAATCTCCATAGTAGTTCTCGGAATAGGGACAACACCATCATGTACAAATTGAGCCAGGAAATCGCCAAATTATAGGGAGACGACGTTAGCCGTCATAATCTTTTTGTCCTGTTGGAGAGTGATTATACCTGAATTAATCATCTCTTGGATCTTTCCTTTGAGCACGTAGCTTGCTCTAGTCGGATGTCCAATAAACCTGTGATAGACATAATATTTAGGATGGTCAGTCTTACCGACTTCTTCTGGCCGTTTTGCATCCGACAACTGAAGTTTGTTACTTTGGATTAGATAATCGAAGATGCTCATGATAACATCCTCGTCGAAAGAATATTCTTTTTTCGGACGTGGTGACCTCGGTGGTGGTATTGTTGGGGTAGGCATTGGCTGACTTATATTGACTGCCATAGCTTCTTTGCCTTTGAGATTGATAGCCAAAGTCTTCTTACCTTTGCGGTTGTTCTGGCGACCTCCGCTGCTGGTTGTTTATTGTTCATCTTTGTCGAGATTTCGTATCTGGATGCCTAACAGTTTAAATTTGTCAGCACTTTCCTCAGCTGCTCTGGCACTTATTATGAAGGAAGGCCAATCTTGAAATTGAGTGGAACCCATCCACATGCTAACTATAGGTAACAAGTTTGAGTTGCATGTATCTATAGTTAATACATCCAGAGTTCCCAAAGGCATTTTGAGTGCTTCACGATGGTAACGCTTATTGAAACGATCCACGGTTTCGTTGGACCTTTGCTTGATCTTGATCAAAGCCAACACAGTCATGTCGTTTATTCCTTCATAGGAGCGCTCCAAGAACATCTGTTTCAGAACTGCGAAAGAAACAATACACCCTTCTGGCAGGCTGCAATACCAGTCGTAGGCTACTCCTTTCAAACACCCAACAAAGACTCTTGTGAGAAGAGCATCATTAGGTTGAAGATGGTCGATCATTATCTCGAAGTGATCGAGATACTGATTCGGAGATGTACTGCCACCAAACAACATTATAGTAGAAGGCTAGTACTTGGGTGGAACTGCACCTGTTTCCACTTAATAGGGTATGGTTGTTTGATACCAAGCTTCTATAGGCCGTCTTTTTGCTTGAAGGTTTCGAATTGAGAACGCAAGAGTTTCACAGCCTCGTTAGTGTCTTCTGAAATTTGCAGAGTAGTAGAATGATTGGATGTGTTAGGAGGAGGGACTGCATGATAAGTACCACCCTCAGCCCCAGACTGACTTGGAGTAACCTGTACTGGTATGGAGGCGATATGAGGAGACTGTACCCCCAAACTAACATTGGCAGGAGCAGATGCCGATATAGGTTCTTGGGTTGTATTAACAACCGGTGGAACCATGTGTTGAGCCACAATTATGGTGTGCATGCTTCCCACCATTTCGGCCATCATTTTCAATTTGTCTTCTAACACGGCAATTCGTTGCTCCTGTTAGTAGAACTGGAAGCATTCTGATCTTCTGTGATGGCGTACAGGGTCACCTCTCTAGCAATTGAAAAAGAGATAGTATGCTCAGAACTCTCGCTGGCAGTGTCAAAATTGTGTAAAGAACTACCCCCCAGGATAAGAAATAGGAAGATTCCTTTGACCAATTATAGCCCGACTCCTTAATATGGTATATCGACAGACCCCATCAAATTTGCAATGAGTACGAACTAGGGGTCTATGAGTACAGGTCCGAGACGAAGTACATCTTGGGCTACCCCTAGCCTCGTGAGAGCGATGAGTTGTCATGTTAACAGAGGCATATACAGACTCATCTTCTGAAGATACCTCAACATGATGGGTCAAAGTAAGACGATCAAAAACTGACCGTTTGGCTACTTTGTAATAGCACTTGATTGTAATCTCATGTGAGTTACAATAATGCACTATTGGTGGAGATGGGGATACAGCCTTTCATTTTTGAGAAATTAGATCACGGAGGTCGATTTTCTTAATAGAAGAAGAAGGAAGACGTGGCATGTTCCTGGCCTTGTTGGTTCCTTGAAGATATAAGGAAGCGCCTAATTCAGCGGCGTAAGTGAGGGGATTTTTAGCACTCATCCTTGGTTGCTTTGAAGTAGTAGGTGTCACCCTTTGAACAAGATTCACATTGGCAGAGGAGAATTTTGGGCGCTCGGAACTTATAGGCGCCATTGCTTGTTCAGCAAAGGGGCGCACATTCTGGTTAAGTTGTGCTTAGCGCATGTTAAGATGGGTGCGCATATCAGTATCAACCATCATTTCAGTCTGTTGCACTTGGAGTTTTCCTCGTGCATTACGACTTATGTGCATGTGAGGGGTTGGAAGTATCCCCTTTTGTTGTGAGCACAATCTCTCAGTGTATCTGATACGGTGCCTTTGAGCAGCCGTAGTGCCTTTACTGAAAGATTCAGGATTTGGTAAAATAGATGGAAGAGAATGGGCACCCTCAAGTGGGCGCCTATCTCTCTGTGGCGCATCTTCCACAGAAGAACTAGGGATAATAGATTTGAGATAATGGGCGCCCTCAAGCGGACGCCTATCTCCAAATGATGTGCCTACAGATTTGGGCATCACTGTAGAGGCAGATTTGAGAGCATGGCCGCCCTCAAGTGGGTGCCTATCTCCAGATGACGTGCCTAAAGATTTAGGCATCATAGCAGAGGTCGGATCAGTGGTCTTAAGAGAATGGGCGCCCTCAAATGGGCACCTATCTCCTTGTGGTGCACCAACAGGCCTAGGCACCCATTCGAGCCACCTCATCAGAGAGTGGTTATGCACTTGTACAGTGCGCGCTTTGGTCACAGTGTCGGTATGCGCCCTGTTTGCAGAAACAGGGGTGCGCTTAGAACCAGGAGCACTTAGTATCTTTTCGAACGCTGTTTGGTCGAATTTAACGACCAACGTTCCTTTCTTAGAGCCAATCGATGATGAATCGCCTTGAGTTGTCACCTTCTCATTGGAGGAGAATTTCGTCCCCAGCAGAGTCGCTATTTTGTTTGCAAAAGACAAAAAGTATTTTTATTACAAACTTTAAAGAATCGTACATGAGTACAATAAATTCTGGAGAAGTACAACTGTCGGAGTCCGGTCTGATTGACGACCGCTTAGTCCCTTTGACGAGGCGATTGTGGATGGAAGCAAGCTTGTCACTGTGTCTCGGAGCTTCTGTTGACGATGAATCTTCTATATGGCTTGACCGTGTAGAAGTACCGACAGAACTTTGGCTTCGATTAACGGTTGAAGAACTTGCTCTTGAGAATTGATAATTGCAGAAGATGGAAGTACGATGAGTGCTCAAACTATACCCCTCCTCTTTGTATCTGTACGTTGAGGGAGTGAAGCTCTATTTATAGAGCCAAGAGATAACCACCTGACAGTTATCCAAAGTAGGCACCTTTTTCTGGATAGGCGTCTAAGCTACTGGACGCCATTTTTAAGCACAGGCACTTTTGACATGTGGCGCCTATACGAAATAGGCATATGGGCGTGGCCAAGTGATGGACACGTTCTTCAAGAAATTTGGAGTAGTGTACCACGTTCAGTATGCATGGTAGATTAATACGTCAGCAGGGAAATGAATACTTTGAAAAAGGTGCCCAAGGAAGTAGGCGCCTAGAAAAGTTGAGCGTCTAGTAGCAGTAGGCTCCTAAATGGGTCAGGGCACCTCAGAGAAATGGGTGCATGAATACATAAGGAGCCTAGGAGAATAGAACTCTTAAGAAACAATGGGCGCCTAAGAGAGTTAGGAGCCTAAACGAGAATCGGCGCCTAAGAAAGTTAGGCGCCTAAGAGAGACAAATATTTTGAGCGCCTACACCAGCTATGTACATTGGAGTGCAACATACTTTGCAATACGGTCATGGTTGTCTTGATGCATGAGGGTTAATCTACAATCCATCAGTGCCTTATAGTCAAGAACAATAAGCCTAGTGTCTCAATCTCAAGCAAGCAAATAATTGTTACAAGATGTTAGATCATCAGACATACAAAGTAAGGCATCCTAAACATTACATATTCAGATGATCATGAAGCTAGTCATACAAAATACGAAGACTAGCAAGAGTTAAGTCATATATGATCAACCCTAGGATTTGCCAATCATGTTACAGCCCTTAGGCAGACAGAAATAAAGTTTCAATACGAGCTAACACGTGCTTGACGGCTAAATGCCTCAAAAGAATAAGTTACATTAGAGTGGGAGAGAAAAATAAGAAAACCCACTCGTTTCCACGGTCACTCCTAGTATTCACCATCTGGCTGAAAAGAAGTTACATACTCGGGTATCACTCCAAAATCTGGCCATACAAAACCAGCTGGGTCAGACCCCAGAAAGAGCAAGTACCACAAGGGAGGCTCCACTTATGAACTAAAACCAGTATATAAAGTAAAGAAAAATCTGATACGAGAACATAATTATAATGACATAAAGACGGGAGTTAAAAATAAACATTCTAGCTTGCATTAGAGAGAACAAGAGGTGGAATATAGTTCCAATGTTAGTCATGAGATAATCATTCAGGCACGACCAATCAAGTCCTACGACTTACTATCATTAGCTAGCTAGGGTTATCACAAGCCTAGTTATTAACAAGATGCAGTTGAGATATTCTCGCAGTCACAAGTCCTGCAGACTATGCAGGCTATCCAGGCGAAAGTTACGAGAGTTATCAAGTTACATGAGTTATCAAGATTTTTGGTGTACTTGAGTACTTAAGATACAAGAACTACAACACATAACAATGTACTGGAAATATGCCCTATTCGACGGCAGGCTACAGGTCCACAGGTGTGGCCGTGATAACAGGATCGCCTGTAACTGGGAAATCTCTCTATATGAGCTACTTAATCAATCTAGTCGTTTAACCTAGTCGGATTCATTATGAATCCCTGACCATCGTAACAGAAATCTATGTCCTAGATATGATGCAAGATACGACAGGTAGCTTATACAAGTACAATCGGGAAAATCAACCATAGAGTCAAGACAAGAGTTAAACTAGCAAGACAGGAGTAGCTGTCACAACAGCATTCAGGTTATACATGTCATATCAGGTTTACTTGTCATATCAAGAATACTTGTCAGGAGTGCGCCTCGACGGGCCACTATCAAGATTATCAAGACGGGATCATGTTGTCATATAAAGTTCAAGTTACCAGCTCAAGATTACCAAGTTGCCAAGTAGGGTTGTTTTAATTTAGGCAAAGTACATAAAATATACAAAGAAGATCAAGAACATCCATGGGTGATTGAAACTATCAGTCGTATATAAACTCTAGCTAAGGTGAGATAGAAAGATTCTTGAAGCCAAGACGGAGATCTATAACTTTCATGTTTTGAGTTCTACAAGATTCTAGCTACAAAATAGCTTAAATAGGCAAAAATAGTCATTCACGCGCGTACATGCACAAAACTGGCCACGACGCGTGGGGCATGGATGCACGACGCGCAGGCATGAGGAAAAAAAATACACGGGTGTACGGCACACGAAACGTACTGCGTGCGGGTGCACAGTACGCAGGGCGTGGATGTACGGCATACGGGCACGCGATAAACGAAATGCACTGCGCGTGGGTACACGGTGCACGGGCATGCGGCAAACGAAATATACGGACACACGATGCACGAAATGCGTAGTGTACATAGACAATAATTACCACAATATGCGAGGTGTGGATGTACAGCACGCGGGGGGGGGAGGGGGCGCAGCACTGTTCATCGTCCCGACAGCACCAAAGATGTGTGGGGACCATGAACACGAGAACAGTCATAACTTCCTCACAATAAGTCAAAAGCAAGCTATTCAAAAGCCAAAATTGTGTAGAATTGAATTCCCCACAACATGGAACTATCAGATTTTGGAAATATCAAGTTTTTAGAGATCAAAAGCAAGAAAAATAAGAAAAACTTAAAATTTGGATCTACAAAAATATACCCAACAAAAATAAAATTCCTAAGTTCTAAAGATGCTTAGAATCGTGCAAGGAAGAGAATAGAACAATCAAAAATGGAGATCCATCATGTTCTCTATGGAGCAAGTTATACTTGTCTTAGGTTCGTGGGAGGAGTAATGGAGGAGGAGAAGAGCTAATGAGAAATAATGAGAAGAGAGAGAAGGAGTTGGTGTTAATACCAAGTCATGTCATGTTAACCCAACCCAAACCAAACTAAGTCAAGCCAAGATCAAACCAAAACTAAATCAAGCCAAGATTAAGTCAGACAAGTCTAAATACGGGTCACCTAACAAATGTTAGAAATTCATACAAGTATACTAAAAATACATTAAATAAAAAACAGAAGTGACAGAGTTCCTCCGCCACTCTCGATCTCTCTTCCTCTCACTCACTTTATGTTCTTGTCACGACCCGCACCCAGTATAAGGACATGAGAAGTGGGTACGTCCAGCCTACGCCGCAGTGTTGGCGGTAGAACGCTGTCCTAAGTCACAATATCTAACATAATGTGAATATGCTCCGAAAGGAGAACAATATATAAATTACAACTCAATCACCATATCTAAGATGGAATAGAAGATAAGATAATCTCGACAGTGAGTCACAATATGAATAATAAGTCTCGGTGTAAACCAAATTATAAATAATATCTTAATACAATCTCAAATGTCTCAAGAACTAGATAATACGAAAAGTCTAGACTAACCTAATGGCAAGTCCTCAGCGACTACTGGATCCTGCTGAGGGTCCAGGTCACCTGTGTCAACTAGGCCTGCTCCATAATAAGTATCGTTTCAATCCTCATCATCTGTAATATTTTTAACAGGTCCAGTCAGGACAGGAACGAATACATATCTCTCATACAGATCATAACATAAAAAGAAAATATGAACAAGCTATAGAATAATATACATGAAACGTTGTAAAGAAATAGTAGAGAGACTGTAAAAAGAAGAATATGATATAGTGGAAATAGATATACATGATATAGATAAGAAAACTGAACTAACTACGTGATTTAGAGCACATGTTTGGTTATGTAAACAGGCTTAGGTTATACATGACTTAAATCTAATTTGGATTTGTACATGATAATGGTGTAGATCACATAACCAAATAAATACTCCCCCTGCTCCAATCAGTATACAAGGATCTGTCCAGGTTATGTTATTATACATGAAAAGTAGTGTCTCACATGAAGGATCAGTCCATATGAAACAACTGGTTTATATATGAAAGTCTCACATGATCATGAGTGTATATAAATGTCGTACATGAATAAATACGAATACAAAGAGTAGACGATGCACATGATAAAGTACATGAGCACAATATACCCGATATATCCGAGGGGATAACATCGCATGAAGAGATCCATATAGTACTAATTCGTGATAACATCATGACAGCATCAAGTAAACAAGTCTATAACAAGTGAATATGTCCAAACAAGCATGAAACGGTCGGAGAATATACTCGCCTGATAACCCAAGCTACGGATGAGGAAGTGTAACTGAACTGGAGTGATGTAAATCTATTTAAAATAAACATAAGTCACAATAAAGTCTAAAATATCATAAGAAAGGTCTACAATGCAATTCTACATGATTCTAGGTCCTTCAAGGTCAAAGTCAACCTTGGTCAACTCTGGTCAAACCTGGTCAACTATAAGTCAACAAGTCCGATTACTAATATTTAGGTCAAGCACAAGTTTTCAAGTCATTTTAAGTTCATTTGAGTCGATTTGGATCAACTTTGACCCAAAGTTGACTTTTGTCAACTTGGTCAACATGTCAGTCAACTCGACTAATCTAGGCTCATTGGCCAATCCTAATCTGTCCTAATACTCCCAAGATTACATCTACAAGCAAATACTTACATATAGATATATTTCATTCATTCACATAATATATATATATATATATATATATATATATATATATATATATAAGCTTACTTGTGAAATATATATATATATATATATATATATATATATATATATATATATATATAACCTTACTTGTGAAAAGAGATTTGTGTGGTTGTGTGTCGACAAGGGGCTATTGTAAGGGTTCAAAACTGAAAATAATAGCTAAGTACTTAACTATGAGACTATATCACATTTATATACATTTATACATATATCTATTTAAAAATAACATATATATATACATAGGTATACACACATATATACATATATGTATATATATATATATATTTTTTTTTTTCTTTTTTATGTATATATGTATATATATACACACATATATACATATATGTATATATATATATATATTTTTTTTTTTATACATATATATATATATATATATATATATATATATATATATATATATTTTATGTGAATGAATGAAATATATCTATATTTACATCCACAAGCAAATACTTACATATAGATATATTTCATTCATTCACATAAAATATATATATATATATATATATATATATATATATTTTTATATATAAGCTTAAATATATATATATACATATATATATATATATATATATATATATATATATATATATATATATATATATATATATATATATATATATATATATATATATATATATTTTTTTTATATATATATATATATATATATATTTAAGCTTATATATATATATATATATATATATATATATATATATATATATATATATATATATATAAGCTTACTTGTGAAAAGAGATTTGTGTGGTTGTGTGTCGACAAGGGGCTATTGTAAGGGTTCAAAACTGAGAACAATAGCTAAGTACTTAACTATGAGACTATATCATATTTATATACATTTATACATATATCTATTTAAAAATAACACATATATATATACATAGGTATACACACACACACACACACACACACACACACATATATATATAAAATATATATATATATATATATATATATATATATATATATATATATATATATATATATATATATATATATATATATATATATATATATATATATTTTATATATATATATATCTATATATATATATATATATATATATATATATATATATAATATATATATATATATATATATATATATATAAATATATATATATATATATATATATATATATATATATATATATATATATATATATATATATATATATATATATATATAAAGGAAATTGGTTACTCGAAAGGAAATGAAACTCGAAACTGGGGTTACGGATCTCAGCTAACCCACCAACAATATACATTTACACATATAGCTATATATATATATATATATATATATATATATATATATATATATATATATATATATATATATATATATATATATATATATATATATAAAAATATATATATATATATATATATATATATTTTATATATATATATATATATATATATATATATATATATATATATATATATATATATATATATATATATATATATATATGTCAGCCCCTGTTTTCCGAAATTTAAGTCAATTAGTTGCTAATGACCTATTTAGCTTTAAAATAATTTATTATGATTTTTAGAATTTTTCTAGAATTTTTAAATGACTTTTAAATAGTTTTTAAATCAAATATATCAATTTACAATTAATTGAAATGTTTTGATATCACTTTGTAATAAATTAATTTGTTTTAATAGTAATTTGTAATTAATTAAATTGTTTTGATTTCAGTTTGCAAATTATTATTTGCAAACTGATTAGGTTTAGGGTTTTGTGCAAGGCCCCAAACTCCAGGGGCCTTGCTGTAATTTACCAGCACCCCTCCCCCCCCACGATCACTCTCTCTCCTCTCGTTCACCCACCCCGACGACCCGGGCTGACCGACGACCGACCTCGATCTTTTCTGCCATTTCCGGCCGGCCAGCCACGACGGCAACCGACCTCGTAACCCTATAAATAGAACCCCCCCCGTCCTAAACCCTAACCCTAGCTCACCGTCGACCCCCCCATGGACCCCCTTTCTTCTCCGATGAGCCTAAACCCTAACCCTAACTCCGGCAGACCCCAGTGCCACCTCCCCATCGAAGATCACCCCCTTCCACCACCACCGTTCGATTCGCAACGACGAGCTGAGTCGAACGCCACCGCCACAACGCCTCTAGCCACCGTCAGCACGCTCGAAACCCCCCTCCCGACGTCGGACACGTGAGTAACACTTTTAAACTGTGTCGTGTGTGTCCCAAATCAACACACGTTGTTCGTCCAGACACGACGACCCCAACCCTGTGCTCGGACACGCATTTTAGGACTCGTGCATGTCGTGCTTGGCACTGATACATGACTCGTGTCCCTAAACTGTCAGGATACGAGGATACGAGAATGAAATTTGAATGGACTAACGGGTTCAGATTTGATTTATCGGGTTTAAACCTATAACGTAAAAACCGACTTCAAACTAATGTTAACCCTTTACTCACAGACGAGCCCAAAGGCTCCTGTGGTCAGCGCGTGTGGTCTTAAACCTCCCCCCCCCCGTTCCCCTTGGCCGAGTTCGAGCCTTGGCTCTGTTATGTTTATTTTTATTTCTTTTTCTTTTCTTTTCTTTGTTTTAATTATATATATATATTTTTTGTTTTAATATTATATATATATATATATATATATATATATATATATATATATATATATATATATATATATATATATATATATATATATATATATACATAACTATTCAGCCCCTATAATTTACGTAATATTGTACATATGTTATACTTTGATATATGTAAATATACTTGTCATATTTATATGACTACTATGTATAATTTTACCTTGTTAAAATATTAATATTTATTTACTTTTACCTCTTTGTATTTTTGTATTTTAATTACTGCAACCATTTGGTGTCCAAGCCTAGCATGGATTTTTGGGCTCAAATGTGTTTTCACACATTCAAGACCTGTACAAGTCATATTGGACTTGATTCATGGCCTTGGGTCCTGTATTTGAACTCTGGTTCAAATTATGTACATGGACAAAATACGCAGATAATTAATTATTCAATTTCAGATTATGTACCATGCTATTTTTGAATTTCTAAAAATACTTTACTTACTGTTAAAATTCTGGAAAAATAGTATTTAGATACTATGTTAATTTAGCTAATTTAGCATAATTTTACAGTATTTAATTTACAGTTTTGCCACAGTTTTGACATATGAAACCAGAACTCATTTTCTGGGTACTTATGAAAACTAATTTTTATAAAATACATATACTGGTTAATAAATTCTAAAAAAATTATAATAAATTTCTATAATTAACAAGGATCATTTTGTTACTTTATTTTATGTAAAATGAAGCTTTTTGTCTATCTCAAAATTTGTTAGATCATAGTGTACAGTTTGTTTTAATTATGGCATAATTACGACTTGCAACTTTTTGTGTTATTTTGAGTTATAGCCGTATTGAACCTCACCCCACACTAGTGTAAAGACCCTAAAAGTTAGTTTGAGTATTGTGTCACCCCACATTGGTCTCCTATGCTAAAGTCACTATTTGGCTAGGTGTCCAATCAGAAAATCGTGTTGCACCACTAGTGTCGTGGTGTTTAACTTAGTATAAAAACTGAGTTTATGTATTTATTTCTACCGTGACGAGTCACCAGGTATCTATAGCATTTTTATCGCTGCTTTGCTTTGCTAGAGACAAGTACTTTCTACAAACTTTACATACTGCTATAAACAATAAACTGTGATTCACCATGTTAAATGCTGATCCTTGGGGTAGCAAGTTAAAACTTTACATATTGTATTACTTTCAGTCTCTACCATGTTTAGGACAGTTTTTCATATCTCTCACATATTTAAATAACAGGTTAAGGAGAAACTGTTAGTAGTGTACGTGATCATGACCCCCTTCTCCGTATGTATTTACCGAGCACTGTTACATTCTATATGTAACTTTGTCGTATGTCTGATCCCGCATTTGTGTATGGACATACACCGATGCCGTTAAGGGTACGTATGTACGCTTCAGAAACTTGATATGTTCCGCTGTACATCCTATTCACATATTGACAGATTTACGTACATACTACGGTTTTAAACTTTTAAACTATATATTATCATTTCTAAAAAGAACCAATTAAACCATGATATGCCATGATTCCAGTTTATTATATTTCTGTTCATGCTTCGTATATTTAGTTTGCTAGAATCAGTACTTGCTCCCGTCCTGACAGGATAACGTTGTAGGTATTCTTACTGAGGAGGAGTTGCTCTGTGATTCGTATTATGGAGTTACTGCCGAGGACCAGGCTTTGCCTTACGAGGATGTACCTGCGGGGAACCTCGTCTAGTTGTCTATTTGCTTTAGACTTTTTGAGAGTAGTCATGTGTTAGACTATGTATTTTGTAACTGGACCTGTATCTAGTTTTATATTTCAGACTTGTACTTGGACTTATTATTATATGAGACGACTTTTGTGTTTGGAGCATTTATGACTCTTATTTACTTATAGAACTGTTAGCACATTTAGTCTTATCTTGTTATTTCTAGAATAGCTTAATGCGCTTTATCTCAAGCGTAGGTTGGACATGACTCGCCTGACCCAATAATTTGGGTAGCGGGTCGTGACATGTTTTTAGTGGTGGCACATGCAGGTCTTGAATAAATTGTTTGGTTACATTATTGTACCAAGCATGCCTGCAATTAGGAACTTAAGGTAATTAGACAACATTAGGAATGACGCTTAGAACACTTAAAGGAATACTAGAATTATAACATAGGAAATACATCACATGCTTGCTATTATAATTAGATTTTCTTGTCTATGATTGTTTTACTTTAAAGAGTCCTTATAAGTCCTTTTTATTTAGATGGTGCTTACTCGTTCATCCCAGTATGTCACACCTGAGAATGGCACACTCCCTATCCAGTCAGCTGACCAGTTGACCGATACACCTCCACCTCCACCTACCATATTCCTCCACTCTACAGATCCACAAATCGAGATGCCTCCACCACCTTCCACATCACAGTCCCAGCAGGACCCGATACTCCCACCACCACCTATCACTATACCTACCCAGGCTTCCGTCACATTCGACGGGAACCAACTGCCCACTCTGATCCAGGGGTTCCTAACGACCCATCAGGAGCAGACTACCCTACTCCGCCAGAGCATGGAGCATTCTGAGGAACGTACCATGGTCCTACCACCTGTAGAGCTACGACAGAGAGCGGGGATGATCAAGGACTTCATGGGTCTGAACCCCAAGGAGTTCTCAGGGACTGAGGGCATAGTAGTAGCAGATGACTAACTAGACTCGGTAGAGAGGAAGCTCCTTGGAGTTAGGATGTCGGATGACCTCCAGGTCAAGGCAGCGGGATTTCTGCTGATAGACTTGGCAGGAGTTTGGTTCCGGAATGAGCCGTTATTCGCGAGAGGGAGGGCCACTTGGGATCAGTTCAAGACCCAGTTCAAGAAGAAATTCTTCTCGACCACCGCTAGGGTAGCCATGGGGCTACGATTCCAGAACATCCAGCAGGGGAACCGTTCTGTTGACGAGTATGCGGCAGAGTTCAGTCGCCTGAGCCATTTCGCTCCTAGTCTAGTTGCAGACCCTGAGGAGATGACGCATAGGTTTTGCCATGGTCTAGTTCCAGACATTGGCATTCTTATAGTGGTGAACGGTACGACTGACTACTACCAGAGCCTAGAGTTGGCCCGGAGCATAGAGGAGCATCGTCAGTCTTGCAAGAGGCCAGCTTCTGTACACCTCGAGGGACCGTCCAAGCGTCAGGATTTCCAGCAGAGAGTACCAACGCCGTACCAGCAGACTTACCGTCCCCCTACATCACATCACCCGACCCCGCTAGTTAGAGCCCCGGGACCCCGGTAGCAGCAGAAGGAAGCTTTGTGTGTATTATGTAAGAGGGTAGGCCATGGCGCTTCCATCTGTAGGAAGAGGTTGGGAAAGTGTTTAGCTTGTGGGTCTACCACCTATCAGCTTCGGGACTGCCCAGTATCCAAGGTATCTAGAGGGCCACTTCCGACTCAGCAGCAGAGGTTTGGGCAATATCTGCAGCAGCAGAAGGGACCTCAGGGGAAGACTTATAGTCTAACTCTTGAGCCAGAGTCGGAGCAGGTTTCGGAGCCAGATTATTTGGCTGACGTCATCACCGGTCATATTTATTTGCATACTTTTCTAGCTCTATGCTTGTTTGATTCTGGTGCATCTCATATCTTCCTGTCATTAGAGTTTATGCATAAACACCATCTAGTAGCTACACCTACCGAGAAGATGATTAGAGTAATGACGGAAGGCGGACTAGTGCCCATTAGAGCTATTTATAAATACTTATTACTATAGCCGAGAGAGAGTTCAGGGGACGTTTCTTTGTGATGCTACTCCCCGGTTATGATATCATATTGGGTATGTACTGGCTTAGCTATGCCCATGCATCTATAGACTGTCATGAGGGTAGTATTCTGTTCAGTCCTTCAGGCACAGCACCATTCAGTGTCAGGAGGACAGGGCCGGAGATCAGCCTAGAGCCGAACTGTTGTGTGACATTTGGGGAGTTAGCACCGCCACACCCTATCATTAGGGAGTTTATGGATGTATTCCCAGAGGATCTATCAGGACTTCCACCTGACTGAGATGTAGAGTTCACTATAGATTTAGTACCGGGTTCATCACCAATATCCCGGGCTTGTTATAGAGTGAACCCCAGGAGGCCGTAGAGATGAAAGAGCAGATGGATGACCTATTGAAAAAGGGTTTCATTCAATCTAGTACTTCTCCGTGGGGAGCGCCAGTGCTCTTTGTGCCTAAGAAGGATGGTACAGTTCGGTCGTGTATTGACTACCGGGCGTTGAATGCCATCACCATTAAGAACAAATATCCTCTGCCCATGATAGATGATTTTTTCGACCAGTTGAGTGGGGCGAAAGTGTTTTCCAGGATAGATTTGAGATCCGGGTACCACCAGGTAAAGGTCAGGGCAGCAGACATCCAGAATACGACGTTCAATACGAAGTACGGGCAGTACCAGTTTCTAGTGATGCCATTTGGTCTCACAAATATACCAGCTGTCTTTATGAATTTGATGAATAAGACATTTCACCAGTATCTGGATAAGTTTGTCGTAGTATTCATCGACGACATCCTGATATACTCGAAGACGCCGGAGGAGCACGCAGAGCACTTGCGGACAGTTTTGGGGATTCTAAGGCAGGAGTGGTTGTTTGCCAAATTGTCGAAGTGCGAGTTCTTTTTAGACCGAGTGGAGTTTCTCGGCCATGTAGTTACTGGAGAGGGAATCTCGATGGATCCCAGGAAGATTGCTGCAGTTGAGACATGGAAGGCTCCGACGTCAGTTTCAGAGATCAGGAGCTTTTTGGATTTAGCAGGCTATTATAGAAAGTTCGTCCAGGACTTTGCTAGGATAGCTGAACCCATGACGAAGCTGACACGGAAGGACGCATAGTACATTTGGTCAGAGGACTGCCAGGCAGCGTTTGAGGAGCTGAAAAGGAGGCTGACGACCGCTCCAGTTCTGACATTACCTTCAGGATCTGGAGGTTTCACCATATACAGCGATGCTTCGGGAAAGGGGCTAGGATGTGTCCTACAGCAGCATGGGAAAGTGGTTGCTTATGCATCTAGGCAATTACGGATTCATGAGCGGAAGTATCCTACCCATGACCTAGAGTTAGCTGCGGTGATCTTTGCACTCAAGTTATGGAAACATTACTTATACGGAGAGCGTATGGAAATCTTTACTGACCACAAGAGCTTGAATTATGTGTTCACGCAGAAAGAACTAAACATGAGGCAAAGACGATGGTTGGAGTTGATGAAGGACTTCGACATCGATTTACAGTATCACCCCGGAAAGACAAATGTGGTGGCGGATGCGCTGAGCAGGCATCCGATGGCATGGTATCTGATAATAGATCGACATTTGTGGGAAGATCTGGAGAAGCTCGGTATCGAGATAGTTCGGCCAGGATCAGTGATACAGATGATGGCGCTTGACATTCAGTCAGGTTTGATAGAGCAGATCAGGGAGGCACAGTCTACAGATGAGAGCCTTCGCAGACTTCGAGCCCAGGCTTTAGCTGGATTGCTGGATGACTTCACCGTAGCAAAGGATGGATCCTTGAGGCATGGCAGCCGATTGTGCGTGTCGAAGGGAGAGCTGATAGAGGCAATCTTGCAGGAGGCGCACCGATCGAGATATTCTATTCACCCTAGTGCTAACAAGATGTACCGTGACTTGCGAGAACATCTTTGGTGGCACAGGATGAAGAGAGATGTATCACGTTTCATTTTGAGATGCCTAGTTTGCCAGCAGGTCAAGGCGGAGCGCCAGAGGCCAGCTGGTCTATTGCAGCCGTTACCCATTCCCGAGTGGAAATGGGAACACATTACGATAGACTTCGTCTCAGGGCTTCCTCGTTCCCAAGAATGAAAGGATGCCATTTGGGTCATCGTGGACAGGCTGACGAAGTGTGCGCACTTCATACCCTTCAAGGTGGGGCTTTCCACCGAAAAGTTGGCAGAGCTATACATGCAGCAGATAGTTCGCTTGCACGGAGTACCAGTGAGCATCGTATCGGACAGAGACAGCAGATTCACATCCTACTACTGGAGGAGCTTGCAGGAGAAGTTGGGCAGTCGACTCAAGTTCAGCATGGCATACCACCCGCAGACAGATGGGCAGTCCGAGAGGACGATACAGACGCTGGAGGACATGCTGAGGACTTGTGTGCTGGACTTTGGTGGATCAAGGAAGATCCATCTGCACTTGGTAGAGTTTTCATACAACAATAGCTACCAAGCCAGCATCGGTGTGTCTCCTTTCGAGGCACTATATGGACGACGATGCCGTACATCGCTCTTTTGGAATGATATTGGGGACATAGTTATGCTTAGGCCAGAGATGATCACGGATGCAGCAGAGAAGGTCAGGATGATCAGAGACAGGCTCAGAGTAGCTCAGGACAGGCAGAAACACTGGGCCGATGCTAGTCGCAGACTGATGGAGTTCGCTGACGGTGATATGGTGCTAGTAAAGATATCACCTACTAGAGGGACGATCCGGTTCGGACGGGGAGGCAAGTTGAGCCCCAGATACATCGGGCCGTTCGAGATACTTGGCAGGATCGGAGAGGTAGCTTACAGTGTTGCACTTTCACCCAACCTAGCAGGAGTTCACGATGTCTTTCACGTATCTCAGCTGAGGAGATATGTTCCAGACCCCAGTCATGTGCTAGATCATTCAGAGTTAGAGATCGGACCGAGGCCTGCAGTTACTGAGCAGCCAGTGGAGATATTAGACAAGAGGGAGAAGAGGCTGAGGAACAAGGTTATACCCTTAGTACGAGTAGCTTGGAGCCGTCACTCTCCGGGTGAATCTACTTGGGAGAGGGAGTTGGACATGAGGAAGAGATACCCTTACTTGTTCGATCCAACCGCTGCGAGGGAACCACCCGTTCTCGCTTGATACCTTAGAGGTTAGTTTCGATCGTAGCCTTAGTCATTTGTTGCATTGCTTGCTATGTTAGAAAATTGTAGGGTCTTCAATCCTTGTGAATTTCGAGGACGAAATTTTTTAAGGAGGGAAGACTTTGTCAGCCCCTGTTTTCCGAAATTTAATTTAATTAGTTGCTAATGACCTATTTAGCTTTAAAATAATTTATTATAATTTTTAGAATTCTTCTAGAATTTTTAAATGACTTTTAAATAATTTTTAAATCAAATATATCAATTTGCAATTAATTGAAATGTTTTGATATCACTTTGTAATAATTAATTTGTTTTAATAGTAATTTGTAATTAATTAAATTGTTTTGATATCAGTTTACAAATTATTATTGTAATGCCCCAGTCCCAAAATACGTAGGACTAGGTATATAGACATGCCAGCTGTATACATACGAAGTATACTACAATATATGGAAACCTCGTATAAATACATAAGCTGTAAAATGCAGTAGAACCATAACTAATCTCATCCACACAAAATAAATGAATAAAAGACATCATATAAAGATAATGAATTGTCTTGATACAGTATGTTGGACGGAGACAAATCCACTACCAACAAGTAAAGGAAAAATACATAAGAAAAGATATGAATTTGGCGAGCGACGCGAAGACGATCCAAATGCAATCATCCTCAAAGAAATAGCGATGATCACGACTAGAGCTAAAGCACCTGCGAAAGACAATAGCACACACCTGGAGAGATAACCAGGTCCTCAGAGGGACGTAACAAGACACATAATATCATGCCATATAAATCGAATAAATATTGCTCAAATAAATAAGTCAATTGAATTTATAACATGGTCCAATACACACCTATTGAACGAGCTTACCATCCCCCCAACCAAACAAGGACAGGAGATGGTAAACTAATTCATGGTGACATATATTTCCATGCCATGAATCCAATATGGTATTCGGACCCCAACAAGGTTCAATACCTTCTCATCGAAGTAGTAAGTCACACCTACAACCAAACAAGGACAAGACGTGACAAACTAATCCGCGACAAGTTATTGTTCCAAGCCACGGTCAGATACAAGTACCCAAACCAAAGGTATTCGTACCTAACGGATAAAGGTAGCCTAACCGTTCTAAGTGATTGCAGTTTTAAGAACAGTTCATGGTCGTATGACTACCCGGTCAATACCAATGCAGTACCTCAGTAGCGAGTCACAACACCATATACTATTCCTCAGTACCGAGCGAGTCTATAGCATATAGTCTACCTATCGTTCCTCGGTAGCGAGCGAGTCTACGATAGATAGGGTGGTAGTCAACTTTCAATCATGTTATTCCCGTCCAATGCCAACTCATAACTGCTAAGTCTTCTAGCATGTAATTCTATTAGCAGTTATTTCCTAACGTACGGCTTATACGTACTGGTGGCCAGCCAATCACGCATGTCCGAGTCCTATATGTGACACACAACAACGTGGTATAAACGTGTCAAGGCCTATGAATGCAACACACAAAGGGTGGTCCCTTAACTCTAAGTTTAATGTGTAAGAAAATAATACATAGCAAGAAACTGAACAGAAAATTCTAACAGGTTATGCCATGTATCATAGTTTATTTTGCATAAATAAAATAATGAACATGCATGAAATATGAGCTAAATAATTAAACAGCAAATGGCAAGGTGTCTTGCCTGAGGGTGGTGCTAGAAGCAACAAAATCCAACAATCAGAATCGTCAACACGAAAGTCGAAATCCACAAGAAGCTCCGGATTCTGAAACAAACATCACGAACGTGTTTGGAATAAAAGATATGCCTAGGAAACGCCTGTTCAAAAGTTAAATTCTGGAACAGGGACAAAATCGTAATTTTGGGTCAAAACGATGTCCGCCGTTGGACTAGCTTTGTACCGAAATGCACGCCAGAACCTACGGTCTCTATAGTCCTCAAACTACATGTATATAAATTTGTTTTTTCGAGACGAACTCAACGGTATGTCCAATTTTGGATTCCGAGGAGCCGTACACAAAATCGCCCGTTGAGTGGGATCGTGGGCCTGCCAAAATGGTGTCCCAGTCAACGGTCTCAGAATCGGACCAAACTTGGCATACAGGAGCAGAAAAATATTTTGAGTCCAATGGCACAAGTTTCGTCGCAATTTGATGAGTGTGCACAAAGTAATTGGGAAATTTTGAAAGAGCCCGATACGAAAAAATTTGACGGATACGGATCAAATTCGTCGCGTATACGCAACCAACTTGAATTCCGTCAAAGCCCGCACGTCCGCAAAGTCGATACAGACCCTTTGGTACTCTCGGTTTGCGACGGGGTCGCCCGGTTTGTCGGGACGTACCTCGTACCGGGGTTTTTCTATTTTTTGAAAACAGAATTTACTGTTTTTTGAGAAACTTTAACAACGTGTAACTTTCTACATACTAGATGAAAAGTGAATCCAGAAGGTGCATTACAATCTCGGTTAAGTTATCTTTGACTATCTTCAATTAGTTTTTACGAAAGTTTAATGGACAGCGAGAAAAGTGGCTGACAAGTTGATGTTTTGAAACAGTTTTTAATATTACAGAAAATCGATTTTTGTTCAACTTCGTCTTGATTTTTTGAGCAAGTAGATGGGTTGTTTTCGAAATCCACCTGGAGGATCTCAAAGAGGGTCAAGTCTACTTTCCAAAAAATCTTACGGATCGAAAATCGGTGCTACGAGTAAAAAGTTATGCCGTGGGGAAGTGGGGTACCTTAAGTGGAAAAACTGCTCCCTGGGTGACGCGGGGCTGACTTTCGATGCTCCGTTCGTCGCGCACAAAGCTTCGTCGCTGGTGAAACGAATTCGTAGGCGAAGAGAGTATGATCAGCCTCAACTTTCGTTTTGGAAGATTAGGGTTTGAGGCTTGTGGAAAAAGTTATATATAAAACAAATTATGTGAAAACCTAATACAACTATTATTACTCACACCACCAATGGCCCACTCACGAATTCTTTGCGGGGCTTGCTGCGTACAGCAGCAAGCATGGAGGGATGGGGCCCGCCCCTTTAAGGGGTGGGTTTGTTTTTTTTTTTTCTTTTTTTTTCTTTTCCTTTTCTTTTCTTTTCTTTTCTTTTCATTTCTTTTTCTTTTTCTTATCTCTTTTATATATATAACTATATATATCCAAAAAAAAATCTATCTAAATCCAAATAACACTTTATATGTCACATATCCAAATATTTAGTATATTTAAATATATCTACATATATATAAATTCCATTCACAATAAACCAACTCAACATATTAATAATAATATTTAAATATAATAAACATGTTTAATAAATCTCCAAAATAACTTCAATAATAATAAATTAATAAAATTGTTCCAATGGGTGCACTTATACTGCACGCCCTTTTTTCGGTCCATAAAATATACTATTTTGTAAAATATTATTTAAATAATAAAATACCAATAATTGCACAAATAATTAAATAATTTAAAATTTGTACATGAAATTCTAAAATAATTTAGAAATTATTTTTACGTACATAAAATATGTCTATATGGCCACTTTGGTCCCACCACATGCCTGCTTGGGCTTAAATTTGGTTCGGACCCAGTTCGGGCTGGTTTGGACAAACCGGGCCATCTAAAAACCAATATATAAAATAATATTTTATTAAAATACTTTAAATAACTCAATTCACAATTTGATCTGGTTTTCCTAGTTTGGACCTTACCATGGCTAGGCTTCCCCCAGCATGGCTAGTACACTAGTCAAGGCTCACTGCTACATCTTCCGTGCCAAAATTCATGGTAGTCTGGTGCTCCAAAACTCAACAATGGCTACGGTCATTTCTAAAAAAATCATAAATTGCATAAATTCATTTTTAAGTCTAATAAAATAATAAAAATAAAAAAATAAAAAAATAGGGATTTTATAATTATTTGCAAACCGATTAGGTTTAGGGTTTTGTGCAAGGCCCCAAACTCCAGGGGCCTTGCTGCAATTTGCCAGCACCCCCCCCCCCCCCCACGATCACTCTCTCTCCTCTCGCTCGCCCACCCCCGACGACCCGGACTGACCGACGACCGACCCCGATCTTTTCTGTCATTTTCGGCCAGCCACGACGACAACCGACCTCGTAATCCTATAAATAGAACCCCCCGTCCTAAACCCTAACCCTAGCTCACCGTCGACCCTCCCCCACGGACCCCCTTTCTTCTCCGACGAGCCTAAACCCTAACCCTAACTCCGACGGACCCCAGCGCCACCTCCCCATCGACCACCATTCGATTCGCCACGACGAGCTGAGTCGAGCGCCACCCGAGCGCCACCGCCACAACGCCTCTAGCATCCGTCAGCACGCTCGAAACCCCCCCAACGCCGGACACGTGAGTAACACTTTTAAACTGTGTCGTGCGTGTCCCAAATCAACACACATTGTTCGTCCAGACACGATGACCCCAACCATGTGCTCGAACACGCGTTTTAGGACTCGTGCGTGTCGTGCTTGGCACTAATACAAGACTCGTGTCCCTAAACTATCAGGACACGAGGATACGAGAATGAAATTCGAATTGACTAACGGGTTCGGATTTGATTTGTCGGGTTTAAACCCATAACGTAAAAACCGACTTAAAACTAATGTTAACCCTTTACTCATAGACGAGCCCAAAGGCTCCTGTGGTCAGCGCGTGTGGTCTTAAACCCCCCCTGTTCCCCTTGGCCGAGTTCGAGCCTTGGCTCTGTTATGTTTATTTTTATTTTATTTTTCTTTTCTTTTTTTTGTTTTAATTTTATATATATATATATATATATATATATATATATATATATATATATATATATATATATTTACATAATATTGTACATATGTAATACTTTGATATATGTAAATATACTTGTCATATTTATATGACTACTATGTATAATTTTACCTTGTTAAAATATTAATATTTATTTACTTTTACCTCTTTGTATTTTTGTATTTTAATTACTGCAACCATTTGGGGTCCAAGTCTAGCATGGGTTTTTGGGCTCAAATGTGTTTTCACACATTCAAGACCTGTACAAGTCATATTGGACTTGATTCATGGCCTTGGGTCCTGTATTTGAACTCTGGTTCTAATTATGTACATGGACAAAATACGCAGGTAATTAATTATTTAATTTTAGATTGTGTACCATACTGTTTTTGAATTTCTAAAAATTCTTTACTTACTGTTAAAATTCTGGAAAAATAGTATTTCGATACTATGTTAATTTAGCTAATTTAGGATAATTTTTACAGTATTTAATTTGTAGTTTTGCCACTGTTTTGACATATGAAACCAGAACTCATTTTCTGGGTACTTATGAAAACTGATTTTTATAAAATACATGTACTGGTTAATAAATTCCAAAAAAATTATAATAAATTTCTATAATTAACAAGAATCATTTTGTTACTTTATTTTATGTAAAATAGAGCTTTTTGTCTATCTCAAAATTTTTTAGATCATAGTGTACAGTTTGTTTTAATTATGGCATAATTATGACTTGCAACTTTTTGTGTTATTTTGATTTATAGCCGTATTGAACCTCACCCCACACTAGTGTAAAGACCCTAGAAAGTTAGTTTGAGTATTGTGTCACCCCACATTGGTCTCCTATGCTAAAGTCACTATTTGGCTAGGTGTTCAATCAAAAAATCGTGTTGCACCATTAGTGTCGTAGTGTTTAACTTAGTATAAAAACTAAGTTTATATATTTATTTCTACAGTGATGAGTCACCAGGCATCTGTAGCATTTTTATCGCTGCTTTGCTTTGCTAGAGGCAAGTACTTTCTATAAACTTTACATACTACTATAAACAATAAACTGTGATTCACCAACCATGTTAAATGCTGATCCTTGGGGTAGCAAGTTAAAACTTTACATGTTGTATTACTTTCAATCTCTACCATGTTTAGGAAAGTTTTTCATATCTCTCACATGTTTAAATAACGGGTTAAGGGGAAACTGTTAGTAGTGTACGTGATCATGACCCCCTTCTCCGTATATATTTACCGAGCACTGTTACATTCTATATGTAACTTTGTCGTATGTCTGATCCCGCGTTTGTGTATAGACATACACCGATACCGTTAAGGGTACGTATGTACGCTTCAGAAACTTGATATGTGCCGCTGTACATCCTATTCACCTATTGACTGATTCACGTACATACTACGGTTTAAAACTTTTAAACTATATATTGTCATTTCTAAAAAGAACCAATTAAACCATGATATGCCATAATTCTAGTTTATTACATTTCTGTTCATGCTTCGTATATTTAGTTTGCTAGAATCAGTACTTGCTCCCGTCCTGACAGGATAACGTTGTAGGTATTCTTACTGAGGAGGAGTTGCTCTGTAATTCGTATTATGGAGTTACTGACGAGGACCTGGCTTTGCCTTACGATGATGTACCTGCGGGGAACCTCGTCTAGTTGTCTATTTGCTTTAGACTTTTTGAGAGTAGTCATGTGTTAAACTATGTATTTTGTAACTGGACCTGTATCCAGTTTTGCATTTCAGACTTGTACTTGGACTTATTATTATATGAGACGACTTTTGTGTTTGGAGCATTTATGACTCTTATTTAATTATAGAACTGTTAGCACATTTAGTCTTATCTTGTTATTTTTAGAACGTCTTACTGCGCTTTATCTCAAGCGTAGGCTGGACATGACTCGGCCCGGCCCAACAATTTGGGTAGCGGGTTGTGACAATATATATATATATATATATATATATATATATATATATATATATATATATATATATATATATATATATATATATAAAGGGGAAAACTCAATATTTTTACATAAAGGGGAAACTCAAAACTCAATATATATACATAAATAGAAGATAAATAGGACATAAATCCAATGATCGCTTCCCGCAAGCCCAGAATATCAAATACGAGTCATAAACCCAGAAATCGTTGGTTAAAATTCAAGAAATCGAATATTCATATCTTCGATACAATTTCGAATGTCGAAAAAACCCAAAATCCACATAACAACCCAAAACGCACAATAGACCACTAGAATCCGTGAAACTTGGCAAATACGATGGTCTCGGTATGTGGGACGTGCTCGGGTACTCACAGAGTTAAAATTGTGTTCGTATCGTGTCCACAGAGTGAGTATCGGAAAACCCGATAAGCGTGTCAAACGAATTGGTGCGAGTTCGACTTATCGCTCGATTCTTAACCATTTCTCGTGAAACTTCGCGTACACCTAAGCTAATACATCCCCGACCTACTGGCTAAGTTAGCGTGTGGTCAAGTGTCCTGTCTAATGCGCACGAAGCCCGTATCCACGTGCGGCCTGTGCACGTGTGTACAAAACAGTGCACATCGTCGTGCACGCAGGACGACGAGTCTAGGGAATCGTTTGTCCCGCCACACGTGTCATGGTCATGTCCTAGGATAGGCTAGATATAGGCCTATATAGAGGACACATCAGATCGAGTCTACGTGTCCACACGTGTCGGCACGAGGGCCGTGTCAGCGGCGGCTGCGCGCACGCGTGCATGTATCAACCCGTGCGGTCGCGATCTCTCACTCGATTCGAATCGAGATGACACAAAACTTGGGGGACGTGTCCACAGACGTTGCCCCTGCCTACATGCCAAGTGGCACGTAGCCACGTGGCCTATGCATCATACAAACAACACGCGACAGCAGGGTACGTGCATGGCCTACACGTGCAACATGTTCGTATCCTGTTTGGACACATACACGAGCCTGATTCGAAGCGCAAACTACAGTGTCGTGATCCCTAAATCTAGGGCTATCCAAATATATAAATATTTTTACAAATTATCAAGTTTCAATCCATTGAGTAATTTTATCGAACACCTACGTTGTAGCTTCGATATGTGTCCGATACGCACATCGAACGGACACGAAATCGAACGAAACTAATCCTACAGGTCGAGGGTACCTAGATGCATTCTCTAATGAAGAAAACTCTGAACAAACAATAGTAGAACGAGATTTACCTATTGAGAGTTGGAATCTCAATAAAAGGGAATCCTCGAGCGCTTTGACGACCAGTTTCTCCCGAGCAAACGTCTCCAAATCCTTGCTAGTGATGCTCCAGCAAGTTCTTCTCCTCCCCATGGTCACAATGCAATTCTTTTGAGGTGAATCGGATGCCGGATGAGAAAGTTAAGGATTTTGGAGAAGAGAGAAACTAGGGTTTGCACTTGTGACGGCTGCAAACCAAAGCACAATGATATGAAGGGGGCTGCTGTGGCCGGCCAAGGGGGCTTGATTAGGGTTAGGGTTTGCTCATGGGCCAATTGCACTCCTCAAGTTGCTAAAAAGGCCCATGTCAAAAAGGCTAAAAAGGCTTTATGGAAAATAGCTTTAAAATGATTTAATAGCTTCCTAATTTGGACATTGGCCCTAAAATAAAATCTAAAAGGCCAAAGATAGTTCTAAATGCATGGTTATTCTTCTACTCATGATTGACTAAGGTTATACCACTTTTTATAACTTAAAACACCAATCACAGCTACAAAAGCAATCACTCTAATTAATAAATTAATAAAAATTTAAAATAAAAATATAATGACTAAAATACCCTTAATTAGAATAAGTGAGTGTGACAGTTCTCTCCATCTCCCGGTCTACTCTCTCCCTCTCTCTCTCTCTCTTTCAACTCTCTAATTTTCTCTCTCTCGTTCCCAAATTTCTCTCTCCCTCTCTCTTTCACTCCCTCCCTTTTCCTTTATTATAGATTTGGGAAGGAATAAGAATAGTAGTTATTGTTGTTGGTTTGATATTTGTTATTATTATTATCATCATCTTTAATTATTATTGTTATTAGTATTCACAAAACTAATAAAGAAAATAGTATTTTATTACTAACAAAATTGTAGTATTAGTGTATTTGATATTTTGGTTGACAGTATATACGTATGCAAGTACTTATTCAGTATTATGAGCATTATTATAAAATTTATTATCCTTAGACTATTTTAATAATATTATTGTTACTTATTAAAATATATATTAAATAATTTTGTAAAGGTTATATTGTAACTAAATTATAATATTGGGCTTTGTGCCAACATGTAATTTCAAAATTTTGATTTTGAAGCCTACTATATTAGTATAGTATTTTCTAGCTATTTTCAAAAATATAGTTTTGACCTAAAATACATAACTAGTGTTTTTAGCCTCAAATGATTTTCTAAAATTTCTGAGTATTTACTTCAAATATTTTGTATAAAGAAAATATAGTTTTAAATACTATTTTCCAAAATAATATAAGTATTTACTCTTCGCAAATCCCCTCTTTGTTATCATTGCTAATTATGACTAATCATGTGTTCCTATTGCCTCACAAATTCGGACACCTTCACATCGATCATGGCTATTGGATAAATTGGGACATGTCAGTTCATCGCATCACACACATAAAAAGGTACCTTGTCATATTTACTGCTTATATTTATTTGTATCTTTATTATTTAGTTATTGTATATTTACTGTTTGTCTATTTCCAGTTCATCCAGTTGCATCCATGATTTACTGCTTATGGTTTACTTCATTGTACTTTCAAGTTATATATGGTACAATAGTGTTTGTCATATTTTCATTGTTGTGCATGTGGACCTAGAGTTAAGGGACAACTATTTGTTTAGTGCATTTTCACAAACCTTGTCACGGATGTGCCACGAGATGTGTGTGAGTTGTGAGTGGCATATAGAAGTAACCTGCGTGTTGGCTGATCACCCGTGTGTATACGTTAGTTCTAACTGCCAAATAGATGCATCATAGGAGACTTGGCAGTTGGTAGAGGTATAATGTCGTGGATACAACCTAGATAGGTGCATAGGATGGGAAGAACATTCCATAACGTATGGGCCATGTATGCACTTATCCACTGTAAAATGTGAGCTCCATCGGAGATGCAAGTAAGATTTCTCTATTGTTACTAACTGCATTTGACGTTCTCGGAGCGTTACGGACATAGGCCCCTGGTACCCAATTTGGGGACTATACTAATCCCATATAGCCAGAGTGCCCATGCATTAAAGGATTGTTCTTAACTGCATGTTCACAGTAGAATGGTTAGGGGACCTTAGTACGTCTTATCACACTCCGTTCCAATCATGACATGGGCAGTTTCACATCACGGAATAGTGTGTCACTCCTTGTCCTTGTTTGGTTGTAGGGGTGGTCCACTTTTTTAATGATGGAATACTGGGCCTGTTATGATTTGGAATATTTTACTTCTGATAATGACTTGTGACATATTTTATATTCAGTTTATATAGCATATTTTTCTGTATTTTGTTATGTCCCTCTAAAGACCTGGTAATCTCTTCAGGTGTATGTGTTCATAACTTTTCGCAGGAGTTCTAGCCATGATCTTGATCTTCTTTTTCTGTCGAAGATGACTTGCTCTTGGATCGCCTTTTGCTATTGTGAAAAATTCTTTTATTTTTTATTTATTTTTCTTATTTAAAATGTTTGGTAGTGGATTTTTCTCCACCCAACAACTTGTACAAAGACAATTCATATTTGATTTTATAATATATTTATTTCTTTTATTTTGTGGATGATATTTAGTGAGCCTTGATGTCACGACCCGCAATCCAGAGTAAGGGCACAAGACGTGGGTACGTCCAGCCTACGCCGCAGTGTCGGCGGTAGAACGCTGTCCTAGGTCAATCATCTAACAATATATAAGGTACATGTACAGTATATACACTCCGAATGGAGGTGACATAGCAATACAGTCTCAATCATATCTAAGGTAGAATACGATAAAAAGATAGATAGATATGGAACGAAATGAATCCACAGAGATACAATCAGATAGAAGTCTAAGTGACTAAGATAACAACTCCATAAACATCAGATAAATCGGATAAAATAAACTCCCAGATATACAAGAATGTATCAATGAGAAAGACAAGGTAAGAGTCTAAGCTAGCAGTCTAAACCACTGGTGGTAGATCCTCTACTGCAAGTGGGTCCAAGTCATAAGTGTTGTCTAAAGCTGCACCATAATGGGTAGACACCGAAGCCTCATCATTCTCTGTAAAAATGTTAACAGATCCAGTCAGGACAGGAGCGAGCACAATACATCTCAACAAATCATAACAGGATAGGAAATATAATCATGCTAGAGAGTAAGATACATGAAACTGAAGAAAATCATGATATAAAAGAGAGAGACTGTAAGTAAATATCTACAATATAATAGAGAACTAATCAGTGACTAGTGATTTAGAGTACAAGATAAACATGTGAACAGCTGGAGGGTGATTCATGACTATACTAAAGAGGTGATTCATGACTATACTACTTTGGAATTATTCACATGTTCATTTCTACTCCCCTATCCCCAATCAATACACAAGGATCCAGTCAAGTTACGTTAAGATTCATGACTATACTACATTGGAATTATTTATATGTTCATTTCTACTCCCCCATCCCCAATCAACACACAAGGATCCAGTCAAGTTACGTTAAGATTCATGACTATACTATATTGTCCATAAAGGGTGATTCAAGAGTGATTCATAAAAATTCGTGAAGGCTCTGTGATTCATGAGAGTACAGGAATCACAAGCTGATACATGAAGATTCATCATAATAAAAGCATGAGATACATGATGTAAGTGAAACACACGAGACAAGAGTATCTGATGCTCCCGAGGGGGATAACATCTCATGAAGGGATCCATATAGTACCAATCCGTGTTACCAACGTGTCAGCATCAAGTAAGGTAATCTAAAGCAGGAAATATAATCCTAAACAAGATATAAAATGATCAGAGGATGTACTCGCCTGGTATCCTAAATATCTGGAGAGAATATACTGTCCGAGGGGTGGTTTCTGTCTCCTATAGAACAGTACAAGTCACTACATGTCTAAAATAATGAAATAGACTGCTACAATGCATCTACATGATGTTTGGGGTCAATCTAGGCCAAAGTCAACCTTTGGTCAACTCTAGTGAACTCTAACAGTCAAACTAGGTCAACTCTAGTCTAGTTAGGTCAAACATGGTCAAAAAAGTCTAGGTTGGTCAAACCTAGGCTTAACATGTCAATATAGGGTCTCTAACCAATTTTTCTAATCAAGCACACACCATTCAAGTCACACTAGTCTACAATACACTAAAGTCATGTGGATACAATCCATATACACAAGTTTTCCTCATTAGGATACCATGGATAACTATATAGGCAATGAGCCATACACAAGGCCATACATCTATATACACATTATCTACATAGGCAATGCAATATTTGCATTACATTACCACATTACACATTCACATTAGTATATCTATTACCCACATTATATATATATATATATATATATATGTAAATATACATACACATAGAGAGATATGTAAATCAAGGCAATGTGTGTGTGTGTATATGTGTTTCCTGTGTATGACAGGAATACCATAGTGTCACATACATGTGTGTGTGAGTGTTTGTGTGATATGGTTCAGAATTGGGTGTGTGTGTTTAGTGAATGAGTGTGTGTGTAAATAGGTGACAGTGTCTCAGATTTTGTGTGTGAGTGAATGTGTAAGGTGTGACAGGAAGTAGGGAACTTGTGTGTGTTTCAGTGTGTGAAATCATGAGTGTGTGTGTGGATGTGTGGCTTTGTGTGTGTTTGTGTCTCAGATTTTTGTGACAGGGAATTTGTGTGTTACAGTGTCACATAGAGGGTGTAGGCATGTGTGTGTGAGTGAGTTAAATAAGAAAATAGTGGGTGTCAAATGTGATGGCTCAGTTCTCAGGTTTCTGAACTAAATGACAGTTCAATGAAACTGCCTAGCAATTGGCAAACTTAACCCAATTCGAAAACAATTCAAACTAATCCTCTGCGATATACCATCATAATATTCTAACTAGTCACGGAGGTATACAGGGAATCATTCCAGTGGTGAAATCAAATGTGAAAAATGTTCAAGTGAGGAGAACATTTGTTCTCAGGCTGTCAACAAAATGACAGTTCAATTAAGAACTAAATAGTTAGTAAACCCAAACCACATTCGAAACCCCATTGCTTCACACATATCACAACTAATCATGAACATTATTCATTAAATATGTAGGTGAACTAACCCTAACATTTAACATCACAAAAATCAGTTTAAAATGTAATTTAAAACCCAAACAAAACTGAAACAGTAAAGTGGTGTCAGTGAAGTATCAGGCCTTTTAGGAAATTCATGAATTGAATCAAATAAATCATCAAAATTACAAATAAAGAGTTGGTAACTAGTGACACATATGTGTATGTGTCCTGAGAGTCGTTTCGTGTCCTAAAAACACGACATAGACATGTCCACCATAATACAAACACGCAGGGTACACCCAGTATAGCACAGCGTCGTGCACGAGTGCACACGCGTGTAGGACACAACACACGACACTTCGTGTCATGTGTACACACCCACGTGGTCGCCTAGGATAGGACTATATGTTGGCATGCCTGACACGTGTCTACAGTGGACATGAGCACGTGTTTGTGCATGTCTGTGTGCGTGCCTGCAGTCTATGCGCGACAGCACACGGCCAATACGAGCGCGATTGCTTCGCGTGTAGTCAACCATCTACTCCCAAATTTTGGGAGCATGATGACAGTCATTGCCCCCTACTTCCCACAAAAATTCGTGTCCCGAAGTGTCCTGTATCACGAGTTATGGACCCCGATAGGCTGGACACAGGCCTAGGGCTCGTGCATCGTGTCCAATACCAAAAATATGACACAAACCGACACAAAATGCATATCATCCTTCACAAAAGTTCATACACACATGTAGATCTATAGATCTATGAAATTAGATTTTCAAAATACAAAATAGATCCCTAAGGGGCATTTTAACAAATGCCTATGTATCCACTATGATACGTATCCGATATGGACACCAAATGGACAAGAATTGTGCCCAAATTTTGGGGACAACTAGGGAACTCTTAGACCTAGCCCTATATGCAAAGAAAATAGGAAAAACAATGGATTTGAGTGGTTTACCTACTGAATGTCAATACTCAAGAAAGCTTCAAATGGAAGGATTCCAAATAGCAACTCCCAAGCTCCAAATGACACAAAAACTGAGGTAAACCTCCAGAATCAGTAAACACACAATAATTAGATCCTAATTAAAAAGGCTAGGGTTAAAAAGGAGTTGAAATGAATTAAATAGGATTTTAGGAGAATGGGAATTTACCTCTCCTTCAAAATCTTGGTCAAGAACAAAAGAGGCAAGAACACATTAAGAAAATACTTATAGGCAAGGGAGAACCCTAATTGTGGATGCCATGGGTGGGTTTGATTGGGTTTTGGGCTTAAGTCATGGGCCTATGGCTTAATTGCAAGTCATGAAATTGGTAAATCACAAGTCATTGAGTTAAGTCATAAGTCAAGAAACCATTTCACTTAAACTTAACCTTCCTACTTTAAAACTAATTTCTAATGACTAAAAGTAGGTTAACTTAAGTTAGACTAGGGTCACCATAGTTAGGGTTAGCTTCTAGGCTAGTCTACAAGGTCTTAACTAGTCAAAGTCAAAATCACAACCATCAATCCAATAATTAATCAAATTATTCTAATAAGTCAAAATGACCAAGTTATCCCTAGGCTAAAAATGATAAATAGATATTTCAAAACACAGGGTTAGGTTCTAGGTCAGACAGTCTCTACGGTTTCACTAGCTGCACATCAAAATCATAAGTCATGATTTTTAAATAATTTTAAATGATTAAAAATTACCAAAAATTATAGTATTATTTAAATATCATAATTAAATAATTAAAAACACAAAATTTCAAAATTACCCTTGTTTAGAAAACTGGGTGTTACAAGTCTACCCACCTTAGAAAAATTTTGTCCTCGAAATTTATGATGGTAGTACTCCTTCTAGGTCAAACATAGTCAAGGGTCAACCACTAGTCAAATTCTCAACATCCAAGTACTTGGTCATCAACTGGTCAACTTCTTAGGATTTTAACTATGCTAGCTATCTAGGTGTTGGCAACTAGAGATTAGCAAAAAGAAAAACCCTATAATAGACTAGCTCTTAACTTTCCAAATCCTATCAAGTCACCCATAACTAAATACCTATATTCTGAGCACATAAATTCCAAATATCACATATACATAAGCTCAAGAACAACAACCCATTACATATACCCTAAGTGTATCATCTATATATATATATAACTGATCATCAAAAGGTTAAAGTAGACTAAACTTATAAGGGACTGAACAAATGCTTAGAAATTAGGCTAAGGATGAATGGTCTGAATCATCAGTGTAGGCAAAAGGAAATGATGCTAAGGAGATTAAAATTATAAGCTAAAGGTCAGGACATTTGGGTCCACTTGTAAAGTCAAAGTAAAAGAAAACCTACATGGTGACTGAAACATGCCTCTAGATCAACCTGGTCTCTCCTTTATATCTGGCTGAACTAACTACATGCAGGACGGTGGTCTGAAATAAGTGAACCAAACTGGTGTACAGGGAATGCAATAGGCAGTATACTGCAAATAAGTGCAGGCTACATACTAAATCAAAATACATTACATATATATACAAACTATATATATATTGACCCTCATCACCTCAACTCTACTCAAGGTCTAATAACACATACTCCCTACCACATGCCTATTACTCCAATGAAAGGGTCAGATACTGTAGGGTGTATTGGGACAGAACAGTGAACTGTCCCAAGTGGTGAGTGCAGACCTCTAGTATGCATGATACTAACTCTCCAGATATGCAGAATATGGTAAGGGGTTGATGGTTATATTGGCGAGTCAATAATTGGGGTCTGAACAATGGTCCAGTTAAATCTATGATGCAATATGGTAGGTAATGAAAGTTGAGTGCAGTGAACAACTTGTACAAGTCTGAACCAATGGGACAGGGTATCTAGTGATGGGTCTGCACACTGCCTATAAAAGGTTGATCAAACATGACTGAACTCAACACAAAGATATCTTAACTAAAATAGAAAACTGAACCAAATATAGGCTAAACAATATGTCAATACCCTATACAACAATGGCCTATAGATACCAACTAACCCATATCCCATATGCCAATATCATCTGCAATCTATATGTATATGTAGACCTCTCAGTCTTAGGTGAACTACTACTATACTCAAGGACAGGCTCTGGTCATGGGTGCCTCACTGGAAAAAGGTAAAGAAAAATAATAACAATCATCAAGGCTGTAAGACATACTAACATCCTATATGTAAACTGGTTGGTATTATAAATAATAGGAAAATCATCTACAATAGGTTACTATTCTAATACCAATGCTAACTATCATCTCTAGGGTACAGACACTCTACAAGTCATCATATCATTACACTATGAAAGAACTACATATGAATAAGCTCCACAAAACTAAATATCCCTACTCCTAAGTTATTTGATGATGGAATACAATTTTATAACAACAGAAGGGTACGATAGAGGTGATGTGTTTAAAAAAATCTTCTCAAGATACAATCTGATAATCATATACGTCTGTCCAAAATCATGTTACTCAGAGTCTTCGTCATGCTAGTGAGCAAGGCTACGATAATCACAGAGTCCTTGACTAAGGTACATACCTCTAGAATCATGGTATTTAAAATTTCCATATTGCCGCATGCGACGGCAAAAACCTTAAATTCCCACACCCGAGAAATGCATCCAAAATCTGACTATATGTCCTCACTATGCCAGCTAACACGACTATCGAAGATTCTAGATCCCATAACTGAGGTAACCTAGCACATATGATTTTCTCAAAAGAAAACTAACATAACACAAGAACAACAGAACAAAATTGATCAGTCAACAAAAAACAGATGGGATCGAATTTTAAGATAGTTACAAGAGGCAATTGCAAAAATGGAATCTAGAAGTTCAAAACCTACAATAAGATCTCCAATGGCCTGTGCATCCTCGACTGTCCTGGCGAAAGCTTGTCCTTGCTGGTTTCCTCTGGCCTGCTGCTGATGCTGCATGTACCTCTGCTGCTGAAAGAAATCGAGAATGACGGGGGAAGGTCTCTGTATAGGCAGAGGTGCACCTCCAATGTAGCAGAAATGCCAACCTGAGTCGGCACAACAGGAGCTGCAGTTTCGAGGCCCTACTGAACAGGACGAGAGGTGGCTAGCCTCTCGATAGTATCCCCTGGACCGGAGCGATAAGATCGTGTCTCCATAACCATTATAAAGAAAGATCAAACAAGAAGCAATTACGGAGAATGAAGCAAAAAATTAAAGAAGGACAGTTTATATTCAAGGGAAAACAATAAGCAGCAAATTTAGATAAAAGAAATCTGATTAAGAGTTTTTCCTAGTGTGATTGAGTACCCTCAAAATATCCTAATCCTACTACAGGCTGTAGTGATACTCTACTTCGAATACTACTACATAAACTCGACCTTCATGGGCCACCACTAAAAACGTGTCACGACCCGCACCCAAGAGTAAGGGCACAAGATGTGGGTACGTCCAGCCTACGCCGTAGTATCGGCGGTAGAACGCTATCCTAGATCAATCATCTAACAATATATCAGGTACTTGTACAGTATATACACTCCGAATGGAGGTAACATAGCAATACAGTCTCAATCACATCTAAGGTATAATACGATAAAAAGATAGATAGATATGGAACAAAATGAATCCATAGAGATGCAATCAGATAGAAGTCTAAGTGACTAAGATAACATCTCCATAAACATCAGATAAATCAGATAAAACAAACTCCTAGATATACAAGAACGTATCAATGAGAAAGACAAGGTAAGAGTCTCAGCTAGCAGTCTAAACAACTGGTGGTAGATCCTCTACTGCAAGTGGGTCCAAGTCACAAGTGTTGTCTAAAGCTGCACCATAATGGGTAGACACCGGAGCCTCATCATTCTTTATAAAAATTTTAACAGGTCCAGTCAGGACAGGAGCGAGCACAATATATCTCAATAAATTATAACAGGATAGGAAATATAATCATGCTAGAGAGTAAGATACATGAAACTGAAGAAAATTATGATATAAAAGAGAGAGACTGTAATTAAATATCTACAATATAATAGAGAACTAATCAGTGACTAGTGATTAAGAGTACAAGATAAACATGTGAACAACTGGAGGGTGATTCATGACTATACTAAAGAGGTGATTCATGACTATACTACTTTGGAATTATTCACATGTTCATTTCTACTCCCCCATCTCCAATCAATACACAAGGATCCAGTCAAGTTATGTTAAGATTCATGACTATACTATATTAGAATTATTCACATGTTTATTTCTACTCCTCCATCCCCAATCAATAAACAAGGATCCAGTCAAGTTACGTTAAGATTTATGACTATACTACATTGCCCATAAAGGGTGATTCATGAAGATTCGTGAAGGCTCTATGATTCATGAGAGTACAGGAATCACAAGCTGATACATGAAGATTCATGATAATAGAAGCATGAGATACATGATGTAAGTGAAACACACGAGACAAGAGTATCTGATGCTCCCGAAGGGGATAACATCTCATAAAGGGATCCATATAGTACTAATCTGTGTTACCAACGTGTCAGCATCAAGTAAGGTAATCTAAAGCAAGAAATATAATCCTAAACAGGATATGAAATGATCAGAGAATGTACTCGCCTGGTATCCTGAACATCTGAAGAGAATATACCGTCCGAGGAGTGGTATCTGTCTCCTATAGAACAGTACAAGTCAATACATGTCTAAAATAATGAAATAGACTGCTACAATGCATCTACATGATGCTTGGGGTCAATCTAGGCAAAAGTTAACCTTTGGTCAACTCTAGTCAACCCTAACAGTCAAACTAGGTCAACTCTAGTCTAGTTAGGTCAAATATGGTCAAACAAGTCTAGGTTGGTCAAACCTAGGCTTAACATGTCAATCTAGGTTCTCTAACCAATTTTTTTAATCAAGCACACACCATTCAAGTCACACTAGTCTACAATACACTAAAGTCATGTGGATACAATCCATATACACAAGTCTTCCTCATTAGGATACCAAGGCTAACTACATAGGCAATGAGCCATACACAAGGCCATACATCTATATACACATTATCTACATAGGTAATGCAATATTTGTATTACATTACCATATTACACATTCACATTAGTATATCTATTACCCACATTATATATGTGTAAATATACATACATATAGAGAGATATGTAAATCAAGGCAATGTGTGTGTGTATATGTGTTTCCTGTGTGTGACAGAAATACCATAGTGTCACATACATGTGTTTGTGAGTGTTTGTGTGATATGGTTCAGAATTGGGTGTGTGTGTTTAGTGAATGAGTGTGTGTGTAAATAGATGTCAGTGTCTCAGATTTTGTGTGTGTGTGTGAATGTGTAAGGTGTAATAGGAAGTAAGGAACTTGTGTGTGTTTCAGTGTGTGAAATCATGAGTGTGTGTGTGTGGATGTGTGGCTTTGTGTGTGTTTGTGTCTCAGATTTTTGTGACAGGGAATTTGTGTGTTACAGTGTCACATAGAGGGTGTAGGCATGTGTGTGTGAGTGAGTTAAATATAAAATAGTGGGTGTCAAATGTGATGGCTCAGTTCTCAGGTTTTTGAACTAAATGATAGTTCAATGAAACAGCCTAGCAGTTGGCAAACTCAACCCAATTCGAAAACAATTCAAACTAAATCCTCTGCCATATACCATCCTAACATTCTAACTAGTCACAGAGGTGTACAGGGAATCATTCCAGTGGTGGAATCAAATGTGAAAAATGTTCAAATGAGGAGAACATTTGTTCTCAGGCTGTCAACAAATGACAGTTCAATTAAGAACTAAACAGTTAGTAAACCCAAACCACATTCGAAACCACATTGCTTCACACATATCACAACTAATCATGAACATTATTCATTAAACATGTAGGTGAACTAACCCTAACATTTAACATCACAAAAATCAGTTTAAAATGCAATTTAAAACCCAAAAAAAACTGAAACAGTGAAGTGGTGTCAGTAAAGTATCAGGCTTATTGGGAAATTCATAAATTGAATCAAATAAATCATCAAAATTACAAATAAAGAGTTGGTAACTAGTGACACATATGTATATGTTTCCTGAGAGTCGTTTCGTTTCCCAACAACATGACACAGACGTGTCCACCACAATACAAACACGTGGGATGCACCCAGTGTAACACAACGCCGTACACGAGTGCACACGCGTGTAGGACACGATACTTCGTGTCACGTGCATATACCCACGTGGTTGCCTAGGATAGGACTACACATTGGCATGCCTGACATGTGTCCACGACGTGTCCACAATGGACACGAGCACGAGTTTATGCGTGTCTGTGCGCGTGCCTGCAGTCTATGCGCGACAGTGCACGGCCAGTGCGTGCACAATTGCTCTGCGTGTAGTCAACCATCTGCTCCCAAATATTGGAAGCATGATGACAATCATTGCCCCCTACTCTCCACAAAAATTTGTGTCCCGAAGTGTCCTGTATCGCGAGTTATGGACCCCGATAGGTATGACATAGGCCTAGGGCTCGTGCAGCGTGTCCAAAGCCAAAAACATGACACAAACCGACACAAAATGCATATCATCCTTCACAAAAGTTCATACACACATGTAGATCTACAGATCTATGAAATTAGATTTTTAAAATACGAAAATAGATCCCTAAGGGGCATTTTAACAAACACCTATGTATCCACTATGATACGTGTCCAATACGGACACCAAATGGACACGAATTGTGCCCAAATTTTGGGAACAACTAGGAAACTCTTAGACCTAGCCCTATATGCAAAGAAAATAGGAAAAACAATAGGTTTCAGTGGTTTACCTACTGAATGTCAATACCCAAGAAAGCTTCAAATGGAAGGATTCCAAATAGCAACTCCCAAGCTCCAAATGACAAAAAAACTGAAGTTAACCTCCAGAATCAGTAAACACACAATAATTAGATCCTAATGAAAAAAACTAGGGTTAAAAAGGAGTTGAAATGAATTAAATAGGATTTTAGAAGAATGGGAATTTACCTCTCCTTCAAAATCTAGGTCAAGAACAAAAGAGGCAAGAACACATTAAGAGAATACTTATAGGCAATAGGGAACCCTAATTGTGGCTGCCATGGGTGGGTTTGATTGGGTTTTGGGCTTAAGTCATGGGCCTATGGCTTAATTGCAAGTCACGAAATTGGTAAATCACAAGTCATTGAGTTAAGTCATAAGTCATGAAACCATTTCACTTAAACTTAACCTTTCTACTTTAAAACTAATTTCTAATGACTAAAAGTAGATTAACTTAAGTTAGACTAGGGTCACCATATCTAGGGTTAGCATCTAGGCTAGTCTACAAGGTCTCAACTAGTCAAAGTCAAAATCACAACCATTAACCAATAATTAATCAAATTATTCTAATAAGTGAAAATGACCAAGTTACCCCTAGGCTAAAAATGATAAATAGATATTCAAAATCACAGGGTTAGGCTCTAGGTCAGACAGTCTCTACGGTTTCACTAGCTGTACATCAAAATCACAAGTCATGATTTTTAAATAGTTTTAAATGATTAAAAATCACCAAAAATCAAAGTATTATTTAAATATCATAATTAAATAATTAAAAACACAAAATTTCAAAATTACCCTTATTTAGAAAACTTGGTGTTACACTTGATTATCCTGCATTTACAGCTTACGTATATTTATTATATGTTGGCATGTTACGTAGCTAGTCCTACATATTTTGGGACTGGGATGCTACAAAAACCTAATTGTACAAATATCGTGGTCGTGCCATAAGATCGATTTGTGTGACAACATCGAGGCCGTGCCTCGTAACACATAGTAACCCATTCATACTTACATTACGATCTTTTCCATTTCAACGTTCAACTGACTCAAACCATACTCGTAAACTTGTATCGTCGACTCAAATAACCGACGTCATATCTCGTAATAAAGCATGTGTCTCTATTATAGCTAATTCTTAGGCTCTATATTTGTTTTATATATCATGTACCCATTTATTGACTCCTTCGTGACGTGCATATACTTCTTGACTTATTCGTATCATACACGTACTTCTTGACTCACTTGTATCGTTCATACTCTTCTTGACTCAATCTAAGGAATGTACACGGATTGTCCCTATTAAGCCAACTTAAATTATATGAAAGTCACTGGCATCACAAGCCATCTTGGACTAAATGTAAGACGGAAAAGCTTCGTGTGAGTGGCTCGGTCTTCCTCAAAAGTTTCTGAAATACTTGTATCAGCGGCACGTTCTTCAGTAGTCAGCCGCACGCCCATTGAAGGCCCGTGATACCTACAATTTCTCCTAGGCCGATACGAACCGGTGCCCTAAAGATCGTTCGAGGAATCAATACCTTGTGCACAAGTTGTCCAATGATAATACAAGACTCAGCTCAACTCATCAAGCTTAGTATAATTTCTCATCTTTACTTTCGTACTTTCGTGCAGTTCCTGAACTAGGACTACCTCGGCGACCTACAGTCTCGTACAATTCAATGTTTTTCATACCTTTGACTCAAACTCAAGAATGACTATTTGATATTCCACATGTATACTCAACTTGAACCAACCATTTTTTGTGCCATAAACCACCCGTGTATCGTGCAACACTACTAACCAAGTCATACTCTATATGACAAACTTTGCGACCATAAGAACGTGCAAACATGTCTGCTATGACGTCAAGTCGATAGCCCGTGGCAAAATTCTACTTAACTCAACACGGTCGAAGGACCCAGTGCCAACTTTGTAAACACTTCGTGAAGAGACATCGAAGCAACAACTTGACATTTCCATGTTCTACACATACATTTGGCTCAATGGGATTGTTCCCTAGTTATATGGGTTCATCTATTTTATTAACAAGCCTAGTCAGTTGTAAAACCCTTAAAATTTAGAATTTATTTTTTACTTAATATGTTTTATAGTATTCCTTACTAAATTTTTATTGGATTTTTTAAATTTAAGATTTTTATTTCTACTATTATGTTTATTTTAAATTACAGTATTTAGATTTTTTAACAACTTTGGTTTTGATTTAATGATTAATTAATAGTCATGTTATTTTCATAATAGGAAAAGTGTACAAAATATTTATTCAATATTTTTTGAATATATATATATATATATATATATATATATATATATATATATATATATATAATTTGTAGACAGTATTGATTTTCTATAGCACAAGTAGCAAGAATTTGCTATTAGGAAAACCCTGTGCATAATACCTAAATAATTAACTATAAAGTATTTATGATTATTTTAGAACAATTAGGAAAATTTTTATATATTTATTTAGATATTATTAGTGGGTATATATACATATACATGTTTATATATATATATATATATATATATATATATATATAGTTTAAAAAAATTATAAACCTACACTTTACTGTTCCCAGTGGGAACTGTAACCATGAAGGCCTGACCCCAGTACACACAATCGCCCCATAATATACATATATATAACAAGAGGGAAAGAGGAATTCATCTAAAACCCTAATCCTAAACCCCTACCCGACCTAACCCCGACTTCCCCCGATGTCGGCGCATCTCCCCACCCCCTGTGCGATCGCCCAAGCCGCCAGAGTCGGCCAAAATTTGCACGCGGCCACAACAAAGGAGGCAGCAGCAATGGTGTCAACAATGCAGTTCGGGTCGTGTTTTCTCTCACATTTTTTGACTAATTCCCCAGCTAATTTCTTATGTGTGTACCCAACCAATACCTCTTCAATCCCATGAAATAGTTTCGAATTAAATCGAATCAAAATTGGGCCGAAAATCGATCCAAAGTTGTTGAAAAAAACTTTATTCTTGACAGTTGAAAATAATTTCGAAAACCTGATTTGGAAGGCGATTATTGGCCGATCTAGCCACTGGTTTGGTAAAGCACCTGAATAATATAAACAACTTGACCACATGAAAACCCTATTATTATAATTATTTCTAGTGTACTGTACATCAAGTAAAATCTGTTTGAAAATCAAGAAAAACCACCTTAAATCAAGTTTTCAAAAATAAAAATTTTGCGACACGGAGTGCATCCCGCCAAACGAAACCACTTTGTCTTGTACCAATATCATCAAAAGAGGCGTATGGTATACCCGGACATGTGGGTTTTCACGAAAGTTGATTTGGACGTGTGTGCACGCCGGAATCAACCCATATTCGTCAAAAATTCTCGTATCGGCCCCTTTGCAAACTAGCCTATAACTTGTTGCACGTTCGTCAGGTCAAAATAAAACTTATGCCATTTGGACCGTGTTATTTTTCTAGTCCTGTGGGCCAAGTTTGGTCCGATTCTGAGATGGTTGACCGGAACACTATTTTGGCAGCCCCGCGACCCGATCAAACGGGCAAATTTGAGCACGGCCCATCGGAATCCAAATTTGGACATACGGTTGGATTCGTATCGTCAAACTGGACTCGTAGACATATAGTTGATGATTTTAGAGACCGTAGGTACTTGCACGCTTTTTGGTGTAAAACGGGTCCAACGGCAGACATCGTTTTAACCCAAAATTATGATTTTGCTCCTGTGTCCAGAATTGAAATTTTGGGTAGGCATTTTTTGACATATATTTTATTTCAAAAATATTCTTGATATTTATTTCAGCATCCGAAGACGTTTGCGAAAGTTGACTTTTATTTGCTTCATTGTTCTAACGGTTCAAGCTACTGGATTTTGTCCTTTTGTACACCACCTTAGGCAAGATACCTTGTCTTTTTTACCGCTTATATTTATTCTGTATCTTTATTATATATTTACTGCCTTTTTATTTCTAGTTCTTCTAGTTGTATTCTTGTTACAGTTCATGATTCACTTACCTGCTTTTAGTTATACATGATGTTAGTCATATTTTCCTCCATGTCTTTTAATTGTATATGGACCTAGAGTTAAGGGACTAACATTTGTTAGTATATTTCATAAACTTTATTAGACTTTGCCACAAGATATGTGTGAGTTATGAGTAGCATATAGAGGTACTTACGCATTGGCTAATCACCTGTGCGCATGCGTTAGGATTAACTGCCAATAGATGCATGATAGGAGACTTGGCAGTTATTAGAGGTTCATACATGTTATGGAGATGACATAGATAGGCATTTGAGTGGGAAGAACAGTTCTTTGACGTATGGGCCACCTTTGCACTTCTTTTATTAAATTTATGAGCTCTGCTGGAGATGTAGGTCATTGATGCCCTCTGACGTTCGCTGAGCGTTATAGATGTACCCATATATTAATGCCCTCTAACATTCACAAAATGTTACGGACATAGTATTTTACTGATACCCTCTGACATCACGAAACGGTACGGACGTAGTCCCCTGGTGCCCAATTGGGGACTATCTCGATCCCATTTTCAGCCAGAAGTGCCCATGCGTCGAAGGGTTGTTCTCAACTGCATGATCATAGTAGAATGGTTAGGTGACCATAGTTTATGTCATGTCACCCTCCGTTTCGATAGTGGCATGGAATAATGTCGCATCACGGAATAGTGTGCTACCCCTTGTCCTTGTTTAGTTGTAGGGCAGCCTACTGTTTCGATGATGGGATATTGGATCGTGTTATGATGTGGACTATTTACTTTTACTTGTGACTTTGTGACATATTATATATTCAATTTTTATGGCATGTTCTTCCTGTATCTTGTTACGTCCATCTGAGGACCTGGTAATTTCTCCAGGTGTGTACTTTTATGACTTTTTACAGGTGCTCTAGCCAAGATCGTGGTCTTCCCTTTTCTGTCGAGGAGGATTGCTCTTGGATTATCCTTTGTTACTTCTATAAATTCTTTCATTTAAGTATTTTTTTCATTTAAATTGGTTGGTAGTGGATTTGTCTCCGCCTAATGACTTATACAAATGACAACTCATACTTGATTTATAATATCTTTTTTCTTCATTTTGTGGATGAGATTAGTTGTTATGATTTTACTGCATTTTATAGCTTACGTATATTTATTATATGGCTGGCATAGCTACGTACTTAGTCCTACGTATTTTGGGACTAGGGCGTTATATATTTTTGTGGTGGCCCATGCAGGTCGAGTTTGTCATTTCGGTTACGTTACAATACCGAGCGGGCCTGCATATAGGATTAGAGTCTAGGATTTCATCCACAAGCTTGACCTCCTTCTTTGAATTTTATTTTCGAACTCTTGTTTGACTGCCTTGATTTGCCTCTTGTTTGATCCCTTTCTACAGTAAATCTTATCTTTTCCTTTTGTGCTTGATAGAGAGGTTAGGAAGACGACTCGTACTAGTTATACATGTTTCATTGCTCAATCACACTACTAGTTGAACTCTTATAAGTTTGTAGAATGCCTCATGACCTAACATTCCTTTTGACCTTAACCAAGGCCTTGGACAAGAAGACAGTAGGACAACTGTATATGCACGAACACCGCACAAGACTTAGGTTCTTATGAAACTTGTACTATTTATACTTTCATTTATCATTATCTCGCGTACTTATATTTTTGGATTACCTTGACTAATGTTGCTATTATAGCCTAGTTTTGCAAGCTTATTCTTTATCAAGCTTGATCAGGACATGTGTTTTTGGGGACGCCAACTAACATATTGTCCCATTAGAATCGGTATATTATGGTCTGGTCAACCTTAGTGCACTTGGTTCGCTCTTATATGATTATTCTATATGGATTAAGATATAGTTAACAAATATACTTGCCCTCTAGGATCTCATCTGCAATTGCCTTGGCCACTCTCTTTGAATTATTCAATCACCCTTGGAACCCCGTAATCGCATTCCATCCCCCCTTGAGCTCTTTATTATTTTTCGTCTTTACTTATTTCGAAAAAATAAATGCTCGTATTTGAAGGAAGATAGACACAATATGTCACCCTTAGTTCGCTATACCCCCTATGACTATGAAAGCTATATATACACAATTGTTTTCCATCAATTTGAAATCGGAAAATGATCTTCAAACTTGGTTCATATCTACTGTGTCACGTTTTATAATCATAAGTCAAGGTACGATATCACGATTTAAATTTTTCTGACTTCATTAACCCATAGAATCGTATCTTAGTCTCAATTTTGAGAAAGAAAATTATGAAGCTTAATTTAGGATTACTAGGATTACCGATTGATTAGGTTAAGTTGGTTCCCACTAGGATGATAAATTAGTGCCTTATGAACACCTAATTTCTATTTAGATCATTTGGGGACCCCTACCGTGACATTGATATTCAGAGCACAATACTAGTTGCTATCTTCCAATAAATTTTATATACAAGACCTAGACGAGTCCACTTTCATCTAGGCATATCATGTCCTACATAAACATGTCCCCTTATATTCTATTTTTATGATTCGACTTTCGGGACAAAAGGCTAACTATAACCCTTACCGTAATACCGATGTACTTTCCAACCTCAATTAGAGATCCAACCTCGACTCAAATCTTTTGACCCAATATATGGTTGTAATCTACTCGAAGCCCACTACGTACATGCCACTAGTATGCCACTCAATGGATTCTTCATGTGCTACTTAAACACAGAAGATGCATTTTTGGGCTTAAGGAACCTAATTAACCAATCCTACTGGCCATTAGCCAAAACACTTGAGTTGGAACCTATTCTAGGTTACCCTAACCTAATCAGAATGGTTCAGGTTGATCTTATGGGATCTTGTCCAGCAAATATAAATTAAAACCCAAGATACATTCGATCAAAGATTGATGTCTAATTAGGGAACCCATTAAACCCATCCATGCATATCGCCATATTTGGACTACAAAACCAAACTTTATGAAATAAGTCCCTACACTTTTATGTAACCCCCATCTATAGGTCTACTAATGTAATCCCCCTCATTTTTTTGATCTTATTTTTAATTATTTTATATAGATATTTCAATTTATTAAAGTCAATAATGACTATGTTAGTAGTTTACTGTAGCTTTGATTTTGGAAGCACAACAAGTATTGTTTTCTCAAATCCAGTTCCATATTTGAATTCTAGACTCGTATACCTTGAATTTGATATATCATGTCCCATCCAATTTTGTTTTTCAACATTCCTTTGACTTTACGCAATTTTGGGCCAACTTAGGCCAATTTGAGCCATTGGCGTAATTTTAAGCCAACTTCCAATTTAATTTTTAGACTTGACATGGATCGAAACCGTATGAAACAATATATGGTTTTGATCCATTTTGAGTCTACAATGCACATGCCTAGGGTGTACCATCTAATCGGTTCTTATGTGCTACTTATTTGGATATGGCACATAAGACTCATTAAATTGATTTTTCGGGTCCAATTTGACTAGTAATGCTACTTAGACCCTAACCTAGTCAACCCTACTAGTTAGAGACTAACTAGGAGTACCAAAACCAAGTATACTTATATTTAAGAGAATTTTAGAGGTTTAATTGCATCCATATGCAATATTCCCTTATATATATTTGGCTTGGTCAAACATCAAACCAAAATAGGAAACCTATTAATAATAGTATGATTTGGAGAACCAAATCCTATCCAAATTAGATCAAACCAAAGCCCATAGACTAAATATATATATACCTATCAAACCCTAACCATCCCCCTCTCTCATAACCACCTACTACTCCACAAATTCCCCAAACCTAGCGGCCACCACTCCAAACCCGAAACCCTAGCCGACCCCCCTTTCTTCACAAAATATAATTTTTTCTCGATTTTTGTGCCAACCACCACCACTTGGACATCCATCTCAATGTCCTCTTCCACCCTAGCAACTTTAGGAACAACCTTACAGCCGTTAGAGAGGTGCACGATGCGCTACTTGGGCCGAAACTCCATCGAATCGAAGTCTGAAACGTCACAACAGGTTAGTCGACTTGTAGATGATGTTTCATCCACTTTTTCTCATCCGTTTCTCCTTAAACAAAATCTAAAAGTTACCTTTGTATGTCTACTCCAACTCTGATCGCCATATCTTCTAGTTCCAAGCGGTTTGCCCGTGGCGTTGATTCTACGACATGGTATCTAGAACTGACGAATTCTGTTACGGGCCACTTTTTGCCTATCTAAAGTCAGTTTCTAACCTTTTAATATTTTTTTCAGAATATAGATGTCGATACCTTTCCGACGCATATCTGAAAGTTAGGTTTTGCATCCGTATTCTATTTTTAAAAATTCATGACATTTGATGTGTCACCGAACTCCGAAAAATTATGCTTTCCTTGTGTCCAAAAGTGTCAAAACTCCATGAATTCATATTAAACTTTATGTTGTACAAGGTTTAACATTATAAATATTATTTTAACTAATTTTTTTAATTTTTACAGAATTTATTATTTTTATTTTATTATTGTTTCGGAACTAAATTAATGGGTCGATTTGAGTAAGTCATATGTGACATTGACATAAGACCTCTTGTGAAAGGGTTTTCCTATTGAAAATAACATTATATCAATATATAAATATTTATAGATAAATTTTAGAATTTAAATATATTATTTTGTTATAATTATAAAGTATTTACGAGAGGATTTGGTACCTATATGTACTTATATAATAGATGTAGTGTCGTAGCAACGTTATGACAACTAGGAGGCGTAGATACTCATATAATTTATATATTGTGTGTTGAAATAAAATATTAAATATAGTATATTATTATAGGTGAGCTTGGGAGGATCGACAAGGACACCGGAGTTGGACAGGCTTATCCGCAGACAGCAGTTACAGGCAAGCGTGCCTTGCCTTCGTTACAGATTTTTTTGTTCTTTTTGATTAGCATTGCATGACGTAGGACGTTGATACTTAGTGTCCGTTTATAGACGGGTACCGATGTTATGATAGTGATAACGAGTATTGATATTAGGCATTACGTACATACTGATGTGTCCATTGACACAATTGACCACAGGACACCGACACATTCATGATGCGAGGTTTACATGATTATTCATGGTATTGACCTCGTGTTAGCATTCTAGATTTCTTTATCAATATTGCTTTTACTTTTGAGATGACTACAGACTTGACATTGCTAGATTCTAGACATGGGGATTGGGAACTTGACTACAATATCAGACCTATTGTCTTGTGGCCCGTTGTTTAGTTACCTTTATCTCTATAGCAGAGTAAGGGATTATCACTGTCGAGAATTGATTGTCCTTGGTGCTACGACACAGGTACTGGGGACAATACCCTGCTGAGGTACTAGTGAACTTTAGTAGAAGGGGTCTGGTATTCTAGAAAAGTATTTCACTTGCATAGCACATAGACGGATACAGTAGATTGCCTTAGTTCATATTTTTATTTCTGTACCTTGGCATGTATATTATGCACCTTGCTAGTCTTCTGAGGACCTGGCTATTTCCCAGGCTTAGATGAAGCTGAAGACTACCCAGAGGTTTACGGTTCGGGAGCTGAGCCCGGAGACGTACCGGCACAGGAGGACGAGATAGTGCCAGAGGATTTTTCGTGATCATGTTATAATCATATTTAGTCTTGCTACATTATTTTCTTTTCTTTTTATCAGACTTGTAGTTGATTTGTACCTTCTTTCTATTTCTGTGGTTTCGAGATGTTTTACCCGCACAAACTTTATTACTTTTATTGCTGGATATTTGAGATATTTTCTTATTTATTCTTGATCTCTTTGTGGAATCTATGGATGTGATTAGATGTATATACATGTGGACTGTGTTGTATTTCTTGGTGTTATCATGATTTATAGCTTAAGTATTTCGCTAATGGGCTTGTTGTGTAGCTTGGCCTATTGGTGAAGTGCTGCTGGCATGTATTCGTATACCTGGTCTCACGTATTTTGGGACTGGGGCGTTACAACTAATCTGCTTTCCATAAATCTTTTAACTGTATCTCTTTGTAGCCTATGTTATGCGATGAATGGAATCCCGATGTACCAACTTGTTTTAGGTTATGCTTGACCATGACCTCTCCTACTACCTTGATGAAACATGGTCAATATATGGGCAATGTTAAATGAGTATTACCTAAGCTTCCTGTAGAGTCTGTGACTACGGTTAGAAGTATCTCATATCCTTAACATCTTCTTAAAATATGATCTTCCTAGAAGTCCTACTACTGTGCTTCCTAAGATTAACCAAGTTTTATAAGTTGGGTAGAACCTTGAACTTAGTATACTCTATCTCTTAGAATGGGATACCATTTGTAATTATTCTTCTATATATTTAGAAGTTGTGATACAATCTTCATATTACACTTTATATGCCTTTGCTCGTGCGTTTAGATAACCGCGGTAAAAGATCGCAAACTTGATTCTTCGAGTTCCGTTCTATCATAGAATCGTATCATAGTTTAAGTCGAGAATGAAATTTTTAAGGGTATAGATTCCAAGCCCCTCTAAGAATGTACTAGCAAATGATTGGGGTAGTCGATTCTACTTGGGCGAATAAATTAGTGGTTCATAACGTCCATTCCTATCTGTATCATTTGATAACCTCTATCATGACTTTGATGTTCAGAGCACAACACTACCATTTTCATTCCAACAAATTTTACACTCATGAACTAGACCAGCCAAGCTACACACATGACATACATGTCCTACACAAACTGTAACGCCCTAGTCCCAAAATATGTATAGGACTAGGATACGTAAACATGCCAGCTACGCATCTAGAGGACTCCTGTCCAGCTCGAATACGTATAAGCTGTCTGATTGTTCTAGAATCTACAGCATCTCAATCCACATAATGATAATAAACATCAAGAATGAACAATATGGTTCGTGGTCTGTAGCCTACTAGCATACATGTCCGAATAGACTCAAAAGAAAACACGAGTCTAATAAACTAGGCTAATAAGCAGAATATATCAAGATAAGACCATGCAGTACGAGAGAATAATAAAAGGAAAGCATGTCTAACGGTACCTGAATCCTGCATGCGCAAATCATAACCATCCGTCGATTCTACCAGCTCGACTATAACCTGGAGAGATCACCAGGTCCTCAGAGGACTAACAAGACACATAATATACATGCCTACTGTACAGTAAATAACATGCAAGAAAAATAAGAATAACAAGTAGAGGAAAGGATAACATATAAAGGAACTCTACAGATGGTGACATGTCATGAGAATATAATATTAATCATGGCTAAAAACCGTAGCCGGGGGAGGCACTAACAGTCCTATAATAGGTTCTCTATCGTAGCCCGGGGAGGCACTAACAATAGAGGTATAGCCATGGCCAATAAAATATACTCTCCTAAGGTACTAGGAACTCAAGTCTATCTAGTCATGTCCAAGTCAAGTACAGGTCAAACAGGTCAGGAAAACACGGCACATGCATAGCAGTACTATCACTATACATGAACAAGATAATAAAAATAGAAAAGTAATATGGAAAATGAGTAAAAACTATATGCACGTAAAACTAGAAAATGATCATGAGAAGCAGGAGCAATGTGTTACCAAGTAAGACACAAAGGAATAGCAATATGGAAGAGCATGTAAATACTGTAAAGTTTGGCAAGGTGTACTTGCCTGGTGTAGCGCGTAGAACCACAATAACTAACCAATCAACGAGTCACCAAAAGTCCAACTCCTACAAACGACTCCGGATGCTGAAATAGACATTGTCAACATTTTTGAAATAAGCAAAATAGCAAGGATAGACTACCCATAAGTCCAATTCTGGACATAGGGGCAAAACAAAAAATTTGGGTCAAAACGATGTCCGCCGTTGGACCCGCTTTACACCAAAAAATGTACCAGAGTCTATGGTCTCTAAAGTCATGAAACTGCATCTCTATGGGTCCGGTTTGACGAGATGAACCCTACCGTATGTCCAAAATTGGATTCCGGTGGACCGTGCACAATTTCGTCCATTGAGTCGGATCGTGGGGCCCATAAAACGACAATCCGATCAACTGTCTCAGAACCGAACCAAACTTGGCATACAGGACCAGAAAAATGATACGGTCCTGTTGGCGCAAGTTTCATCTCAATTTGACGAACAAGCACAAAGTAATTAGAGAATTTATAAAAAGGCCGATATGGTAAATTTTGACGGATACGCATCAAATTCGTCGTGCACATGCAACCAATTTGAATTTCGTCAAAGCCCACACGTCTGTGAAGTCGATACGCACCTTTATATGCTTTCGGTTCACGACCACGTCGTACGATTTGGTGGGACGCACGTCGTATCGGAAGAATTTTAAGTTTTTGAAAATAGTTTTCCTAGTTTTTTCTTAATATTCAAACTAATTTATTTAGGTATATATTTAACTAGAATTAAAACTAATAATAGGGTTTTAGTCCTGTTTATGTTGTCTATAATCTATTTAAATAGAATTCCTAAATTCTCTATGGATTTCTAGAAATCTGCCTTCTAAAACTAGTTCTTGGAATCGAATTTCTGTTTGGTTCAGGACAGTTTTTTGAGATATTTGCAAAGATTTTATGGACAATCTAACATGATTCATTAAAAATTACTTGAAGGGACTGAAAGAGGTTAGGTTTGTGTATGTACTAGAGAAAACGGTTCGAAGAATGGTTGATCGGGTAGACGGGATTTGTGCTGCGAAGTTGCATGGTCGTAATTGTTGCTGCTGTTACTTTCCCTATTTCAGTTGATGAGGTCGGCCGTCAGCGGCTCGTACAGTGGTACAGGCGACCGGGGAAGGTCGACAAGGGTAGGGGGTTGAGCGGCATGGGTTTAGGGTTAGGTTGCAAGAGGTTTCTATCTCTCTCTCTCTCTCTCTCTCTCTCTCTCTCTCTCTCTCTCGGTCCATATATACGAGGGGTGGTGTTCGCTCGGGTTTGGGGGTTCGCGGTTACTGTTCAATGAACAGTAACCGCAGAAAATTATTATTATTATTAATATTTTTTATAAGAAAATCATATATATTATATATATATATATATATATATATATATATATATATATATATATTTTTTTTTTTTTATATATATATATATATAACTTCTATTATCAAAATATAAAACAATAATTAGAATCTTCTCAAATATTTTATATATATCTAATAAATATATGTATGCACATGTATACCTTCATGTACATATATAGCGCACAATCAATTACGTTTATTACATATACTAATTCTAATTCTAATAAAAATATCAAACTCTAAAATTATCCTTGAATTAGAATAATTTATAATATTTATAAGTAGTAGAATCTAAAAGTAAATTTATCAATATTCATTCACCTATAAAATATTATTTTAATAGGAAGGACTTATATAATATATTTATAACCACCTTTTATAAAATGGTCTAGTAGGTCACTAAAATAAAATAGCACTATAAATATATATACGATACATACATACACGGATGTCTTTGGACGAACTATAAGACTACAAAGGTTTAGGTTTGGTTCGGTCCAGTCCAGGCTAAATTGGTAAAACCGAGTCTCCTAAAAGTCATAATCTTAATAAAAAACTAAATTAAATCATTAATAGGGGATATGTCACAACTTTGACTGGTTTTCCTAGTTGGGACACCGTTATGACTAGGCTTTCCCTATCGTGGCTAATACACTAGTCAAGGCACTCATCTACACTAACCGTGCCAAAATTCTTAGTCGATATGCATCTCAAACTTAACCATGACTATGGCAATATCTACAGTTAGTATTAGGCTATTATAAATATAACCATATATACACAAAATTGTACTTAAATCTATTTGGTTGTATAACATCCTAAAATAATTTCATAATAATTCTACTAAGTCATTGCGACCTATCATGGCTCTACTAAGTAGGGTTGGCTAGGTTTGGGTCCCAATATATTTTTTAATCAAATCGAACCCGGGAAGTCAACCAATGAGTCTCATGTGCCATTTGCAAATAAATAGCACATGGGAACTCGAATGAGTGGCATACCCCTGGCATGTGGGTCATAGGCTCAAAATAGGTCAAAACCAAATATTGGGTCAACTGGTTTTGATCGATGTCGAGTCCCGAACTCTGGTTGGAAGTTAGGTCTAGAATTACGGTAAATAATCAAATGGCCTAAATTTGACCCAAAGTTGTACGAAGTCAAAAGAATGTTAGGGGACAGGTTTGGATGGGACATGGTATATCAAGTTGAAGGTGGGATCGTCTACTTCAAAACTCATAAAGGACATTTCGAAAGATTGACACTTCTTGTGCTCCAAAAATCGAAGCTATGTAAAAGTGCATTTCGAAAGATTGACACTTCTTGTGCTCACAATCTACCCACCTTAAAAGAATTTTATCCTCGAAATTAAAATAAGGCTTTAACGAAGAACCGCGCTAGTATGACTAGGAATATTTTAAGGATACGCTATGTCACTACTGTGTCTCCTAATAATTCAAGTAATAATCGATCCTAAACTATTTGGTTTTGCAACATCTCTATCCTAAAATTATAGATGGTTATCTCTAATTTCCCTTCTTGGTCTGGCGGTCTTACAATAATAACGTTGAAGGTCGTCCTCCTAACCATATTATTATCACAACTATATAAGTCTCTTTCCACCTAACCAAGTTAAGTGATACCTACCAATCCGTCTAATCCTAACTTTACAGCTGGCAGGGCATAATAATAAATGGGTTGGTTAGGCTATGTCTAGTTTTATCTCGTAGAGTGTCGATCTCTATACTAAAACTACCACTATATTCTTGATCAAGCAAGTTTCATAAGTGCATAACCTAGTATGATCACATATTTATTTCTATACTGAGGACGTCTACCCATCTTTGGTCATACTACCTCATCAAACACATGAAGCCCTAAAGTTTTATAACCCTTGTATGTTAGTTGCAAAAATCTATATCACTAGATATCTATGGCGTATGGCATCTATAATCCCCTCTTATCTATCAAACAATCAAATACAATATGCTAACTAACTTAGACTATAACTTAAGAATTTTTGATAAATCTTATAAAGCACGATCATTTGTCCCGCTGAAATAGAAAGGGATAAAAAGCAATGGCACGAGGAGGCAAAGGACGAATAATCGAGAGCAAATACGAAGTTCAGGGACGGTAAAATTTTTTTTAAAGAATTGTCAAGGCAGTGTGGATTAAGATTCCTAAGGGTTTAGTATTATTCATAGGCCCGCTCGGTACAATAACGTAACTGAAACGGCTAACTCGACTTGCATGGGCTGCCACAAAAATATGTAACTCTCCAGTCCCAAAATATGTATAGGACTAGGATACATATACATGTCAGCTATGCATCAAGAGGACTCCAGTCCAGCTCAAATACGTATAAGCTGTCTGATTGTTCTAGAATCTACTGCATCTCAATCCACATAATGATAATAAACATCAAGAATGAACAATATGGTTCGTGGTCTGCATCCCACTAGCATACATGTCCGAATAGACTCAAAAGGAAATACGAATCTAATAAACTAGGCTAATAAGCAGAATATATCAAGATAAGACCATGCAACACGAGAGAATAATAAAAGAAAACCATGTCCAACGGTACCTGAATCTTGCAGGCGCAAATCATAACCATCCATCGATTCTACCAGCTCGACTATAACTTGGAGAGATCACCAGGTCCTCAGAGGACTAGCAAGACACATAATATACATGCCTATTGTACAGTAAATAACATGCAAGAAAAATAGGAATAACAAGTAGAGAAAAGGATAACACATAAAGGAACTCTACAGATGGTGACATGTCATGAGAATATAATATTAATCATGGATAAAAATCGTAGCCCGGGGAGGCACTAACAGTCCTATAATAGGTTCTCTATCGTAGCCCTGGGAGGCACTAATAATAGAGTTATAGCCACGGCTAATAAAATATTCTCTCCTAAGGTACTAGGAACTCAAGTCTATCTAGTCATGTCCAAGTCAAGTACAGGTCAAACAGGTCCGGAAAACATGGCACAGGCATAGCAGTACTATCACTAGACATAAACAAGATAATAAAGACAAAAAAGTAATATAGAAAATGTGTAAAAACTACGTGCACGCAAAACTAGAAAATGATCATGAGAAGCAGGAGCAATGTGTAACCAAGTAAGACACAAAGGAATAGCAATATGGAAGAACATGTAAATACTGTAAAGTTTGGCATGGTGTACTTGCCTGGTATAGCGCATAGAACCACAATAACTAACCAATCAACGAGTCACCAAAAGTCCAACTCCTGCAAACAACTCCGGATACTGAAATAGACATTGCCAACATTCCCGAAATAAGAAAAATAGTAAGGATGGATACCCATAAGTCCAATTCTGGACACAGAAGCAAAATAACTCCGGATGCTGAAATAGACATTGCCAACATGATCCATGCAAGACACGTCACACCTATGACATATGCATTCCACCCAAGCAAGCCTATGCCTCCTACACAACACCAAACACCAACCCGCACATGTTAGTTGTTATGACTTAAAGATTCAAACACTTACCTATTCTAATTCCATAGCAAGGTTCATGTGCTTATTATAGACTCTCACCTCTTCGCCCATGATTTTTTTTCCCCTAAGTTCTTCAACCTCATCTCTAGTTACCTATGTTAGGCGAAGACTGCAATCCTACTATACCAACACGTTCTAGTTATATTCAAATAAGAGGTTCCTACCAGCTTGTTGGAAGCATGACCCATAGAGTGGCAATGTTAAATTGTAATAATTTTCTCATAATAGTTATTGACCAAGAACGCTATGGCAATATCCATGCTTCACTTAGGATCCATGACTCTGGATAGGAGTGCCAATATTCTCATATTTTTCTTTAGGATTTGATTTTCTAGAAGTTTTGTAACGACAATTTTTACGGAGCCAACTTCTATAAGTTGGGTAGCATCTTGAATAAAGACACTACAAGATAATTAATTTCTTCCAATGTTTTTTAAATATCGAGAAAACGGTCAAAAACGTTGGCATAGGAATTCTCAACGTTTTTTCAATGTTTTCGAGAAACGTCGTCGTTGCTACAGTTGGGAATTTACGATGTTTTAGATAAACTTCGGTATAGGTAAAGACGACGTTTGCAACAACGTTTAATAAACGTCAAAAATTGTGCAAATATAGGTAATAATTTTCCAACGTTTTAATAAAAACTTCGGTAACTAAACTCCTTTCCCAAGCTGATGCAAAAACGTTGGGATTTGCTTTTCCAACCTTTTTTTAATAATTTAACATAAACGTCGGTATAGATAAAGCCATTTAAAAAAAATATAATTTCAATATATTTGCCATGCACTTATATTCAACCGACTTCTATTGAGTAATTAAACCATACTCCAATTAACATTATACATTCAACAACATATAATTTAGAAAATATTTTTTACTGATCAAAATACAACATTTTACTATACAACCGAGTTTAACAAGTAAAACAAGTCAAAATAAAACATTTTACTATACTGTCGAGTTTGCAACAATTAGGTTATGAACTTCATCTCTCATAGCGTGAACTTCTACACATGAGATATTTTTGCCTCGAACAGTCCAAACCTGTTCATGTAGATAAAGGTTTTAGTTTCAGAAGCACAAGAAGATGTTGATACATATATAAGAAAAGTAGAATATTGTACCCTCACAATTTTGTCCAACAAACCACTATACAGTTTCTCTCCATACTATATAATGGACAAGCTGGTTACATCTTTCGTATCTTCGTGACTTTTTTGGATCAGATCAAGAATTCTAGCACTTCCTTCTCACACCTGTATGGCTTCATATTAGTGATATTAAGAATATATTAAATATTTGTAATGATAGAAGCAATATATATTGCATTAGTGGACACATATCCTTGTGTGCAGGAAGAGGGGAAGTTCAGCAGGCAGTGCAAGATGCATTGCAGCATCTGTGTGTAGGCATTGCAACCTGCAGACTGAAGGGAGAACAACAGCTAGTCTGCAGGACCAAGGGAACCTGCAAGCAGACAGTTTGAAGGGGAAATCTGTACAGGTATCTGCAGGCTAGGCAATACAGGGGATTTGTACCTACATGGAGTCTGCAGGATTAGCTAGTAGCAGTTGCATTAGCAAAGTAAGCAGGTGCAATAGCCTTAGCAGTTAGCATCAATGTAGTTGTATCATGCAGTGAGGTGTGTGGCTAATAGGAAACTACAGACAAATAGTAGATATAACATATCTGTAGCAGTACAGATTAGTATGAGCAGCAATAGCAGTATATAGAAATACAGGAAGGGAGGTTAATGTGTAGTGCCACTGTAGTAACTAGTAAACTGCAATGAGTTAGGCATCCTGCAAGAGTATGACATACGAAAGTAAATAGGCAATTATAAAAGTTAAGAATTGATACTTGATAACGCACATATTTACAGCTTACTATAAGGCATTAAGAAATTTTACCGAGAGTTCGTATTTGCCTCTTGACTTCCTCTTCAAGCCAACTCAATCCTGCCATTTAAAAAGTCCACCTACATAATCAAATTGTATAAGTAATGCAGTCTAGTGTTATAAAAGTGAAATTTATATATGATTTGAATGCAAGTTCATAGAATTTACAATCAAAGTAAACGAGTAGTAAACTAGCATAAATCAATACTAATAACTGATGGGTTCCAATAATATTGACATATATGATTCCATTAACAGAACAACATTTAAGGAAATCCCAACATGTTTCAAGAGGAAAAGATGAAACATTACAACGAATAATATAAATAGTCGTCAGAGCAAAAGGAAAGCTCGAGCATATTTTGACATGTTTCAAGAGGAAAGCTCGAGCAAGTGGCTTCCCGGAGTATGAAAACTTGCCTTGAAGAGCCGGTATCGTCTCACTGCTATCTGTTTACCATTTTGGAATTCCAAAAAATTTTGGGTTGCATCCTCAGCCTATCAAGCACAAGGATTGCATATAACAAATGCGATGTCTTTTTCGATTAAAAATGTAAATCTAACACAAAACCAAAAATATAGTTAAACTATTACTATAAGAAAAATATTATATAAGGTATAAATCAGTGTAAGTTCCCAAACTTTGAGTAGAAGTAGACTCTAGTTGCCAAGTATCCGAAGTGAGGGAAACATGGAACGTTTATGAAGCAAAAAATTATGTTTTTATAAAATCAAAGGACGCATAGAGATAAACCAGATCAATTTTCATTAAATCATACAAATAAATAATAACTATCCTCGTTAACCCCCATCTTCCTACTATGGAAGATAATACTTAGCCTTATGTTATGAATAAGTGTATTGTATACTATATACCTTGGCATAATTATATGAAAAGAAACAAAGGTTGACAAAACATTACAACAACAATTATTTACCCACCTTCGACATCGTCTTCAGCCTTGTCATGGTCATCCTCATCTTCTTCATGATCCTCATTATCTTCAACCACAAGGCTCATGAGGCTGTAGAGGATTGAAGATTTATATTTCAGACGAGACCCAGTCAAAGCTAATAATGTCTAAACAAATACTACGCAAAGTTTCACCAAGTTTTGTATCACCCAATATTATATATGATTCAATAAAACCAAATACAACAAAGAAGAATGGATGACACAAACAATGGAGCATAACAATATAATTCTGTAAATGAAACCAAGTGCGCGAAAAAAAGAATTATTCTCCAAGAGTGTACTATTAAGTGGATTCCTGAATCAGGTGACAAAATCTTCCAATCTTAAATTATTCTCCAAGAATTAATGGCATGTTGCTTAATCCAGATATGTTTAGTTTTCCCATACACATTCACAATCTTTCACTAAATTAATCCTCATATATCAAAAGTTAACAGAAAATTCAGGATATAAATGTTCAATTTACAAGTTGTACAACGATTTTGAGCTAGTATAATCTTTGTTGTGAATGATAGTGGTTTTTGTTTTTATTTATGGTCCCACGTCAATGTGGTTTCGTTGCTACAACCACAATTTTTTTCTTCCTTTTTTTGTGAGAGAATTCTTCATTTTTCATGATTGCTAACCATTTAACTAGTTTCAGTTGAACGATACTAGCACAACTGGACACTGTAACTTAACTAGTTTAGTGAATCAGTTTGGGATCATGTTGATCCTATCCTGTTACCATCAAAAAAGGGAAATAAAAAATGTATACCCAAGGAGATTTTCTCAGGTAATATTACATGAGCTGAAGATTTGGATATCATGGTACTCACAACTACTAACAAAGTAAATAATGGTTTCCATGAGCATGTTGAAGCATAACTAATCCTGATGAAGTTAAAAGCATAAGTTTGAAATGGCTTGTCAGAGACAAGGCAGTATTGGCCGTTATCGATGTTTCGAAGTTTTGGCATGTCCTGATCCGATACTGTCTCAAAGAATCGGGTTCAACTGATACCAATAAGTATCAGCCCAAAACCTATGGTATTGGAAAAACTTGGACGATACTCTCGATATCGATACTCATTACAAGAAGAGTCAGATACCAATTTCGAAACCAACACTGTTAACCTTGGTCAAATGTTCCCAAGGCTTATTTTATTCCCCTCATTGGTGACAATATTTAGATGCGTAAGGACATCATTGGTCTCAGCCCTCCATCTTAACTTAGATCCTAGCATTCGTGCAGTCATGATACATAGGCACGTGGCCTTCTCTTTTATGCTATGCTGGCTGGTTAGGAAGAAGGAAAAATTCAGGTTTAGATGGAATATAAAGTTAGGAAAATCCTAGGTAAACATTAGAAGGTTTTTTTACCAAATATAAACAAGTCATCTCTAAGAAAAGGAGAAGTAAAAGGAGTGATACATACCATGGTAACAGGTAGAAACTAAGATCTAGTTTATGAGGTACATTTTACAATTTTTCTTTAATGGTTTGTGTTGAATCAAAAAGGAATAAAAGGGAACGGGAACGAATAATGCCCTTTCAGGTTTGTTTAGTATGATATCAAAAAAGTAGATCATCTCCTGCAATAACAATGTATGGGATGTTTATATTTTATGTTCCTACAGTCAGATATATTTTGTATCCCTGTAGCTTATTGAATTTAACATCTTACTACTAGGCCTTAACCAAATTGTTTGCTTTTATTAATGTGGATCCAAATAGTGAAGTATATTTTTAGTTAAAAGTATCAAGGTTTCATTTTTATTTTTGATTAATAACAATTCTTAATATTCACCGCTTTAAAAGTTACCTCACAGTTATGATCCTACTTGTAAGATATGGTTCTGCCTATGTTTTGTAGTATTCTGAAATGGCGATCTTTAAGGTGTCTTGTCAGACACTTAGCTTGTCTTCTTATTTCATGTCACGCCCCAGAACCAGAATACTGGAGAGCGGGGGCAGACATAGCCAGCTACGTATATTGAAATAGAATATATCTCAACTATACGGTCACGGCTGTCTAGATATGAGGGTTTACTACAAGCCAGCAGTCTCTTAAGGTCAAGCCTATTGTCTCAATCTCAAGCAATTAACAGAGTTACAAGATGTTAGAGCATCAAATATATATATATATAAGGCGTCCCAAATATTACATATTGGATGATCATGAAGCTAGTCGTACAAAATGATAGGGCTAGCAAGAGTTCAGTCATACATGATCAACCCTAGGATTTGTTAATCATGTTTACAGCCCGTAGGCAGACAGTAAGTAAATGTGCATCGAGCTAACAGGTGCTCGTCGGCTAAACGCCTCAAAAGAATAAATTTACATATAAGTGGGTGAAACAAAAAGGAAAACCCACTCGTAGCCCGGGTTCCGTCTAGTTGTCACCATTGGGCTGGAAGCTTGGTAGATCCTCGGGAGCTGCTCCGAAATCTGGCCACACAAAACCAGCTGGGTCAAACCCCAGAAAGAGCAAGTGCCACAAAGGAGGCCACAAATAAGAACAAAAGCCATCATATCAGAACATAAAGAATAAAAGAAGTACAAGTAGTAAAGTACACAGGGCGATAAACGACTAGGAACGTGGAACCATTCCGGGAGCCAGGTTACAATCCTTAAACCAAACAAGGACCGGGATTGTACCCCTTCGCCTGAATAGCTCACTGTCTCTACCCATTTATCGTTAGAAATAAGTAAAGCAATCAAGATCAAGAGTTCCAGGTGCAGGGGCTAGACAAGACTTAGACAGAGCTGGACACCATTCATTCTCAATCGGCCAGGCAAGTACTACGGCTTACTACTTTAACTAACTAGGTTATCACAAGCCTAATTACTAACAAGATGCAAGTGAGAAACTCCCAGTCCCAAGCCCTGCAGACTATCCAGTTATCCTTCTGCGGGTTGAGAGTTATAGGTGGGTACATTGCCCGGGAGACAAATGTACCCTTAGGTGACTTAGAGGGAGCAACACATGACAGTGTGCTGGAAATGTGCTCTACTCGTCGGCAAGCTACAAGTCCTTTAAAGTGCCCAGATAACGAGATTGCCTGTGACTGGGAATTCTCTATGTTCTAGTTTGATCTAATTATTAGCCTAATCCAATTTAGCGCGAGTCCCTGGCCGTGGTACCCAGGAAGTCACGTCCTAGACATGATGCAAGACAAGACAAGTGGATTATACAAGCAGGCAAGCAGGAACACCCACGGTGTCAAGGCAAGTCAAGTCAAGTCAAGTTACAAGTTACAAGTCAAGTCAGGAGTGCGCCGCCACGGGCCACTATCAAGTTATCAAGATAAATCATGTCAGGGTACTTGTCAGGAGTGCGCCACGACGGGCCATTATCAAGTCAGGTTGGTCAGGTCAGGAGTGCACCACTACGGGTCACTGTCGTGTTATGCTAGTTCCTTGTCATACCATGCCATGTACAATAGTCATTCCAAACATATTAAGCAAAATCAAGTTCATGTCAAAAGGCGTAAGGATATAAAATGGGCGTAAAATACCTAACAAAATACTAATATAAAAATAGGACTATAGAAGAGCCAAGATCAAGAAATAACAAATTCATCGTAGACAAGTAGGTTGTGCAGGGTATGTACTGCGCAGGGTGCCAAGTACGCAGGGTGAGTTGCGCAGGGTACCAACTGCGCAGGGTGCCAAGTGCGCAGGGTGAGCTGCGCAGGGTACCAACTGCGCAGGAGTGGACGGCGCAGCAGATGGATTGCACACAGGAGGATTGCGCAGGGGTGGATAGCGCAATGGTCGATTGCGCAGGGGTTACTTTGCGCATGGCTGGCTTTGCGCAGGGCTAGATTGCGCCAGCGCAATCCAGCACAGCACAAAGCACTGGCCAAGTGATTGCGCAATCGGCCATGCGCTAAGGAGCACAGGCCGGGGGTGCGCAAATGGCCATGCGCTAAAAAGCGGAAGGCAGAGGGCTGTTCTTCCTGGCCGAGAGCAAGTCCAAGAACACCAAGAACTTCAATTCTTCATAACTTAGCCAAATTAAAACCAAATCTAGATTTTCAAAGTTCTAACTTGAGTAAAATCGAATTCTCTTCCACATGGAAGCATCAAAACATACAAAAATCAAAGTTAAATAGATCAAAATCATGTAAATCCGAAAATAGTAAAAACCTAGATCTAGAACAAAGGAAACTCCAAATCATAAAATGTTAAGTTCTAAAGTTGTTCTCCATGGCCTAATCTAGCTAATGGACAAATAAAAAGTGGTGCTTATTTGATGGCAAGGTGCACTTGCCTAATGGGTTGGGGAGTTGTGTGGAAGAAGGAAGAAGAAGAAAATTAATGGAGAGTAAAGAGGAGAGAGAAAGTTTGGTGGAGATATAATGAGGGTGGTTGTGTTGTGTTGAGGGTAGAGTGTAGGTTAAAGTATTCCACTCATGATAAACCAAACCAAACCAACTTCCACAAAATAAAACCAAGCCATGGTCCAAACCCAAAATACGAGAAAACTAAAATCCCGCAAGTCGAGAAAATAAAATACGTGCCAAAATCAAATTACGAGTATAAATACGAAATACAGGAAATGGGGGTGACAACTCTACCCACCTTCAAAGAATTCCGTCCTCGGAATTTAATCAAGGAGCTAGAGATTGCCACGACAAGCTATACTAAGCACAGGCAAGCTATACTAAGCAGTTCAATCATACAATCATACAATGCAAGCAACGAAAGGGAAAGCGTAAGGCATAAGAAAGACATTATACCTTACGAGTCAAACAGGTAGGGATATCGCGATCGGATGTCGTCCTCTCGCTCCCACGTTGACTCACCTAGAGAGTGATGACCCCAAGCAACACGAACTAAGTTAATAGTCTTATTCTTGAGCGTCTTTTCCCTCCGGTCCAAAATAGACACGGGCCTCTCCTCATACGAAAGGTTGGTACCAACAACCAATTCCGAATGATCTAGGATATGGCTCGGGTCCGGGATATACCATCTTAATTGGGATACATGGAATACATCATGTACCTCACTTAGCGATGGCGGAAGAGCGAGACGATAGGACACATCGCCTACTCGCTCCAGAATATCGAACGGCCCTATATACCTAGGACTAAGCTTTCCCCGCACGCCAAAACGAATGACGCCGCGGGTAGGCGAGATCCTAAGGAATACATGGTCACCGACGGCAAATTCTAAGGGACGCCGATGAGCATCGGCCCAATGGCGCTGGCGATCCTGAGCAACTCGGAGGTGATCTCTGACTCTCCTGACCACTTCAACCGTCTAAGAAATCAGTTCTGGACCGAGCACCTGCCTCTCTCCGACATCGTCCCATGCTAACGGGGATCTGTACTTCCTACCATACAGAGCCTCGAAGGGTGCCATCTGGATACTGGCCTGGAAACTATTATTATACGAGAATTCCACCAGGTGCAGGTGATCCTCCCACGAACCACCGAAGTCAAGGGTACATGACCGCAACATATCTTTGAGAGTTTGTATAGTGCGCTCCGATTGCCCATCTGTCTGCGGGTGATACGCTGAGCTGAACTTGAGACGAGTCCCCAAACTTTGATGAAGACTGCGCCAGAAGTGCGATGTGAATCTCGTATCCCTGTCTGATACTATGCTGACTGGCACTCCGTGAAGTCTGACGATCTGTCTGAGATACATCTCTACTAGCTGTGCCGTCGACTGTCCAACTCTAAATGGAAGAAAGTGCGCCACCTTGGTAAGCCTGTCCACAATAACCCAAATATCATCTCTGCCTGCCGGAGATCTGGGTAATCCAGTCACGAAATCCATGGTAATGTGCTCCCATTTCCATTCTGGGATCGACAAAGGTTGAAGAAGTCCAGCTGGTCTCTGATGTTCAGCCTTGACCTGTTGGCAAACCAAACATCGAGAGACATACCGGGCTATCTCCCTCTTCATACCATTCCACCAAAAGTGTTGACGAATATCTCTGTACATCTTCGTGCTGCCTGGGTGGATGGAATACTGCGAACTGTGAGCCTCTGCCATGACTTCCTGTCTGATATCTCCACTGGGTACACAAAGACGCGTACCGTGTCAAAGTGTACCATCCTCATGAATACATAACTCTGGCCTTCTTCCTGCCTCGCACTCTGCTCTGAGCTGCTGAATCTTGGAATCTGTTAACTGTGCGGTCCGGATCCTCTCAACTATGGTAGACTGAATCTGTAGGCTGGCCATCAAGGCCACATTAGAAGGAAGAATCACTTCAATTCCCATCTTCTGAAGATTAGCCAATAGCTCTGGTTGCGCTGTCAGGAAATAAACTCCGGCTCTCCGGCTCAACGCATCTGCTACAACGTTGGCCTTCCCTGGATGATACTGCAAATCTACATCGTAGTCCACCAGTAGCTCGAGCCATCTTCTCTGTCGCATATTAAGATCCTTCTGGGTGAAAATATACTTCAGGCTCTTATGATCAGTAAATATCTCTACTCTGTCTCCGTACAAGTAGTGCCTCCACAACTTAAGTGCAAACACTACTGCTGCTAGCTCCAAGTCGTGGGTCGAGTAATTCTTCTCATAATCACGGAGTTGACGTGACACATAAGCAATTACCTTCCCATGCTGCATCAAAACACATCCCAATCCTCTGCCTGAAGCGTCGCAATAAACTGTAAATCCTCCGGTCCCATCTGGAAGGGTGAGAATGGGAGCCGTTATCAAACCTCGCTTCAACTTCTTAAATAATTCTTGACATTCTGCTGTCCAAACGAACGGCACATCCTTACGGGTCAACTGGGTCATCGGCGCTGAAATCCTTACAAAATCAGAGACGAACCGCCGGTAATAGCCGGCCAATCCAAGAAAGCTGCGAACTTCTGCCACTGAGCTGGGTACTGGCCATGCCTCGATAGCCACAATCTTCTGGGGATCTACTTCCACTCCTCCTCTGGTAATGATGTGACCCAAGTACGAAATGCGATCGAGCCAGAACTCGCATTTACTGAACGTGGCGTACAACTGGTGCTCTCTGAGATTCTGGAGGACAATTCTGAGATGCTGCTCGTGCTCTGCTTCACTCTTGCTGTAGACCAGGATGTCATCAAGGAACACTATCATAAACTGATCCAAGTAAGGCATGAAAATACGGTTCATGAGGTCCATGAACACTGCCGGCGCATTGGTCGCTCCAAAGGGCATAACTAGAAACTCCCAATGCCCGTACCTAGATCTGAACGTCGTCTTCGGGATGTCCTGCTCTCTGACTCTGATCTGGTGGTATCCTGACCGCAAGTCTATCTTCGAGAAAACTGAAGCCCCCTTGAGTTGATCAAACAAGTCATCTATCCTCGGGAGAGGGTATCTGTTCTTGATTGTCACTGAGTTCAAGGTACGATAATCAACACATAGCCTAGACGTACCATCCTTCTTTTTCACAAGAAGCATCGGGGCTCCCCAAGGCGATCCACTTGCACGAATGAATCCCTTGGTCCTGAGTTCTTCAATCATCTTGTACAAAATCTCCAACTCTGAAGGCACCATTCTGTAGACTCGCTCTGATACTGGTGCTGTCTCGGGAATCAAGTCGATGGTGAACTCGATCTCCCGCTCTGGTGGCATCCCTGGAAGTTCCTCTGGGAAGACATCTGGAAACTCTTCAACTATCCGGGACAACTGCACTGTTGCTACTGCCATCCGCAATACTGGAGGAGATGGCTCTACTCTGCCTCTGGAAAATAAAAACTCTGGCTCTCCGGGAATACTAAAGACAACTCTGCCAATATGGCAGTCTATCCTAGCATAATGGTTCCTCAACCAATCCATGCCTAGGACTACATCATAGTCTGCCATAGGGAACTCTATGAGCCTAGCGGGGAACTCTCTACCGCTAACTACGATTCGACACGAGGAAAACACTCGATCTACTCCCACAAGACCATTACCAGTAAGTATATTGAGCCTCACTGATAATGACTCGGACTCCAATCCTATCCGTGTCGCGAATCGTGCAGACATGAATGAATGCGATGCACCAGAATCAAATAATACCGATACTGGAAAAGTGTTGACGATAATAGTACCTGCCACTACCTCACCTGGTGCAACTTCTTCTTCCATGGTCATCATCATAGCCTGACCTCTAGCTGTGGGTCCTCTCTGCTGGTAACCCCTCTGTCGGTTCTGTGCTGGAGCCTGGGTGATCTGCTGCTGGTTCTGCTGCTGAAAGGCCTGGGCCTGAGACAACAATGGCCTCGGGTACTGCTGTTGCTGCTGCTGCTGGACTGGAACTGGGGCTGTTCCTCTCACCGAAGAACTAGAAAGGTTGGATGATGATGGACCTCCCCTATTCGGGCAGGTCCCTATCTGGTGGTCTGCTCCTCCACAAGCCAGGCACAATCCCTGTGCCCTACGACACTCTGCCACTACATGGCCCGGCTTCCCGCAATGAGAACATCCCACCGCGGAAGACTGCTTCTGCTTCTGCTACTGCGGGTACGTCGGGGTCGAATACTGAACCGACGTCACTGAGGCCGCTCGCCTCGGAGTTCCAATGGTTATACCCCTAACTGCCGGGGCTGGAGCTGAAGATTGGTACATCTGGTTGTGGGACCGCTTCCTGTCTTCGGTCCTGTCCACAATTCTCCGGGAGGTATACTCATGCCTCCTTACTGCCTTCAAAACTGCATCGAACGTCTGGTGCTCGAACTGCTCCACAGCCAATAATATCTCTAAGTGCAGCCCTTGCTGGAATCGCTGAGCCCTATCGAACTCGGTTGCCACCAAGGTGGGGGCAAACCTACTCAGCCTGGAAAACTCGGTCGCATAGCCATCGACCGTCCTGCCTCCTTGCTTCAAGTTGGTGAACCGGGTCTGCAGGTCGTACCGTGCCACCGCATCGAAGTACTTTGTCTGGAACCTCTCTCTGAACGTCGCCCAAGTGACTGGTACCGCTAATCCCATGGCCTGAGCTGCCCACCAATCGCGAGCCAAGTCTAACAACTGTAGGCGTACCACTGCCACCTTCTCATTCTCAAGTGTCCTAGCTGCTTCTAGAACCACCTCGGTATCCTGAAGCCAAGCGTCTGCGGCAATCGCATCTTCACTGCCGTCAAAGAAGGGAGGGTTCAAGCGCTTGAAACTGTTGGCCGTCTGATTCCCTTGGGGACCTCCTCGGTTTAGTGCATCATGAACTTCCTGGTGCAAGGCGTCGCCTCAACGATCTTGGGATGCAAGTAGTTCTCTGATAAGCCCTACCAAAGGTCCCTCATCCTGTCTAGCTGGTTGAACGGGCGGAGCTGCATAAACTGGAGGTTCCGAGCCTCCGGGAAGCATAACTCGGGAGGCTACTCCAGAGTGCTGAGCTTGATCTTCCTGGCGCTGGGGTGCTTGTCGAGCTTCCTCTGGCTGGTTGGCAGGTCCAGGAGTAATGCCGCTGAAGAAGACGACATAGGGAACAATAAGGAAAGGACCAGGACAGATCAATGATACAAGCAATGTGATCAGGTCGAGATTCTCAGGGAATTGAAGATACGAGCAGAGATCAAGGACGAATATTGATTGAGACATCTATTCGGTAAACCCTCACATTTCTTGAATGCCAAGACCTGCATGGGCCACCACTTAAACCATGTCACGCCCGAGAACCAGAATACTGGAGAGCGGGGGCAGACATAGCCAGCTACGTATATTGAAATAGAATACATCTCAACTATACGGTCACGGCTGTCTAGATATGAGGGTTTACTACAAGCCAGCAGTCTCTTAAGGTTAAGCCTATTGTCTCAATCTCAAGCAATTAACAGAGTTACAAGATGTTAGAGCATCAAATATATATATATAAGGCGTCCCAAATATTACATATTGGATGATCATGAAGCTAGTCGTACAAAATGATAGGGCTAGCAAGAGTTCAGTCATACATGATCAACCCTAGGATTTGTTAATCATGTTTACAGCCCATAGACAGACAGTAAGTAAATGTGCATCGAGCTAACAGGTGCTCGTCGGCTAAACGCCTCAAAAGAATAAATTTACATATAAGTGGATGAAACAAAAAGGAAAACCCACTCGTAGCCCGGGTTCCATATAGTTGTCACCATTGGGCTGGAAGCTTGGTAGATCCTCGGGAGCTGCTCCAAAATCTGGCCACACAAAACCAGCTGGGTCAAACCCCAGAAAGAGCAAGTACCACAAAGGAGGCCACAAATAAGAACAAAAGCCAGCATATCAGAACATGAAGAATAAAAGAAGTACAAGTAGTAAAGTACACAGGGCGATAAACGACTAGGGACGTGGAACCATTCCGGGAGCCAGGTTACAATCCTTAAACCAAACAAGGACCGGAATTGTACCCCTTCGCCTGAATAGCTCACTGTCTCTACCCATTTATCGTTAGAAATAAGTAAAGCAATCAAGATCAAGAGTTCCAGGTGCAGGGGCTAGACAAGACTTAGACAGAGCTGGACACCATTCATTCACAATCTGCCAGGCAAGTACTACGGCTTACTACTTTAACTAACTAGGGTTATCACAAGCCTAATTACTAACAAGATGCAAGTGAGAAACTCCCAGTCCCAAGCCCTGCAGACTATCCAGTTATCCTTCCGCGGGTTGAGAGTTATAGGTGGGTACATTGCCCGGGAGACAAATGTACCCTTAGGTGACTTAGAGGGTGTAACACATGACAGTGTGCTGGAAATGTGCTCTACTCGTTGGCAAGCTACAAGTCCATTAAAGCGCCCAGATTATGAGATTGCCTGTGACTGGGAATTTTTTATGTTCTAGTTTGATCTAATCATTAGCCTAATCCAATTTAGCGCGAGTCCCTGGCCGTGGTACCCAGGAAGTCACGTCCTAGACATGATGCAAGACAAGACAAGTGGATTATACAAGCAGGCAAGCAGGAACACCCACAGTGTCAAGGCAAGTCAAGTAAAGTAAAGTTACAAGTTACAAGTCAAGTCAGGAGTGCGCCGCCACGGGCCACTATCAAGTTATCAAGATAAATCATGTCAGGGTACTTGTCAGGAGTGCGCCACGACGGGCCACTATCAAGTCAGGTTGGTCAGGTCAGGAGTGCACCACTACGGGTCACTGGGCGTAAAATACCTAACAAAATACTAATATAAAAATAGGACTATAGAAGAGCCAAGATCAAGAAATAACAAATTCATCGTAGACAAGTAGGTTGTGCAGGGTATGTACTGCGCAGGGTGCCAAGTGCGCAGGGTGAGTTGCGCAGGGTACCAACTGCGCAGGGTGCCAAGTGCGCAGGGTGAGCTGCACAGGGTGAGCTGCGCAGGGTACCAACTACGCAGGAGTGGACGGCGCAGCAGATGGATTGCGCACAGGAGGATTGCGCAGGGGTGGATAGCGTAATGGTCGATTGCGCAGGGGTTACTTTACGTATGGCTGGTTTTACACAGGGCAAGCTTGTGCCAGCGCAATCCAGCACAGCGCAAAGCACTGGCCAAGTGATTGCGCAATCGGCCATGCGCTAAGGAGCACAGGCCGGGGGTGCATAAATGGCCCTGCGCTAAAAAGCGCAAGGCAGAGGGCTGTTCTTCCTGGCCGAGAGCAAGTCCAAGAATACCAAGAACTTTAATTCTTCATAACTTAGCCAAATTAAAACCAAATCTAGATTTTCAAAGTTCTAACTTGAGTAAAATCGAATTCTCTTCCACATGGAAGCATCAAAACATACAAAAATCAAAGTTAAATAGATCAAAACCATGTAAATCCGAAAATAGTAAAAACCTAGATCTAGAATAAAGAAAACTCCAAATCACAAAATGTCAAGTTCTAAAGTTGTTCTCCATGGCCTAATCTAGCTAATGGACAAATAAAAAGTGGTGCTTATTTGATGGCAAGGTGCACTTGCCTAATGGGTTGGGGAGTTGTGTGGAAGAAGGAAGAAGAAGAAAATTAATGGAGAGTAAAGAGGAGAGAGAAAGTTTGGTAGAGATATAATGAGGGTGGTTGTGTTGTGTTGAGGGTAAAGTGTAGGTTAAAGTGTTCCACTCATGATGAACCAAACCAAACCAACTTCCATAAAATAAAACCAAGTCATGGTCCAAACCCAAAATACGAGAAAACCAAAATCCCGCAAGTCGAGAAAATAAAATACGTGCCAAAATTAAATTACGAGTATAAATACGAAATACAGGAAATGGGGGTGACATTTCATACCCATGCTTACTGTCTTTTCTATCATATAATGGACTTCGGGAGGTGGTCTTGCTGATGATGAAAGGGTAGTTCAAGTAGTTGTGTGTTTAGTCACCGTCTTGTTAGAGCCTATATGCTTTTTTGTAATATCTGTTGGAGTCTATATACTTTTTTGTAATCTTTCATCGTGTTGCCTAGAGTAATAATCTGTTGTAATTGGGACTTGTTTTGCTAATTATTTTTAATAAAACACAGCCATCTTGTCTCAAAACAATACTCGTCTTTGGAGAGCATTGGTCACTAGAAACACTAGATGTTACTACAACTCCGAAACTGGGTGCAGTTAGCTTATGTTTTTCCCCACTTAAGTAGCATGTAGTTTCTTGAAATAAAAGTTAGAACTGATATTTTCCTACTGAAATCTTTTCTCTTCTTTTTGAGCAAAATGATGGGATCATTTTCCAAAAAGAAGTTGATCCCAGCCAAACTTCAGTAAGAAGATCTTACTATGTTTTTGTATTCTTTATCCCTGATTTGCCTAAATATTTTATTTCAGTTATTATCCATGACTTGCCTACAATTCCATGCGATGCAGGTAGATCTCCACAATCACGTGTAGATCTTCTGGCCCAAGATGATAAGCAGAGGATTCTAAGAAAAGCAAACTCCTTCCATACAAGGCATCCAAAGAAAGTTATTGTATGTCCTGTTTTATAGATAAAAGCTTATGCTTCAAAAGTCATTGCTTTCTTCTACTTCACATAGCTTGTGCTTTTTCTTTACTTCTCCATATTATATGGTGAGTGAAGATGCTCCATATAAGTTGAAACGATAGTAATAGTTACTTTTTGTAAATATACGACATGGATTATCTATGCCATGGAACTAATCGTATGGGGTATCTTGCCAACTAAAAAAACTTTTGGTTTCATTTTTTTTTTTGGGTGGGGGGGGTTGCCCTTTATTTTACCCTTATTTTATTTAGGCTACATTTCTCTCGAATACCTTTAGCTATCACATTTTCTCAACTTGCTATGAAAAACTATTTTAATGTTCAATTTGCTACCATAAACTATTTTTATGTTCAATTTACTATCATGGGGGGGGGGGGGGGGTGGGTTGCCCTTTATTTTACCCTTATTTTATTTAGGCTACATTTCTCTCGAATACCTTTAGCTATCACATTTTCTCAACTTGCTATGAAAAACTATTTTAATGTTCAATTTGCTACCATAAACTATTTTTATGTTCAATTTACTATCATAAACTTGTTTGCAACTTAATACCCGGACAAAGTTAATCGAAAATAAAATAAAAAGACATGTTCTTGTCTTGTTTCTCTCCGCAACCCATGTTCTCAATTGAAGATCTCATAGTAAAACACCAAATTGACCCAAAATAGGTCAATTCCATAAAGAAAACTAGACCATATAAAAAGCATATTTAGTCCAATTTGTAATTTAAACCTATACGATGATTTCATGGAGTTACACTATAACAATTAAACATAGAGATTAAGTAATAATACCCCAGTTCCATCCTTGGTAGAGTAATGATTTCCATATACTGTAAGTGCGGGTCTCCTTCCTACATCAACTTGTTGTACAAAAGGCATGAGGTTTTTAGGAATTCCACGAGGATCTTCACCAATATATCCACTAGGGTAAGCGCCAACATGACTGAAATATCTAAGTAAGATTATCTTCCATTCATTGTCTGATTGGTAGATATCGTAACATATCTCTTCGATAATGAGCTGCAATCCACAACAGCTATAGTCAAGGAAGCTGAAAATCGGAAATAATGATAAATACTTTTAGCTCAAGAAGAAAAGAGCCTTGGTTCTTCCATATGGATTTGCTGCAGAAAGAGGGAACTCTTTTGTACAAGGAACCTCCTTGGGCCAACCATACACAGTTGCTGATGATGAGAATATAAGCTGAAACGTTCAAAACATATCATAAGTCAAAAATGATTATCAATACTCAAATATTTTAGATATTACATAGGCCTTCACTCATAATTGCTTAAGAATAGTTGAATATATATATATATATATATATATATATATATATATATATATATATATATATTCAACAAATATATATATATATATATATATATATATATATATATATATTTGTTGAATATATATATATATATATATATATATATATATATATATAATTCACTGTAAACCCCAGTGGGTTTTTTATAATCCTGTAAGATTATAATCTGTTCAGGATGTGCATACAGACTAGTTTTGATATATGTTCATACAGTGAAAAAATTGTGTGATATAATCTGTTCAGGATTAAAAACAATGTTCAATAGTTTTTATGTCGCTTAATTGGCTTTTGTGCATACAGTGGGGTTTGGTGATAAAGTGTGAATCTGTTATTTCAAGTTATTTGGGGCTTTTGTGCACACAGTGGGTTTTTGTCACTGTAGATTTCTTTTCAGGATCATGCGACAGATTCACACTTTATCACCAAACCCCACGTAACAATCACTTTTTCACTATAATCATCAATTATGCAACAGATTAGTTTTTAATCCTAAAAAGAAATTAGAGTAGCACTTAATATCGAGCAAAGACTTCTATATTGAACATACCAATGTTGTAAATGTAGCTAGGCAGCAGTCGAATGGGCACCGAATGCCTAGCGCCTAGTCTCGCCTAATTCTAGGCGGTCCACAAAAAGAAAACTATAGAACATTGCCCATAAACCCCACATAACCTACATAGTGGGGCTGTTGTCAGGCGTCAGGCATCGCCAAGGCACCAACTAATCCCGAGTTTTAGAACAGTAAAGAAACACAAATACGAGACAACTAACTAAAACTAACAAGGTTTTAACTCTTTTTTGATGAATTCGAGAATCTCAGGTGCTTGGTTGGAAAAAAAAAGGAGAGAGAGCGAGGTAAAGTGGGAAAGTTGGGTGACTTTGTTTGGTGTTAGAAAGTGAAATGTTGTTTTGTTGGATAAGGAAAGCCGATATTCCATAGCTTTTGTGTTTGGTAGGTGGGGTTGAATGTGAGAGTTTTTGAGGTTTTTTTTGGGTTGGAATGGATAAAAATTGATATGGTACTTTTCTACATCCAAACCAATACAAGAGATAACCCACCAATTATTTACGCATAATATGCATAGCATAATCCCGAGCATAATATACAAATAAAAATCAACAACAATTGTATTTTTGTCAAACCCATCGCCCAGAATAATAGATCCCAGAAAAATGCTACAAAAAATTAGATCCAAAGCATAATTAGAGCAAATTTAGCCCAAAAAAAATATGTCCACACAAAATGAGCACATTAAGACCTAAATAATTAAGTGATTCAATTTATTATGCCAATTCTAATAAAACATACAGTTAAGAGATTCTCAATGAAATAGAGAACCCCCAAATCAGATTATGAACAATATAAATTGAATAGATCATAACCCTAACCATTAGGGAGAAAATTATTTCGAGAGTTCGAACGCCCCCCCCCCCACCACAAAAAAAAAGTTTCTAATTTTTACTACATAGCCTAAAATTTTGAGAGATCTACCAAACCTATTTTAACATGTCATTACCCTTAAGAGTTGATGTATGGAATCATAGAGACTGGTGATAGCTGATGGAGAAAATGGCTGGACCCTTGCACCCTAACAAAACCACCAGCCACAAAAGAGTAGTGGAGAGGAGGAGGCTTCAGTTTATGGCCACTTTTGCTTTTCAGATAAGGAGAAATTCAGACTTAAGACTTTCTCACGCGAACCAAACGGAAGTAAGTGGGTCTTAAATCCGTGGATCGAGAAATAAAACGCGCGCTCACTTGCCATCGTGAATCGTCCAACCTGATGTTGGAGAATATTAACGTGAGGAAGAAGAGAGAGAGAGAGAGTTACCTATATTTCTCTTCTGGCCGCCTCCGATAGGGTCCGACCCCTGCTGGAGCCCTCTTCTCGCAGCGGGCCGACGCCTCCGCAAGATCCGCCGGTGGTGTGTGACCCGACTCGATTCTTGGCATTCGCTATCTTCCTCGTAGATTCGGAGCAAGTGCCCTCCGGCGAGCTCCTCACGTCAGGGCTGAGCCAACCATTCCTGCGGGCACAACCTTTAGTCGCCAATCCTCCGACGTGACAAAGCAGAGCCTCTCTCTCGCTCTCCCCACCAAAAATTTGGTAAGCCCGCGTAGAGAGCGTCCGAGAAGTTAGAGGAACAGATTGTAAAAAAAAACCTTATAATCGGCCGGGAGGGTTATGAAAATAGAGAGCGCGAAAATACAAAATTTTCTGGTTACAACTTAATAAATCGATGATTTCCTTTTATTTGTCTGTATCAATAAACCGATAGAGCTTTTTTTTCTTTTATTACTTAAGGGTTTCCTTTGCTTTTCTTTTTAAGTCAAAATAAACCTACATTTATACAAATAAGTCGCACATTTTTGACTTTTACATTCGAATGCCAACTAATTACTCGACATTTATTGCATAACGTTGGCATATCATGTCTATGCCGACATTACCATAAATGCTAGTAAATAAACGTTGGAAATTCTCAACATTTACGAGAAAACGTCAATATTTTTTTAAGTTTACTAGAAAATGTTGGTATATCATACCTAAGCCGACTTTATCATAAACGTTGGAAAAATAAACATCAAGAAAGCTATATTTTCCTGTAGTGAGAATACCCCACCTTGTAGAATACGACATCAATTTAGATTTCTGTGATAATCACCGCCTCCATCATTTCAAAAATTGAGTTACGATTTGACGTACTTGCTCTCCCTTCGTATTTAATTCCATTGTTCCTTGATATTATATTTATTTTAATTTTGAGGACGATATTTTATAAGTTGTGTAGGATGTAAAACCCCTAAATTTAGAATTTTTTACTTAATATGTTTTACAGTATTCCTTACTAAATTTTTATTGGATTTTTTAAAATTTAAGATGTTTTTTGTTATTATCATTATGTTTATTTTAAATTACAGTATTTAGATTTTTAACAACTTTGGGTTTGATTTAATGATTATTTAATAGTCATGTTATTTTTATAATAGGAAAATTGTACAAAATATTTATTCAAATATTTTTGGAATTTTAGGATTTTTAATTTATTATATTTTTTAGTGAAATATTTTGAAAAAAAATATATATATAAATAATTCGTAAACAGTATTGATTTTTTATAGCACTGTTTGCCATGAAATATAAAAGGACAGAACAATTATCGGAGGACTGGATTTTTTACTTCACAATACAAACTTGCTTGTACAAAGAAAGCCTAGGGACGAAAACTTAGGTACAGAAATCTAAGTACAATTATTTATTTTAGATTCTGGGGGGTGACGATAGAGGCTCGGGAAAGCAACGGCCGCTCTGCCTTACTCCTTGGATGATCGGGTGTAGCTTCTTGGCTCTGTGGAAGAACTGTTTGGCGTTGATGGAGAAATGCTCTCTTTTCAGGCTCTCTGGCTCTCTATGCGCGTCGATCTTTGTCTATCTCTGTCTCTCTCTATCTCTGTGTGTCTTGGAAGGGAATGACACCCTGCTATTTATAAGAATGGGGGGACATCATTAGGGTTTACAATGATTGCCCCTTAAAGTGGCGGCGGCCTGTTGATTGATCAATCTGGGCCATTAGTTTTGAGTGTAATGAATCTGGGCCATTAATGTAGATTGTGCCAAATCCTCTCAGTAATTAATGCTGATTGGAATAAATCTCCCTTATGATGACCCGCTGATGTCTACGAATCTGAATGAATAAGTTTAATTCATTCTCCTGCCACGTGTCCCTGATTATTGGGATTTGACCCAATCTTTGATTGCAGTAAATCTGGGAAATTGATTGGCTTTATGACACGTGTCCTGGGAGCCACTGAGGGGATCTAAGCCGCATGAGGATTAAGTCGCATAATCCCGGCCACGTGTCCTCGAATCACATGATAATCTGGACCGCATGGACGTAGGTGGCCGCATAACGGGTAACCCCTTCGTGAGCCGTATGGGGGAGCGTCTGCTTGAGCCGCATATGACAGTCCACGTGCCTAGGCTGCGTGGCATTTTCTGGATCTCGGGGGATTATGTCAGAGATCTCCTTCGTTTCCCTAGGAGTCTGTTATTATGATAGAGTCATAATTACATCTTTGTGTCAGGACTGTCGTCTTGTCAGAGCTGTCAGCCATCAAGGCAATTAATACAATAAGAGAAAAGTTGTTTGTATGCTACGGGGCACCTCTCTGAGCCGTATGGAACGTATCGAGCTGCATAGTCCCTTGTACCGCATGAATCTCTGAGACGCATGGGCTTTCTGAGCCGCATGGGGTTTCCTGGCCGCATGGATCCTTCTTTATTCTTTTTCATGCTTCTACAAGACCACCTTCAAAGTTTTCAATTTGCAAAATTGAAATACTTTGAACAAGAAGCATGGCTATGTATTCTTCTGGCCGCATATGATGTCTCGGCCGCATGGATGACTAGGCCGCAGAGATTTTTGGCCGCATGGATGTCTCGGCCGTAAGGACTTTCCATCACGTCATCTTGCCACGTATAGAGATCTTTTGCATTAAATGCTGTTGATTTGTTGTCAGTTTTGAGGTCACTTATCGGGGCGGGATCCCAGGAGTCTAGCCTTCATTTTAGGCGGCTCACCTCGATAACCGAAGAGTTGGTTTTCGTTCTGTACGAGAATCGAAGCGCCTTGGTTTTGTTTATAAATATGGATGGGTTGAGTCAGAAGGATTTCTTTACTTTCTCCTTCGTCTCCTACTGTTGCTATCTTTCCTTTCCTTCTCCATTTCCATTCTCCGACTATCGAAAATGGTATCCAAATCTTCCAAGGTCGTCTTCGTTGCCGCAAAAGGCAAGAAGGCGGCTTCCTCGTTGGCCGCTGTGCCCGAAGTGCATTCTGATGTTCGTCCTGCTTTCAAGTGTAAAGATCTCTTTCGAACACTTTGAACCCTAAGAACCCATGGCTCTGTTGCATGATTTATGCACAAGCCCTCATCGTTTGGATGGCTCAAGCCTGAACATGATGGAGCCGCATGCGTTGTATGGGCCGCATGACCCTCTCGCATTTGAACCGCATAGGACATTCCCCTTGTATGAACCACATGAAAAGGATTTTGAGTCGCAAGACTACTTCTGGATATGAACCGCATAAAGTCTCCTTTGACTGGAGCCGCATATGTTCCTGACAAACTGGCCCGCATAGAATTTTGTTAAATCCTGCCGCATAAACTCTTCTGTGAGATAGAACCGCATAAGTCGTAATCTGAGCCGCATCAGTGTCATATGGAACTCTTAACTGAATTGGGTCGTATGAAGTTGTGCTGACCCGAGCCGCATAGGCTCTGTTGAAGCCGTGCCGCATGAGACTCAGCTGAACTGGGCCACATAAGGCTTCGTCGATCCGAGCCGCATAGACTCATAGAGACTTCTTTTTGAGAAAACTCTAAGTGATTTCGTTTTAACCTTTTTTTAATCCTGTTTCTTTTGTACTTTTCCAGTAAACCTCCCAACCAACCCGACCTGAGAGCTTCTAGTGGGTTCGGCTCAGTTTGCCATGGGTGTGTGTCTTGACGATCTAATTCGGCATATGACAGATCAACTTCCCTCTAATAAGCCTTTGGAGAGGGTGGCTACCATCAACAACCAGCCTTTCCATTTTCTTTGTGCTATGATGAATTCGGAAAAACTGGACGGAGAATATCTGAAACCCGCTTTTCTCTTTGGGGATGCTTTCTTCGTAAAGAACTCCCGAATACTGGATGTTTCTGAGAACTGGGACTTCACTGTGGATGGGGTAGATATCTATGTTCCCGAGATAGAGCGGCATTTTCCCCTCTCATGGTTTAATATGGTACCGTTTGGCAGGACAATGGCAGGTTCTCTGACTCCAACCCAACAAGAGATGTTTATAGGTAACATCCACTATAATATGAGTATTAGGTCGGCATGTGCAAGTAGGGAGTCAGTCAGCCGGACGGTGACGGAGCTGATTCCTGGTACTTTTTATCAATGTGTCTGGTCCTAACTTCACTTTTACCCAGGCTGACACCTTTCAGAACCAACTCGATCACAAGGGGTCCTATCCCGTGGGCAGGTTGTCGCTGCTGAATTGGATAAACCCCATTCCCACATGGGCCAATCTTTCCTCATGGATCCTGAGGAACTACGAGGAACTCCTTAGGGAGATTGACCTTTACTACGCCATCCGGGGCACCTGTTACGGATTGCCCATTAACAAGCCGCTATTCATGGCCTTTTTGGAGATGTATAGCCGGCGTACGGGGACTTTTTTCGCGCCCGAGGGAGAGTTGGGACTTGCTCTCCATGAGATGCATGCTGTTTCTAAGCTGCCGTGGGGAGGCGAGGCCTTTGAAGTATATACACCGACGAATGAGGAATTCGATGACCTGGATCGACGATTTCCTGGTTTCGTCACCGTGTACCGAGAACTGTTGTGCCATCATAGCATCTGCCACCAGATTGCTATCAAGAAAGAAAATAGCTCAGAAGGGAACGCCCCTCATACCACGGCCTGGGTTGCGTATCTTTTCAAATTACGTCCTTCTGGTCGGGTTTCGTCTCGAGGTCCTCAAATCCCGAAGGAGGTGAAGGACATGATGTTGAAGGCCAAAAGGTCGAGGTCCACCCGCGACAGGTTTGGGAGCCGCACTGACTCCTTCAGTTATTTCCACTATGGTACCCAGCAAATGTCCGATAAAGCAATCTTGGCCGGGTTCTTGATGGTATGGCTACGAAATTACGTAGTCTCGGGAGGAGCAGGTTCTATGGAAAGGATCAGCCGCCATTTCATTCTCCCGGTTGTGAAGCTGGTCTTCAAAGTAAGACTAGCCCTTCTTTCGGCTATGGTGTGTAGCATACACCACGGCCTCCGTGCTTTTATATCTAAAGTTATTGCTCGTGAGACGATGCTGGACTTCGAGCGGATAGAGCTACCATACCACTATCTCATGGGGTGGTTACTGATGTATTACCGGTCATTGATGAGGGCCGGGAGAGAGGATGATGTCACCGCTGATGATGCCTTCCTCTTCCGATACCGTCATCAATCTTGGGAGTATGACACCATGCCGGCTTATCGGAGAGCGTTGGCAAGAGTTGATGGGCCTGACTTCTTTGTGTCTCTTCCTCAGTTTACTCCTAGGGAAGTGAGGAGGGTACATGTTGATGGCATCGATCCTCCCCAGCTCTTATCCGAGAAGATGCTTCTATGGCTGCGCAACATTCGTCTGGCACACCTAGTATATCGTTACCGAAACAACGTGTACTTGGAGCCTTATTTGCCTAGCCGGTTCTCTCATCAATTCGGGTATAGTCAGCTGTACCTTGACTGCCCCAGTGCTTGTCTGGGTTTCGAGGGCAGTGTTCTTGACGGCATCCGGGCGTGGCATTATTATAATGCTGTCCATTCTCGGGCTAGCTTCTCAGTCCCTGACGCTAACACGCAAAGGGATATTCTGTACATGGCGGCTCTTTATCACGTTGCGGCGAGCAAACCTCCCGTAAACTTCGACATGAACACCAGCTTCATTGTCGGGACTGACTTGGCAGAAAAGCCAGAGGGTTCCAGAAAGAGAAAGAGAGGGGCGAATAGGGTTCCCGTGCCGGACTCGGAGTCCACTGCGGTGGATGAAGAGGATGTCGAGCAGGCCGTCGATGACTCGTCGCATTCTTCAGACGAGGAGATGGGGGACCAGCCTCCTACTGTGCCAGACGAAGAGGTGGAGGATCATCCACCTGTTGTGCCAGGTGCTTCGTGCCAACGAGACAGGCGTCTGTCCACTGACAATGGCAGGACCTACTCCACAAAGCGGGCTGCGGTAAGACGTCGTAGGCTGTTTATTGATATTGACGCTATTTCTGAGGTGATTGGAATTTCAGCCGCCTTTTCCTTCTTTTTCTAAATTATGGCCTAATCATTTTTTTGCTCTTTGTAGGCGTCCAGGGAGTCTACTTCTCAAGACTCGACTATTGAAGTCGATCCAGCCTTGTCTACTTTGATCAATGATATGTGCACTGCCATCACTTCCGTTGGGGCTCTTCCGGAGGTGGCCGGGGGGTCTCATCTTGCTGGGACCTCAACTCATGGGGACGGGGGCTCTATTGCCCCTGTCCCTGAGACAGCTGAATTCCAACAGGATGACGCTAACCCGGCTGACTCCCCTTCAGGGGTGGATGGGGCAGAAGAGCCAGTTGAATTTGAGTTGGGAGCTGTGGATGGGGTGTCCATGCTAGCTTCGAACGAGCTGCAGCTTTCGAGCTCTTCCCCTGGTAAGATAAACCAGCTTTTTAACTTGTGAGGAGGCCTATTTTCTTCTTTTGTCCTATCCTCCGTGGATTAATGATTGTTCTGGACGTGCAGGTCCCGTCCCTTTATTGCTGGTGACGAACGTTGCCGAGGTGGACTCTACTGGAGGGGATATGATGGAAGCACGTCCGTCTCCTTCTATTCCAGCCCATACTGAGAGGCCTCCGGCTGGGTCAAGTTCAGGATCCTTGGTGATAGCACAGCTGGAGCAAGGGACGACGCTTTTCGCGCCATCCTCTGCGAATAAGGTTTCAGGAGTTACCCTTTCCGCTCTCCCAAGTATCCAGGCTCTTCGGGCGGCGGAAGAGGAGCTAGCCGCCATCCGCGCTTCTCTTCGCACAGGATTCGTTTCCCTGGTGACAGGGATGGCCAGTTCTGAGGCTACTCCTTCGGTACTGCCTTCCACACTCCCTTTGACACCATCCTCTATGGAAGTTTTGGACGAAGTATCTCAGGATGTGGTCGACAGTTTCCACCGCCACCTAAAGAGGGGGATTGAGGCAGCTGTGGAGAGGGGGACTCCCTTTTCTATGGCCCGCCAATGCGCCGGTGGCCAGATTAATATCCTTAAAACACTCCCCGGTGGAGCGGGACTGGCTGCATTTCTGGAGCCTAAGCTGTTAGAGGCTGATCATCTTGTGGCCCGGTTCCGCGTGCTACAGCAAGCTGATTTAACCGCGGTAATAAACCAAGAGTGCAACTTCCTTATGACCGCGGTGGAGAAGGTCAGGCTTGCTCGGGAATCGATCAAGCCAACTATATTGAAAGACCGCCAGGACCTGACTCAGTTGTATGATCAATGGACTCGTCGGACTGAGGATCGCGCGGTTCGGGAAGCGGTGGCCTCCCATGGGGTAGCTGATACCAAGGAGCAAATCCTCGAGCTTCAGAGAAAGCTGGCTTTCTTGGAGTCCGAGCTTGAAGCTGCTCGTGCTGAAAAAGGGATTGTCATTCAGGAGGTTGACAAGTTTAGCAGGGCTTCTGCCAATCTAGAACTTGCCCTAAAGAAGATGGAGAACGATTGGCAGGCATATATGTATTTGAATGATGCAGAGCAGTTGTCCCAGTAGGCCGAGCGCCGAGCAAAACAGAGGCTTGAGCGGGGGACTGTCTTGGTGCGAAACCGCCTCTTGGAACTGTGTAATGCCGGACTATAGTCAGCCTTTTTCTGGTTTTGTTCCTTTTTTTTTCTTTTTTTTTTGAGAGGGACGTGGTCCCAAAACATGTAATGCTTTTTTTGTCCTTCAAATAAAGAGTACTTTTCTTTCTGCCCTTCATTTGCATTGCTTGTTATACCTGTGATATTGTGTTGATGTTTGCCCCGCATGGGGGACTTGTTTGTGGACCTGTTACCCCTGGCATACCTTGGTTTTAGGTACAAATAACAAGTTTGATTGGGGATACCTAGCACAGTTCCATGGCAAGGTGGTCGTGGGTGTTCGGGGTATCGGGAGATAGAATGCCATGGAGCAGCTGGGCTCCCGGGGCATGATGAGGAATAGTGTGCCTGTACTAAGAGACTTAGCAAGGGACATTTGTGGGCCTATTACCCTTGGTGTATCTTGATTTAGGATACGGATAATAGGATAGAGGGAACCAACATACTTACTCAGAGGTAATGAGGACATGGCAAGTATGAAGGTTTTAACCATAGAGTCTTCCTACTCAGAGGTAATGAGGACATGGCAGGAGTGGACTCAACGGATGATATTTGTGGTCAATAGAGGATATTTGTGGTCAACAGAGGACATTTGTGGTCAACAGAGGACATTTGTGGTCAACAGCAGACATTTGTGGACCTATTACCCTTGGCGTACCCTGGTTCAGGGTACGGGTAATAAGACAAGAGAGGACCAACGTACTTACTCAGAGGTTATAAGGACATGGCAAGTACGGAGGTTTTACCGTGGAGTCTTCCTGCTCAGAGGTAATGAGGACATGGTAGGAGTGGACTCAGCGGAGAAATTTTGTGGACCTATTATCCTTGGCGTACTCCGGTTGTGGGTATAGATAATAAGTCGAAAGGGAATCATCATACTTACTCAGAGGTTATGAGGACATGGCAAGTATGAAAGTTTCTTCGATGGAGCCTTTCCATTCAGAGATAATGAGGACATGACAGGAGTGGGCTCAATGAAGGAGGGTACGTAGAACGACTCAGAGGTAATGAGGACATGGACGTTCTATGCAGAGGGGTGATTTGTTTTTGGCGGAAGTGAAACGACTTAGAGGTAATGAGGACATGGCCGTTTTGGAAATTCGTGGATCTGTTACCCTTTTTGTGCACCGGGAGTGCGGGTAGTGGATCATGAGGGAGGATCTCTTCCAGGAAAAAAGTTCAGAGGTAGGATCATACATGACTTACTATCTGAAAGAGTGACCGGAATGTGAGTTCAGAGGCACCAGCGGGTACATAACTCGATAATCTGGGATGAGTGGTCGTGAGTTCAGCGGCACCAGCAGGTACATGACTCGATGATCTGGAAATTTGGAGGTGTGAGTTCAGCGGCAACAGCGGGTACATGACTCGATAACTTGGGGATGCGAGTTCAGTGGCACCAGAGGGTGCATGACTCAATAATCTGTGAAAGTGAATTCAGCGGCACCGGCGAGTACATGACTCGGTGATCTGGATAATGTCATTTAGACATAATATTTCTTCAGGAACTTGCCGTTGACGGGCAACAGGAGCAAGTCTTCGTTTTGTTTTGCGAGGCGGTAAGCACCGTTGGAGAATACAGCCTCAATGATGAATGGACCTTCCCATTTCGGCCGGAACTTGCCGGTGGTCTTGTGAGTCATGACCATCGGCCTCCGGACTGCCAGAACGGGATCGCCCACTTGGAATGTTCTGATTTTAACCTTCTTATTGAAGGCTCCAGAGATGCGTGCTTGATATAGTTCGATCCTTTGCTGAGCGAGGAGGCATTTTTCATCCAAGGCCTCTAACTCTTGTAGTCGACGTCGGTAGTTATCATCCGCCGTCAATTGATAAGTGAGGGCGACACGGAGTGAGGGTATTTGAGTCTCCAATGGGAGAACTGTCTCACTACCGTACACCAGGGAGAATGGTGTGTTCCCTGTGGCCGTTCGGACTGTGGTATGGTATGCCCACAAGCATTTACCAAGCTTCTCGTTCCAGTCGTGTTTGTTGGACGATACGAACTTTTTGAGTAACTTGATGATGGTTTTGTTGAATGCTTCTGCCAACCCATTTGCTGTTGGATTATATGGCGTCGAAGCAATATTCTGAATACGGTGCTTATCGCAAAACCGATAGAAGGTGTGGCTTGCAAACTGCGGACCATTATCGTGGATGATCCTCCGGGGCAGTCCAAAGCGGTAGATGACGTGATACTTAAGGAAGCTGGTCACATTTGAAGTCTTTACTTCTGCGAGTGGGACAGCTTCCGCCCATTTGGAGAAGTAATCTGTGATTGCGAGTATAAAGCGATGTCCTCGGGAGGAAGGTGGAGTGATTAGACAGATGATATCCATCCCCCATGCTTCGAATGGCCAGGACGCCACCATCGGATGTAGAAATTCGGATGGTTGGTGGATGAAGTCCGCATGGACTTGGCAAGCTTTGTACTTTCTAGCATAGTCTATCGCATCTGCTACCATCGTGGGCTAGTAGTAGCCCATTCGGCAAAGACGGTCTTACAATTTAGGGCCAGGCTGATGGGTCCCGCAGACACCGTCATGAGCTTCTCGTACGTCTTCTTTGGCTTCTGCGTTTGACAGACACCGAAGCAATAATCCGTCGTAGGAGCGGCAATACAGCATCTTCGTCTTCGTATCGTAAAAGAATCTGAGAGAATGCCGTTTGATGGAGGTGGCTTCCTTTGGGTTCTTGGGCAGGATATCGTAGATGACAAAGTCAATGAATGGTTGTCTCCAATCTGGGGCATCGTCAATCGTCTGGGCGGAATAACTCGTCACGAATTGCACATTTTTCTTGGGACAGACCAGTTCATGGCCTATCACATCCACTGATTGGCGAGCATAACTCGGAACTGCTAGGGAAGCGGCAAGGCCAGCTAGGGCATCGGCTTCAATATTTTGGAGTCTGGGAACGTGTTTGATGAAGAACCCCTCGAACGACGAGATGATGTTGATCACTATTTGGTGATAGGGGATCATATCTTCGTGGCGGACTTCGTATGAGCCCCGGATTGGATTGATGATTAACTAGAAATCGCCGTATGCTTCAAGATATTCTATTCCCAGCTCTCTTGCCAGTAGGAGGACAATGACCAAAGCATTATACTCGGCTACATTGTTAGAGCAGGGTTCTGTAAGAGAGTAAGCACGGTTGATCACCAATCCGGTAGGAGAAACCAGCACCATCCCGACTTCGACGACGATGTTGCCCTTGGGTCCAGTTCTTGAAGCACCGTCGAAGAACATTCGCCATATATCATTATGAGAGGTTGCATGCGAGTCAGCGACCTCATTTGGGATCTCTTTATATATTCTGGAGGACTCCGAGCCTGGGTGGGCGGCCAAAAAGTCCGCCAGGACTTGACCTTTGACAGCCTTTTGCGGGACGAAGATCATATGATAAGGGGACAGCAATATCGCCCATGTAACGAGTTTGGAGCTGTGCCCCTAGTTTAGTCATGAGGACCCTGAGAGGGTTGACTCGTGAGATCACATGTATTGTTTATCTAGTGACATAGTGCCGCGTCTTCTGAATGGCGAACACCAGGGCAAGGCATTCCTTCTCCACAGCGGTGTATCGGTGCTCTGGCCCAATCATTATTCGGCTGAGGTAATATATGGCTTGTTCGTGGCCTGTATCATTATTTTGTGCCAGCAGAGCACCGAGGGAATGCTCTATTGCCCGTACATAGAACAGGAATAGTTTTCCAGCAACCGGGGCCACCAGGACTGGAGGGTTCGACAAATATTCTTTGATACTGTCGAAGGCACGCTGGCATTCTTCGTCCCATACGAACGAGACGCCTTTCTTCATGAGGTGGGTAAATGGTCGACATCGCCCGGAGAGGTTAGAAATGAACCTCCTGATGTAGGCTAACCTCCCTTGAAGGCCTCTGAGTTCGTAAAGATTTCTCGGGGGACCCATCTCCATGATTGCCTTTATCTTCTCAGGGTCTACATGGATACCCTGGGCGGTGATGATGAAGCCCAAAAACTTCCCGTTGGATACGCCCAGAAAGGACTTCGTAGGGTTCATTTTCAAATTGTGCGCTCGTATCAGGTCGAATACCATCCTCAGATCCTGCAGATGGTCTCCCTTACAGCAACTCTTGACGGCGATGTCATCAATGTAGCACTCCACTGTCTTACGTAAGTGGTCTCTGAAGATGATACTCATGGCTCTTTGATATATGGCGCCGGCATTCTTCAGACCGAAAGGCATGACTGTGTAACAGTATGTGCCAATTGGTGTTCGAAATGATGTATGCTTTTCATCGTCGGAAGACATCTTGATTTGGTTGTACCCCGAGAAACCATCCATGAATGACATACGTTCGAAGCCGCATGTATTGTCAATCATGATATCTGTGATAGGGAGGGGGAATTCATCTTTGGGGCATGCCTCGTTCAGATTGCGAAAGTCGATGCAGATTCGAATCTTTCCATTCTTCTTGAGGACGGGTACTATGTTGGCGACCCAGTCAGGATGTTGTTCCTCACGAATGAAGACGCTGGCTATGAGTTGGTTGACTTCGGCTTCGATCGCATCCATGATGCCTGGGCGGAAGCGTCGCTGTTGTTGCTTGACTGGCTTTGCATCCGGCCGAATGTTGAGTTTGTGAAGAGCAATATCGGGATTTAATCCCGGTATATCTTCATAGATCCAGGTGAACACATCAATGTATTCTTTGACAAGTTCCAGCAGTGATTCTCGCTCTTCATCTGTTAGGCTTTTACTGACGAAGATTGGTTTTGGAGAAGATTTGCTGCCGAGGTCGACCTGTATAACCTCATCTTCAGTAGGAGGTTCTCTCAGTTCGAACCGCTTTTCCCATTGTGCGTCCAACTGTTGGGCCTACGGCTCTAACTCGAGGATTTCAGGGATGTCTTCGTCTTCTTCATAAGCATCGACGAATGCCATGTTGACTGACAGGACTTGTTTGAACACATCTCCGATGCTGGTATCCGAGTCAGAAATTGGTGACCCGATTGAATATGACTGCCAGTCACATTCTTCATCTGAACTTTCAGGGATCGTCGTGGGTGTTACATACCCTAATCCACATCGAGTTTTGCTATAGTAGTCCCGTGGTTTGCCAGTCGGGACCGGTGGCTTCAAAGGTAATCGTCGTCCAGTACCGTAGTTCAAGCCTGGCGTCGTCTCCAGATCATACCCCTGTTTTTGCATGAGGTATTTGGATTGGGGGCTATAAAGATACAGAGGCAGTCTCCCGGCATTTGACCCGAGGTCGACTTCTTCTATAGTGAAGGGATGCGGATCGTCCTTCCGGCCGAAGATGATTGGATGGTCCCCTCCCTCGATTATGCGGTAAGCGTCTTCTACTGGAGTAAGCTGGATCGCGGTGTACACATTTGTCACCTGTGTGTGTAGGTGAGTGCCTATATCGTGTTCCATAGCGTACATTGTACAAAGCTTATTAAGCTCGAGGTAGTTCAAAGATAGCCCTTTATTGATGAAGTAAGGTATCTTTTCTAGGGGGATTATATCATCTGCGGAGGGAACATCAGTGTGGGCAGCCACATACTTGGCTAGCTCCGGTTCCTCTTCGGCTACCACCTATATAAATGAAGACTGAGAGGACGACCTGGGCAGCTTGATCGTCAGAGGTTCAGCTGGGTACTCGATGTAGGGCGGGGAGTGGTTGGTTTGCTAGAAGTTCCAGGCCTTGCATCGGGATGAAGGCCCTTCTTGGGAAGGCGTATCATTATTAGTTTGTCGGAGGGATTGAGCTTCTCCATTTGCGGCTGGCCGACTCTCCGCATCCTGATTGTTAGTGGCTCTGTTGTGGGTCTTGGCACTTGGCCAGACCTTGGCAGCCGGATTATCATCTGCTCTTCTTGTACCGGGAGGCTGATTGCGTCCTTATGCAGAGTGGCTGTAAGGGGTACGGACTTGCTAGGTTTGCGAGCTTGGAGGTGGATCGTCAGAGGTTCTTCTGATCCTGTAGCTGTCTCGGTACGAGCTTGTACGTCTCCCTCATCAAGGTGGCTCTTCGACTTTTCGTATAGGCAGGAGTCTGAGTAGTAGGATTCGACCCCTTTGAAGGGATCGATATCAGCAAATTCTGTCCTCACAAAGCCATGTTTGTCGACATATTTGAAGCACTGGTGTAGCATGGAAGGTACGATCATATAATCGTGTATCCACGGGCGCCCCAAGAGGATGTTGTAAGAGGTGTCTGCATCTATGACGTAGCAAGTGACTTCTGATTGGAGGTCGCCAATCTGACACTTCAGACGAATCTTTTCAATTGGGTAGCTCATGCCCGAATTGAAACCGCTGATGGCGGTGCTTGTAGGCGTCAGGCGATGCATTGGGATACGGAGATGATGTAGCAGACCCTTCGGGATAATACTTATGGAAGAGCCAGGATCGATGTGCATCCGATCCACCTTTACGTCGTCGATATATCCAGTGTAGTATAATGGGCGATCGTGCAGGTTGGTTTTGATGAGCATGTCCTACGGAGTGAAGATAATGTTGGGCATTGCTCCCGTACAAGCATTGTCTTGGAGATCTGCAGGCGGGCTCTTTCCTGTGAGGTTGACCTGAGCCAGATAGGCATCGGCATTCTGGAGTGCATCGCTCAAAGCCGTGCGAACATCCTTTGAGAGTCTCAGAAGCTCGTATAGTGACAACTTGGCCGGTGTGTTGGCCAATTGCGCCAAGATGTCGAAATTGTAGGGCCTCTCCAGCCCCTGTGGTGTCTCTTTTCGGAGGTATTTGTCAAAGCGAGTCTCCTTCGGCCTAGGCTTGTCGGTCGTCGAAGGTTGAGCCGGTCCCGGAGCGTCGGTTGTAGTGGGCTGATGATCTTCAACCGAGTTGTCAGCCGCAGGTTGGGATTGTGCCCAGACCGCATGACAACGGCTGCAGCTTCTTCGATATCTGCCGAGATTGTGCGGCAAGACCTGAATTTTTTACTCTTCTTCTCGTAAATAGAAGATGGTGTGGACTGAGTTACTTTAGGTATAAGTCCGGATGGACCCACATGACCTCCCCTTGTGATGTGGTGAGGGGCACTAGACCAGCAGCCTGATCTCGGAGAGATGGAAGATTCACAATTTCCATTATTGCCAGAGGGATGGGGACCACACCGTCTTGAGTTTCCGTTGGAGGGAAGCTGCCGAATTGTACTGACACCATATTGGCTGCCACGATTACCTCTTTGAAATCGATGGCCAGAGCGTTCGAATCGATGAGGTTTTAGATGTACCGTTTCAGCTGGTAGCATTCGTGTGTAGCATGGTGGATGTAGCGGTGGTAATGGCAGTACTTTGGGTTCTCCATCTCTGCCGGCCACGGTTCCCGTCTTGGTGGAGGAAGCTGAATCCTGTCTCCTTGTATGAGCATGTCCAAGATGGGCTTGACGTGACCGTCTTCGAAGGAGTAAGTGATTTGCGGCCATTGTTTGTCTGTCGGCTTTGGCTCAGGTTTCTGTACCGTATCGGCCACCATAGCCTGCTTGCCCCTGCTATCCCGATTATTGGAGGGACTACCCCCATATTTTTCTGTATTTTGTTATGTCCCTCTAAAGACCTGGTAATCTCTTCAGGTGTATGTGTTCATAACTTTTCGCAGGAGTTCTAGCCATGATCTTGATCTTCTTTTTCTGTCGAAGATGACTTGCTCTTGGATCGTCTTTTGCTATTGTGAAAAATTCTTTTATTTTTTATTTATTTTTCTTATTTAAAATGCTTGGTAGTGGATTTTTCTCCACCCAACAACTTGTACAAAGACAATTCATATTTGATTTTATAATATATTTATTTCTTTTATTTTGTGGATGATATTTAGTGAGCCTTGATGTCACGACCCGCACTCCACAGTAAGGGCACAAGACGTGGGTACGTCCAGCCTACGCCGCAGTGTCGACAGTAGAACGTTGTCCTAGGTCAATCATCTAACAATATATAAGGTACCTGTACAGTATATACACTCCGAATGGAGGTGACATATCAATACAGTCTCAATCACATCTAAGGTAGAATACGATAAAAAGATAGATAGATATGGAATGAAATGAATCCACAGAGATACAATCAGATAGAAGTCTAAGTGACTAAGATAACAACTCCATAAACATCAGATAAATCGGATAAAATAAACTCCCAGATATACAAGAATGTATCAATGAGAAAGACAAGGTAAGAGTCTAAGCTAGCAGTCTAAACCACTGGTGGTAGATCCTCTACTGCAAGTGGGTCCAAGTCATTAGTGTTGTCTAAAGCTGTACCATAATGGGTAGACACCGAAGCCTCATCATTCTCTGTAAAAATGTTAACAGATCCAGTCAGGACAGGAGCGAGCACAATACATCTCAACAAATCATAACAGGATAGGAAATATAATCATGCTAGAGAGTAAGATACATGAAACTGAAGAAAATCATGATATAAAAAAGAGAGACTGTAAGTAAATATCTACAATATAATAGAGAACTAATCAGTGACTAGTGATTTAGAGTACAAGATAAACATGTGAACAGCTGGAGGGTGATTCATGACTATACTAAAGAGGTGATTCATGACTATACTACTTTGGAATTATTCACATGTTCATTTCTACTCCCCTATCCCCAATCAATACACAAGGATCCAGTCAAGTTACGTTAAGATTCATGACTATACTATATTGGAATTATTTACATGTTCATTTCTACTCCCCCATCCCCAATCAACACACAAGGATCCAGTCAAATTACGTTAAGATTCATGACTATACTATATTGTCCATAAAGGGTGATTCAAGAGTGATTCATAAAGATTCGTGAAGGCTCTGTGATTCATGAGAGTACAGGAATCACAAGCTGATACATGAAGATTCATCATAATAAAAGCATGAGATACATGATGTAAGTGAAACACACGAGACAAGAGTATCTGATGCTCCCGAGGGGGATAACATCTCATGAAGGGATCCATATAGTACCAATCCGTGTTACCAACGTGTCAGCATCAAGTAAGGTAATCTAAAGCAGGAAATATAATCCTAAACAAGATATAAAATGATCAGAGGATGTACTCGCCTGGTATCCTAAATATCTGGAGAGAATATACTGTCCGAGGGGTGGTTTCTGTCTCCTATAGAACAGTACAAGTCACTACATGTCTAAAATAATGAAATAGACTGCTACAATGCATCTACATGATGTTTTGGGTCAATCTAGGCCAAAGTCAACCTTTGGTCAACTCTAGTGAACCCTAACAGTCAAACTAGGTCAACTCTAGTCTAGTTAGGTCAAACATGGTCAAAAAAGTCTAGGTTGGTCAAACCTAGGCTTAACATGTCAATATAGGGTCTCTAACCAATTTTTCTAATCAAGCACACACCATTCAAGTCACACTAGTCTACAATACACTAAAGTCATGTGGATACAATCCATATACACAAGTTTTCCTCATTAGGATACTATGGATAACTATATAGGCAATGAGCTATACACAAGGCCATACATCTATATACACATTATCTACATAGGCAATGTAATATTTGCATTACATTACCACATTACACATTCACATTAGTATATCTATTACCCACATTATATATATATATGTAAATATACATACACATAGAGAGATATGTAAATCAAGGCAATGTGTGTGTATGTATATGTGTTTCCAGTGTATGACAGGAATACCATAGTGTCACATACATGTGTGTGTGAGTGTTTGTGTGATATGGTTCAGAATTGGGTGTGTGTGTTTAGTGAATGAGTGTGTGTGTAAATAGGTGACAGTGTCTCAGATTTTGTGTGTGTGTGAATGTGTAAGGTGTGACAGGAAGTAGGGAACTTGTGTGTGTTTCAGTGTGTGAAATCATGAGTGTGTGTGTGGATGTGTGGCTTTGTGTGTGTTTGTGTCTCAGATTTTTATGACAGGGAATTTGTGTGTTACAGTGTCACATAGAGGGTGTAGGCATGTGTGTGTGAGTGAGTTAAATAAGAAAACAGTGGGTGTCAAATGTGATGGCTCATTTCTCAGGTTTCTGAACTAAATGACAGTTCAATGAAACTGCCTAGCAATTGGCAAACTCAACCCAATTCGAAAACAATTCAAACTAAATCCTCTGCGATATACCATCATAATATTCTAACTAGTCACGGAGGTATACAGGGAATCATTCCAGTGGTGAAATCAAATGTGAAAAATGTTCAAGTGAGGAGAACATTTGTTCTCAGGCTGTCAACAAAATGACAGTTCAATTAAGAACTAAATAGTTAGTAAACCCAAACCACATTCGAAACCCCATTGCTTCACACATATCACAACTAATCATGAACATTATTCATTAAATATGTAGGTGAACTAACCCTAACATTTAACGTCACAAAAATCAGTTTAAAATGCAATTTAAAACCCAAACAAAACTGAAACAGTGAAGTGGTGTCAGTGAAGTATCAGGCCTTTTAGGAAATTCATGAATTGAATCAATTAAATCATCAAAATTACAAATAAAGAGTTGGTAACTAGTGACACATATGTGTATGTGTCCTGAGAGTCATTTTGTGTCCTAAAAACACGACATAGACGTGTCCACCATAATACAAACACGCAGGGTACACCCAGTATAGCACAGCGTCGTGCACGAGTGCACACGCGTGTAGGACACAACACACGACACTTCGTGTCATGTGCACACACCCACGTGGTCGCCTAGGATAGGACTATACGTTGGCATGCCTGACACGTGTCCACAGTGGACACGAGCAAGTGTTTGTGCATGTCTGTGTGCGTGCCTGCAGTCTATGCGCGACAGCGCACGGCCAGTACGAGCGCGATTGCTTCGCGTGTAGTCAACCATCTACTCCCAAATTTTGGGAGCATGATGACAGTCATTGCCCCCTACTCCCCACAAAAATTCGTGTCCCGAAGTGTCCTGTATCACGAGTTATGGATCCCGATAGGCTGGACACAGGCCTAGGGCTCGTGCAGCGTGTCCAATACCAAAAATATGACACAAACCGACATAAAATGCATATCATCCTTCACAAAAGTTCATACACACATGTAGATCTATAGATCTATGAAATTATATTTTCAAAATACAAAAATAGATCCCTAAGGGGCATTTTAACAAATACCTATGTATCCACTATGATACGTGTCCGATATGGACACCAAATGGACAAGAATTGTGCCCAAATTTTGGGGACAACTAGGGAACTCTTAGACCTAGCCCTATATGCAAAGAAAATAGGAAAAACAATGGATTTGAGTGGTTTACCTACTGAATGTCAATACTCAAGAAAGCTTCAAATGGAAGGATTCCAAATAGCAACTCCCAAGCTCCAAATGACACAAAAACTGAGGTAAACCTCCAGAATCAGTAAACTCACAATAATTAGATCCTAATTAAAAAGGCTAGGGTTAAAAAGGAGTTGAAATGAATTAAATAGGATTTTAGGAGAATGGGAATTTACCTCTCCTTCAAAATCTAGGTCAAGAACAAAAGAGGCAAGAACACATTAAGAGAATACTTATAGGCAAGGGGGAACCCTAATTGTGGATGCCATGGGTGGGTTTGATTGGGTTTTCGGCTTAAGTCATGGGCCTATGGCTTAATTGCAAGTCATGAAATTGGTAAATCACAAGTCATTGAGTTAAGTCATAAGTCATGAAACCATTTCACTTAAACTTAACCTTCCTACTTTAAAACTAATTTCTAATGACTAAAATTAGGTTAACTTAAGTTAGACTAGGGTCACCATAGTTAGGGTTAGCTTCTAGGCTAGTCTACAAGGTCTTAACTAGTCAAAGTCAAAATCACAACCATCAATCCAATAATTAATCAAATTATTCTAATAAGTCAAAATGACCAACTTATCCTTAGGCTAAAAATGATAAATAGATATTTCAAAACACAGGGTTAGGCTCTAGGTCAGACAGTCTCTACGGTTTCACTAGCTGCACATCAAAATCATAAGTCATAATTTTTAAATAATTTTAAATGATTAAAAATTACCAAAAATTATAGTATTATTTAAATATCATAATTAAATAATTAAAAACACAAAATTTCAAAATTATCCTTGTTTAGAAAACTGGGTGTTACAAGTCTACCCACCTTAGAAAAATTTTGTCCTCGAAATTTATGATGGTAGTACTCCTTCTAGGTCAAACATAGTCAAGGGTCAACCACTATTCAAATTCTCAACATCCAAGTACTTGGTCATCAACCGGTCAACTTCTTAGGATTTTAACTATGCTAGCTATCTAGGTGTTGGCAACTAGAGATTAGCAAAAAGAAAAACTCTATAATAGACTAGCTCTTAACTTTCCAAATCCTATCAAGTCACCCATAACTAAATACCTATATTCTGAGCACACAAATTCCAAATATCACATATACATAAGCTCAAGAACAACAACCCATTACATATACACTAAGTGTATCATCTATATATATATAACTGATCATCAAAAGGTTAAAGTAGACTAAACTTATAAGGGACTGAACAAATACTTAGAAATTAGGCTAAGGATGAATGGTCTGAATCATCAGTGTAGGCAAAAGGAAATGATGCTAAGGAGATTAAAATTATAAGCTAAAGGTCAAGACATTTGGGTCCACTTGTAAAGTCAAAGTGAAAGAAAACCTACATGGTGACTGAAACATGCCTCTAGATCAACCTGGCCTCTCCTTTATATCTGGCTGAACTAACTACATGCAGGATGGTGGTCTGAAATAAGTGAACCAAACTGGTGTACAGGGAATGCAATAGGCAGTATACTGCAAATGAGTGCAGGCTACGTACTAAATCAAAATACATTACATATATATACAAACTATATATATATTGACCCTCATCACCTCAACTCTACTCAAGGTCTAATAACACACACTCCCTACCACATGCCTATCACTCCAATGAAAGGGTCAGATACTGTAGGGTATATTGGGACAGAACAGTGAACTGTCCCAAGTGGTGAGTGCAGACCTCTAGTATGTATGATACTAACTCTCCAGATATACAGAATATGGTAAGGGGTTGATGATTATATTGGCGAGTCAATAATTAGGGTCTGAACAATGGTCCAGTTAAATCTATGATGCAATATGGTAGGTAATGAAAGTTGAGTGCAGTGAACAACTTGTACAAGTCTGAACCAATGGGACAGGGTATCTAGTGACGGGTCTGCACACTGCCTATAAAAGGTTGATCAAACATGACTGAACTCAACACAAAGATATCTTAACTAAAATAGAAAACTGAACCAAATATAGGCTAAACAATATGTCAATACCCTATACAACAATGGCCTATAGATACCAACCAACCCATATCCCATATGCCAATATCATCTGCAATCTATATGTATATGTAGACCTCTCAGTCTTAGGTGAACTACAACTATACTCAAGGACAGGCTCTGGTCATGGGTGCCTCACTGGAAAAAGGTAAAGAAAAATAATAACAATCATCAAGGCTGTAAGGCATACTAACATCCTATATGTAAACTGGTTGGTATTATAAATAATAGGAAAATCATCTACAATAGGTTACTATTCTAATACCAATGCTAACTATCATCTCTAGGGTACAGACACTCTACAAGTCATCATATCATTACACTATGAAAGAACTACATATGAATAAGCTCCACAAAACTAAATATCCCTACTCCTAAGTTATTTGATGATGGAATACAATTTTATAACAACAGAAGGGTACGATAGAGGTGATGTGTTTAAAAAAATCTTCTCAAGATACAATCTGATAATCATATGCGTCTGTCCAAAATCATGTTACTCAGAGTCTTCGTCATGCTAGTGAGCAAGGCTACGATAATCACAGAGTCCTTGACTAAGGTACATACCTCTAGAATCATGGTATTTAAAATTTTTATATTGCCGTATGCGACGGCAAAAACCTTAAATTCCTACACCCGAGAAATGCATCCAAAATCTGACTATATGTCCTCACTATGCCAGCTAACACGACTATCGAAGATTCTAGATCCCATAACTGAGGTGACCTAGCACATATAATTTTCTCAAAAGAAAACTAACATAACACAAGAACAACAGAACAAAATTGATCAGTCAATAAGGAACAGATGGGATCGAATTTTAAGATAGTTACAAGAGGCAATTGCGAAAATGGAATCGAGAAGTTCGAAACCTACAATAAGATCTCCAATGGCCTGCGCATCCTCTGCTGTCCTGGCGAAAGCTTGCCCTTGCTGGTTTCCTCTGGCCTGCTGCTGATGCTGCATGTACCTCTGCTGCTGAAAGAAATCGAAAATGACGGGGGAAGGTCTCTGTATAAGCAGAGGTGCACCTCCAATGTAGCAGAAATGCCAACCTGAGTCGGCACAATAGGAGCTGCAGTTTCGAGGCCCTGCTGAACAGGACGAGAGGTGGCTAGCCTCTCGATAGTATCCCCCGGACCGGAGCGATAAGATCGTGTCTCCATAACCATTATAAAGAAAGATCAAACAAGAAGCAATTACGGAGAATGAAGCAAAAAATCAAAGGAGGACAGTTTATATTCAAGGGAAAACAATAAGCAGCAAATTTAGATAAAAGAAATCTGATTAAGAGTTTTTCCTAGTGTGATTGAGTACCCTCAAAATATCCTAATCCTACTACTGGCTGTAGTGATACTCTAGTTCGAATACCACTACATAAACTCGACCTTCATGGGCCACCCCTAAAAACGTGTCACGACCCGCACCCTAGAGTAAGGGCACGAGATGTGGGTACGTCCAGCCTACGCCGTAGTATCGGCGGTAGAACGCTATCCTAGATCAATCATCTAACAATATATCAGGTACTTGTATAGTATATACACTCCGAATGGAGGTAACATAGCAATACAGTCTCAATCACATCTAGGGTATAATACGATAAAAAGATAGATAGATATGGAACAAAATGAATCCATAGAGATACAATCAGATAGAAGTCTAAGTGACTAAGATAACATCTCCATAAACATCAGATAAATCAGATAAAACAAACTTCTAGATATACAAGAACGTATCAATGAGAAAGACAAGGTAAGAGTCTCAGCTAGCAGTCTAAACAACTAGTGGTAGATCCTCTACTGCAAGTGGGTCCAAGTCACAAGTGTTGTCTAAAGCTGCACCATAATGGGTAGACACCGGAGCCTCATCATTCTTTGTAAAAATTTTAACAGGTCCAGTCAGGACAGGAGCGAGCACAATATATCTCAACAAATTATAACAGGATAGGAAATATAATCATGCTAGAGAGTAAGATACATGAAACTGAAGAAAATCATGATATAAAAGAGAGAGACTGTAATTAAATATCTATAATATAATAGAGAACTAATCAGTGACTAGTGATTAAGAGTACAAGATAAACATGTAAACAACTGGAGGGTGATTCATGACTATACTAAAGAGGTGATTCATGACTATACTACTTTAGAATTATTCACATGTTCATTTCTACTCCCCCATCTCCAATCAATACACAAGGATCCAGTCAAGTTACGTTAAGATTCATGACTATACTATATTAGAATTATTCACATGTTTATTTTTACTCCTCCATCCCCAATCAATACACAAGGATCCAGTCAAGTTACGTTAAGATTTATGACTATACTACATTGCCCATAAAGGGTGATTCATGAAGATTCGTGAAGGCTCTATGATTCATGAGAGTACAGGAATCACAAGCTGATACATGAAGATTCATGATAATAGAAGCATGAGATACATGATGTAAGTGAAACACACGAGACAAGAGTATCTGATGCTCCCGAAGGGGATAACATCTCATGAAGGGATCCATATAGTACCAATCCGTGTTACCAACGTGTCAGCATCAAGTAAGGTAATCTAAAGCAGGAAATATAATCCTAAACAGGATATAAAATGATCAGAGAATGTACTCGCCTGGTATCCTGAACATCTGAAGAGAATATACCGTCCGAGGAGTGGTATCTGTCTCCTATAGAACAGTACAAGTCAATACATGTCTAAAATAATGAAATAGACTGCTACAATGCATCTACATGATGCTTGGGGTCAATCTAGGCAAAAGTCAACCTTTGGTCAACTCTAGTCAACCCTAACAGTCAAACTAGGTCAACTCTAGTCTAGTTATGTCAAATATGGTCAAACAAGTCTAGGTTGGTCAAACCTAGGCTTAACATGTCAATCTAGGGTCTCTAACCAATTTTTTTAATCAAGCACACACCATTCAAGTCACACTAGTCTACAATACACTAAAGTCATGTGGATACAATCCATATACACAAGTCTTCCTCATTAGGATACCAAGGCTAACTACATAGGCAATGAGCCATACACAAGGCCATACATCTATATACACATTATCTACATAGGTAATACAATATTTGTATTACATTACCATATTACACATTCACATTAGTATATCTATTACCCACATTATATATGTGTAAATATACATACATATAGAGAGATATGTAAATCAAGGCAATGTGTGTGTGTATATGTGTTTCCTGTGTGTGACAGAAATACCATAGTGTCACATACATGTGTTTGTGAGTGTTTGTGTGATATGGTTCAGAATTGGGTGTGTGTGTTTAGTGAATGAGTGTGTGTGTAAATAGGTGTCAGTGTCTCAGATTTTGTGTGTGTGTGTGTGAATGTGTAAGGTGTAATAGGAAGTAAGGAACTTGTGTGTGTTTCAGTGTGTGAAATCATGAGTGTTTGTGTGGATGTGTGGCTTTGTGTGTGTTTGTGTCTCAGATTTTTATGACAGGGAATTTGTGTGTTACAGTGTCACATAGAGGGTGTAGGCATGTGTGTGTGAGTGAGTTAAATATGAAAATAGTGGGTGTCAAATGTGATGGCTCAGTTCTCAGGTTTTTGAACTAAATGATAGTTCAATGAAACAGCCTAGCAGTTGGCAAACTCAATCCAATTCGAAAACAATTCAAACTAAATCCTCTGCCATATACCATCCTAACATTCTAACTAGTCACAGAGGTGTACAGGGAATCATTCCAGTGGTGGAATCAAATGTGAAAAATGTTCAAGTGAGGAGAACATTTGTTCTCAGGCTATCAGCAAATGACAGTTCAATTAAGAACTAAACAGTTAGTAAACCCAAACCACATTCGAAACCACATTGCTTCACACATATCACAACTAATCATGAACATTATTCATTAAACATGTAGGTGAACTAACCCTAACATTTAACATCACAAAAATCAGTTTAAAATGCAATTTAAAACCCAAAAAAAACTGAAACAGTGAAGTGGTGTCAGTAAAGTATCAGGCTTATTGGGAAATTCATGAATTGAATCAAATAAATCATCAAAATTACAAATAAAGAGTTGGTAACTAGTGACACATATGTGTATGTTTCCTGAGAGTCGTTTCGTGTCCCAACAACATGACACAGACGTGTCCACCACAATACAAACACGTGGGATGCACCCAGTGTAGCACAACTCCGTACACGAGTGCACACGCGTGTAGGACACGACACACGACACTTCGTGTCACGTGTATATACCCACGTGGTCGCCTAGGATAGGACTACACATTGGCATGCCTGACACGTGTCCACGACGTGTCCACAATGGACACGAGCACGAGTTTATGCGTGTCTGTGCGCGTGCCTGCAGTCTATGCGCGACAGCGCACGGCCAGTGCGTGCACAATTGCTCTACGTGTAGTCAACCATCTGCTCCCAAATATTGGAAGCATGATAACAATCATTGCCCCCTACTCTCCACAAAAATTCGTGTCCCGAAGTGTCCTGTATCGCGAGTTATGGACCCTGATAGGTATGACATAGGCCTAGGGCTCGTGCAGCGTGTCCAAAGCCAAAAACATGACACAAACCGACACAAAATGCATATCATCCTTCACAAAAGTTCATACACACATGTAGATCTACAGATCTATGAAATTAGATTTTCAAAATACGAAAATAGATCCCTAAGGGACATTTTAACAAACACCTATGTATCCACTATGATACGTGTCCAATACGGACACCAAATGGACACGAATTGTGCCCAAATTTTGGAAACAACTTGGGAACTCTTAGACCTAGCCCTATATGCAAAGAAAATAGGAAAAACAATAGGTTTCAGTGGTTTACCTACTGAATGTCAATACCCAAGAAAGCTTCAAATGGAAGGATTCCAAATAGCAACTCCCAAGCTCCAAATGACAAAAAAACTGAAGTTAACCTCCAGAATCAGTAAACACACAATAATTAGATCCTAATGAAAAAAATTAGGGTTAAAAAGGAGTTGAAATGAATTAAATAAGATTTTAGGAGAATGGGAATTTACCTCTCCTTCAAAATCTAGGTCAAGAACAAAAGAGGCAAGAACACATTAAGAGAATACTTATAGGCAATAGGGAACCCTAATTGTGGCTGCCATGGGTGGGTTTGATTGGGTTTTGGGCTTAAGTCATGGGCCTATGGCTTAATTGTAAGTCACGAAATTGGTAAATCACAAGTCATTGAGTTAAGTCATAAGTCATGAAACCATTTCACTTAAACTTAACCTTTCTACTTTAAAACTAATTTCTAATGACTAAAAGTAGATTAACTTAAGTTAGACTAGAGTCACCATATCTAGGGTTAGCATCTAGGCTAGTCTACAAGGTCTCAACTAGTCAAAGTCAAAAATCACAACCATTAATCCAATAATTAATCAAATTATTCTAATAAGTGAAAATGACCAAGTTACCCCTAGGCTAAAAATGATAAATAGATATTCAAAATCACAGGGTTAGGCTCTAGGTCAGACAGTCTCTACGGTTTCACTAGCTGCACATCAAAATCACAAGTCATGATTTTTAAATAGTTTTAAATGATTAAAAATCACCAAAAATCATAGTATTATTTAAATATCATAATTAAATAATTAAAAATACAAAATTTCAAAATTACCCTTATTTAGAAAACTTGGTGTTACACTTGATTATCCTGCATTTACAGCTTACGTATATTTATTATATGTTGGCATGTTACGTAGCTAGTCCTACATATTTTGGGACTGGGATGCTACAAAAACCTAATTGTGCAAATATCGTGGTTGTGCCATAAGATCGATTTGTATGACAATATCGAGGCCGTGCCTCGTAACACATAGTAACCTATTCGTACTTACATTACGATCTTTTCCATTTCAACGTTCAACTGACTCAAACCATACTCGTAAACTTGTATCGTCGACTCAAATAACCGACGTCATATCTCGTAATAAAGCATGTGTCTCTATTATAGCCAATTCTTAGGCTCCATATTTGTTTTATATATCGTGTACCCATTTATTGACTCCTTCGTGACGTGCATATACTTCTTGACTTATTCGTATCATACACGTACTTCTTGACTCACTTGTATCGTTCATACTCTTCTTGACTCAATCTAAGGAATGTACACGGATTGTCCCTATTAAGCCAACTCAAATTATATGAAAGTCACTGGCATCACAAGCCATCTTGGACTAAATGTAAGACGAAAAAGCTTCGTGTGAGTGGCACGGTCTTCCTCAAAAGTTTCTGAAATACTTGTATCAGCGGCACGTTCTTCAGTAGTCAGCCGCACGCCCATTGAAGGCCCGTGATACCTACAATTTCTCCTAGGCCGATACGAACCGGTGCCCTAAAGATCGTTCGAGGAATCAATACCTTGTGCACAAGTTGTCCAATGATAATACAAGAATCAGCTCAACTCATCAAGCTTAGTATAATTTCTCATCTTTACTTTCGTACTTTCGTGCAGTTCCTGAACTAGGACTACCTCGGCGACCTACAGTCTCGTACACTTCAATGTTTTTCATACCTTTGACTCAAACTCAAGAATGACTATTTGATATTCCTCATGCATACTCAACTTGAACCAACCATTTTTTGTGCCATAAACCAACCGTGTATCATGCAACACTACTAACCAAGTCATACTCTATATGACAAACTTTACGACCATAAGAACGTGCAAACATGTCTGCTATGACATCAAGTCGATAGCCCGTGGCAAAATTCTACTTAACTCAACACGGTCGAAGGACCCAGTGCCAACTTTGTAAACACTTCGTGAAGAGACATCGAAGCAACAACTTGACATTTCCATGTTCTACACATACATTTGGCTCAATGGGATTGTTCCCTAGTTATATGGGTTCATCTATTTTATTAACAAGCCTAGTCAGTTGTAAAACCCTTAAAATTTAGAATTTATTTTTTACTTAATATGTTTTATAGTATTCCTTACTAAATTTTTATTGGATTTTTTAAATTTAAGATTTTTATTTTTACTATTATGTTTATTTTAAATTACAGTATTTAGATTTTTTAACAACTTTGGTTTTGATTTAATGATTAATTAATAGTCATGTTATTTTCATAATTGGAAAAGTGTACAAAATATTTATTCAATATTTTTTGTATATATATATATATATATATATATATATATATATATATATATATATAAAATTTGTAGACAGTATTGATTTTCTATAGCACAAGTAGCAAGAATTTGCTATTAGGAAAACCCTGTGCATAATACCTAAATAATTAACTATAAAGTATTTATGATTATTTTAGAACAATTAGGAAAAATTTTATATATTTATTTAGGGATTATTAGTGGGTATATATATACATATACATGTTTATATATATATATATATATATATATATATATATATATATATATATATATATATATATATATATATATATATATATATATATATATATATATATATATATATATATTTTAAAAAAATTATAAACCTACACTTTACTGTTCCCAGTGGGAACTGTAACCATGAAGGCCTGACCCCAGTACACACAATCGCCCCATAATATACATATATATAACAAGAGGGAAAGAGGAATTCATCTAAAACCCTAACCCTAAACCCCTACCCGACCTAACCCCGACTTCCTCCGATGTCGGCGCATCTCCCCACCCCCTGTGCGATCGCCCAAGCCGCCAGAGTCGGCCAAAATTTGCACGCGGCCACAACAAAGGAGGCAGCAGCAATGGTGTCAACGATGCAGTTCGGGTCGTATTTTCTCTCATATTTTTTGACTAATTCCCCAGCTAATTTCTCATGTGTGTACCCAACCAATACCTCTTCAATCCCATGAAATAGTTTCGAATTAAATCGAATCAAAATTGGGCCGAAAATCGATCCAAAGTTGTTGAAAAAAACTCTATTCTTGACAGTTGAAAATAATTTCGAAAACCTGATTTGGAAGGCGATTATTGGCCGATCTAGCGACTGGTTTGGTAAAGCACCTGAATAATATAAACAACTTGACCACATGAAAACCCTATTATTATAATTATTTCTAGTGTACTGTACATCAAGTAAAATCTGTTTGAAAATCAAGAAAAACCACCTTAAATCAAGTTTTCAAAAATAAAAATTTTATGACACGGAGTGCATCCCGCCAAACGAAACCACTTTGTCTTGTACCAATATCATCAAAAGAGGCGTATGGTATACCCGGACATGTGGGTTTTCACGAAAGTTGATTTGGACGTGTGTGCACGCCGGAATCAACCCATATTCGTCAAAAATTCTCGTATCGGCCCCTTTGCAAACTAGCCTATAACTTGTTGCACGTTCGTCAGGTCAAAATAAAACTTATGCCATTTGGACCGTGTTATTTTTCTAGTCCTGTGGGCCAAGTTTGGTCCGATTCTGAGATGGTTGACCGGAACACTATTTTGGCAGCCCCGCGACCCGATCCAACGGGCAAATTTGAGCACGGCCCATCGGAATCCAAATTTGGACATACGGTTGGATTCGTATCGTCAAACTGGACTCGTAGACATATAGTTGATGATTTTAGAGACCGTAGGTACTTGCACGCTTTTTGGTGTAAAACGGGTCCAACGGCGGACATCGTTTTAACCCAAAATTATGATTTTGCTCCTGTGTCCAGAATTGAAATTTTGGGTAGGCATTTTTCGACATATATTTTATTTCAAAAATATTCTTGATATTTATTTCAGCATCCGAAGACGTTTGCGAAAGTTGACTTTTATTTGCTTCATTGTTCTAACGGTTCGAGCTACTGGATTTTGTCCTTTTGCACACCACCTTAGGCAAGATACCTTGTCATATTTACCGCTTATATTTATTCTGTATCTTTATTATATATTTACTGCCTTTTTATTTCCAGTTCTTCTAGTTGTATTCTTGTTACAGTTCATGATTCACTTACCTGTTTTTAGTTATACATGATGTTAGTCATATTTTCCTCCATGTCTTTTAATTGTATATGGACCTAGAGTTAAGGGACTAACATTTGTTAGTATATTTCATAAACTTTATCAGACTTTGCCACAAGATATGTGTGAGTTATGAGTAGCATATAGAGGTACTTACGCATTGGCTGATCATCTGTGCGCATGCGTTAGGATTAACTGCCAATAGATGCATGATAGGAGACTTGGCAGTTATTAGAGGTTCATACATGTCATGGAGATGACATAGATAGGCATTTGAGTGGGAAGAACAGTTCTTTGACGTATGGGCCACCTTTGCACTTCTTTTATTAAATTTGTGAGCTCTGCCGGAGATGTAGGTCATTGATGCCCTCTGACGTTCGCTGAGCGTTATAGATGTACCCATATATTAATGCCCTCTAACATTCACAAAATGTTACGGACATAGTATTTTACTGATACCCTCTGACATCACGAAACGTTACGGACGTAGTCCCCTGGTGCCCAATTGGGGACTATGTCGATCCCATTTTCAGCCAGAAGTGCCCATGCGTCGAAGGGTTGTTCTCAACTGCATGATCATAGTAGAATGGTTAGGTGACCATAGTTTATGTCATGTCACCCTCCGTTTCGATAGTGGCATGGAATAATGTCGCATCACGGAATAGTGTACTACCCCTTATCCTTGTTTAGTTGTAGGGCAGCCTACTGTTTCGATGATGGGATATTGGATCGTGTTATGATGTGGACTATTTACTTTTACTTGTGACTTTGTGAAATATTATATATTCAATTTTTATGGCATATTCTTCCTGTATCTTGTTACGTCCATCTGAGGACCTGGTAATTTCTCCAGGTGTGTACTTTTATGACTTTTTACAGGTGCTCTAGCCAAGATCGTGGTCTTCCCTTTTCTGTCGAGGAGGATTGCTCTTGGATTATCCTTTGTTACTTCTATAAATTCTTTCATTTAAGTATTTTTTTTTCATTTAAAATGGTTGGTAGTGGATTTGCCTCCGCCTAATGACTTGTATAAATGACAACTCATACTTGATTTATAATATCTTTTTTCTTCATTTTGTGGATGAGATTAGTTGTTATGATTTTACTGCATTTTATAGCTTACGTATATTTATTATATGGCTGGCATAGCTACGTACTTAGTCCTACGTATTTTGGGACTAGGGCGTTATATATTTTTGTGGTAGCCCATGCAGGTCGAGTTTGTCATTTCGGTTACGTTACAATACCGAGCGGGCCTGCATATAGGATTAGAGTCTAGGATTTCATCCACAAGCTTGACCTCCTTCTTTGAATTTTATTTTCGAACTCTTGTTTGACTGTCTTGATTTGCCTCTTGTTTGATCCCTTTCTACAGTAAATCTTATCTTTTCCTTTTGTGCTTGATAGAGAGGTTAGGAAGACGACTCGTACTAGTTATACATGTTTCATTGCTCAATCACACTACTAGTTGAACTCTTATAAGTTTGTAGAATGCCTCATGACCTAACATTCCTTTTGACCTTAACCAAGGCCTTGGACAAGAAGACAGTAGGACAACTGTATATGCACGAATTCTGCACAAGACTTAGGTTCTTATGAAACTTGTACTATTTATACTTTCATTTACCATTATCTCGCGTACTTATATTTTTGGATTACCTTGAGCCGAGTTTTGCAAGCTTATTCTTTATCGAGCTTGATTAGGACATGTGTTTTTGGGGACGCCAACTAACATATTGTCCTATTAGAATCGGTATATTATGGTCTAGTCAACCTTAGTGTACTTGGTTCGCTCTTATATGATTATTCTATATGGATTAAGATATAGTTAACAAATATACTTGCCCTCTAGGATCTCATCTGCAATTGCCTTGGCCACTCTCTTTGAATTATTCAATCACCCTTGGAACCCCGTAATCGCATTCCATCCCCCCTTGAGCTCTTTATTATTTTTCGTCTTTACTTATTTCGAAAAAATAAATGCTCGTATTTGAAGGAAGATAGACACAATATGTCACCCTTAGTTCGCTATACCCCCTATGACTATGAAAGCTATATATACACAATTGTTTTCCATCAATTTGAAATCGGAAAATGATCTTCAAACTTGGTTCATATCTACTGTGTCACGTTTTATAATCATAAGTCAAGGTACGATATCACGATTTAAATTTTTCTGACTTCATTAACCCATAGAATCGTATCTTAGTCTCAATTTTGAGAAAGGAAATTATGAAGCTTAATTTAGGATTACTAGGATTACCGATTGATTAGGTTAAGTTGGTTCCCACTAGGATGATAAATTAGTGCCTTATGAACACCTAATTTCTATTTAGATCATTTGGGGACCCCTACCGTGACATTGATATTCAGAGCACAATACTAGTTGCTATCTTCCAATAAATTTTATATACAAGACCTAGACGAGTCCACTTTCATCTAGGCATATCATGTCCTACATAAACATGTCCCCTTATATTCTATTTTTATGATTCGACTTTCGGGACAAAAGGCTAACTATAACCCTTACCGTAATACCGATGTACTTTCCAACCTCAATTAGAGATCCAACCTCGACTCAAATCTTTTGACCCAATATATGGTTGTAATCTACTCGAAGCCCACTACGTACATGCCACTAGTATGCCACTCAATGGATTCTCCATGTGCTACTTAAACACAGAAGATGCATTTTTGGGCTTAAGGAACCTAATTAACCAATCCTACTGGCCATTAGCCAAAACACTTGAGTTGGAACCTATTCTAGGTTACCCTAACCTAATAAGAATGGTTCAGGTTGATCTTATGAGATCTTGTCCAGCAAATATAAATTAAAACCCAAGATACATTCGATCAAAGATTGATGTCTAATTAGGGAACCCATTAAACCCATCCATGCATATCGCCATATTTGGACTACAAAACCAAACTTTATGAAATAAGTCCCTACACTTTTATGTAACCCCCATCTATAGGTCTACTAATGTAAGCCCCCTCATTTTTTTGGTCTTATTTTTAATTATTTTATATAGATATTTCAATTTATTAAAGTCAATAATGACTATGTTAGTAGTTTACTGTAGCTTTGATTTTGGAAGCACAACAGGTATTGTTTTCTCAAATCCATTTCCATATTTGAATTCTAGACTCGTATACCTTGAATTTGATATATCATGTCCCATCCAATTTTGTTTTTCAACATTCCTTTGACTTTACGCAATTTTGGGCCAACTTAGGCCAATTTGAGCCATTGGCGTAATTTTAAGCCAACTTCCAATTTAATTTTTAGACTTGACATGGATCGAAACCGTATGAAACAATATATGGTTTTGATCCATTTTGAGTCTACAATGCACATGCCTAGGGTGTACCATCTAATCGGTTCTCATGTGCTACTTATTTGGATATGGCACATAAGACTCATTAAATTGATTTTTCGGGTCCAATTTGACTAGTAATGCTACTTAGACCCTAACCTAGTCAACCCTACTAGTTAGAGACTAACTAGGAGTACCAAAACCAAGTATACTTATATTTAAGAGAATTTTAGAGGTTTAATTGCATCCATATGCAATATTCCCTTATATATATTTGGCTTGGTCAAACATCAAACAAAAATAGGAAACCTATTAATAATAGTATGATTTGGAGAACCAAATCCTATCCAAATTAGATCAAACCAAAGCCCATACACTAAATATATATATACCTATCAAACCCTAACCATCCCCCTCTCTCATAACCACCTACTACTCCACAAATTCCCCTAACCTAGCGGCCACCACTCCAAACCCGAAACCCTAGCCGACCCCCCTTTCTTCACAAAATATAATTTCTTCTCGATTTTTGTGCCAACCACCACCACTTGGACATCCATCTCAATGTCCTCTTCCACCCTAGCAACTTTAGGAACAACCTTACGGCCGTTAGAGAGGTGCACGATACGCTACTTGGGCCGAAACTCCGTCGAATCGAAGTCTGAAACGTTACAACAGGTTAGTCGACTTGTAGATGATGTTTCATCCACTTTTTCTCATCCGTTTCTCCTTAAACAAAATCTAAAAGTTACCTTTGTATGTCTACTCCAACTCTGATCGCCATATCTCCTAGTTCCAAGCGGTTTGCCCGTGGCGTTGATTCTACGACAGGGTATCTAGAACTGACGAATTCTGTTACGGGCCACTTTTTACCTATCTAAAGTCAGTTTCTAACCTTTTAATATTTTTTTCAAAATATAGATGTCGATACCTTTCCGACGCATATCTGAAAGTTAGGTTTTGCATCCGTATTCTATTTTTAAAAATTCATGACATTTGCTGTGTCACCGAACTCCGAAAAATTATGCTTTCCTTGTGTCCAAAAGTGTCAAAACTCCATGAATTCATATTAAACTTTATGTTGTACAAGGTTTAACATTATAAATATTATTTTAACTAATTTCTTTAATTTTTACAAAATTTATTATTTTTATTTTATTATTGTTTCGGAACTAAATTAATAGGTCGATTTGAGTAAGTCATATGTGACATTGACATAAGACCTCTTGTGAAAGGGTTTTCCTATTGAAAATAACATTATATCAATATATAAATATTTATAGATAAATTTTAGAATTTAAATATATTATTTTGTTATAATTATAAAGTATTACGAGAGGATTTGGTACCTATATGTACTTATATAATAGATGTAGTGTCGTAGCAACGTTATGACAACTAGGAGGCGTAGATACTCATATAATTTATATATGGTATGTTGAAATAAAATATTAAATATAGTATATTATTATAGGTGAGCTTGGGAGGATCGACAAGGACACCGGAGTTGGACAGGCTTACCCGCAGACAGCAGTTACAGGCAAGCGTGCCTTGCCTTCGTTACAGATTTTTTTTGTTTTTTTTGATTAGCATTGCATGACGTAGGACGTTGATACTTAGTTTCCATTTATAGACGGGTATCGATGTTGTGATAGTGATAACGAGTATTGACATTAGGCATTACGTACATACTGATGTGTCCATTGACACAATTGACCACAGGACACCGACACATTCATGATGCGAGATTTATATGATTATTCGTGGTATTGACCTCGTGTTAGCATTCCAGATTTCTTTATCAGTATTGTTTTTACTTTTAAGATGACTACAGACTTGACATTGCTAGATTCTAGACACGGAGATTGGGAACTTGACTACAATATCAGACCTATTGTCTTGTGGCCCGTTGTTTAGTGACCTTTATCTCTATAGCAGAGTAAGGGATTATCACTGTCGAGAATTGATTGTCCTTGGTGCTACGACACAGGTACTGGGGACAATACCCTGCTGAGGTACTAGTGAACTTTAGTAGAAGGGGTCTGGTATTCTAGAAAAGTATTTCACTTGCATAGCACATAGACAGATACAGTAGATTGCCTTAGTTCATATTTTTATTTCTGTACCTTGGCATGTATATTATGCACCTTGCTAGTCTTCTGAGGACCTGGCTATTTCCCAGGCTTAGATGAAGCTGAAGACTACCCAGAGGTTTACGGTTCGGGAGCTGAGCCCGGAGACGTACCGGCACAGGAGGACGAGATAGTGCCAGAGGATTTTTCGTGATCATGTTATAATCATATTTAGTCTTGCTACATTATTTTATTTTCTTTTTATCAGACTTGTAGTTGATTTGTACCTTCTTTCTATTTTTGTGGTTTCGAGATGTTTTACCCGCACAAACTTCAGTACTTTTATTGCTGGATATTTGAGATATTTTCTTATTTATTCTTGATCTCTTTGTAGAATCTATGGATGTGATTAGATGTATATACATGTGGACTGTGTTGTATTTCTTGGTGTTATCATGATTTACAGCTTAAGTATTTCGCTAATGGGCTTGTTGTGTAGCTTGGCCCATTGGTGAAGTGCTGCTGGCATGTATTCGTATACCTGGTGCCACGTATTTTGGGACTGGGGCGTTACAACTAATCTGCTTTCCATAAATCTTTTAACTGTATCTCTTTGTAGCCTATGTTATGCGATGAATGGAATCCCGATGTACCAACTTGTTTTAGGTTATGCTTGACCATGACCTCTCCTACTACCTTGATGAAACATAGTCAATATATGGGCAATGTTAAATGAGTATTACCTAAGCTTCCTGTAGAGTCTGTGACTACGGTTAGAAGTATCTCATATCCTTAACATCTTCTTAAAATATGATCTTCCTAGAAGTCCTACTACTGTGCTTCCTAAGATTAACCAAGTTTTATAAGTTGGGTAGAACCTTGAACTTAGTATACTCTATCTCTTAGAATGGGATACCATTTGTAATTATTCTTCTATATATTTAGAAGTTGTGATACAATCTTCGTATTACACTTTATATGCCTTTGCTCGTGCGTTTAGATAACCGCGGTAAAAGATCGCAACCTTGATTCTTCGAGTTCCGTTCTATCATAGAATCGTATCATAGTTTAAGTCGAGAATGAAATTTTTAAGGGTATAGATTCCAAGCCCCTCTAAGAATGTACTAGCAAATGATTGGGGTAGTCGATTCCACTTGGGCGAATAAATTAGTGGTTCATAACGTCCATTCCTATCTGTATCATTTGGTAACCTCTATCATGACTTTGATGTTCAGAGCACAACACTACCATTTTCATTCCAACAAATTTTACACTCATGAACTAGACTAGCCAAGCTACACACATGACATACATATCCTACACAAACTGTAACGCCCTAGTCCCAAAATATGTATAGGACTAGGATACGTATACATGCCAGCTACGCATCTAGAGGACTCCTGTCCAGCTCGAATACGTATAAGCTGTCTGATTGTTCTAGAATCTACAGCATCTCAATCCACATAATGATAATAAACATCAAGAATGAACAATATGGTTCGTGGTCTGTAGCCTACTAGCATACATGTCCGAATAGACTCAAAAGGAAACACGAGTCTAATAAACTAGGCTAATAAGCAGAATATATCAAGATAAGACCATGCAGTACGAGAGAATAATAAAAGGAAAGCATGTCTAACGGTACCTGAATCCTGCATGCGCAAATCATAACCATCCGTCGATTCTACCAGCTCGACTATAACCTGGAGAGATCACCAGGTCCTCAGAGGACTAACAAGACACATAATATACATGCCTACTGTACAGTAAATAACATGCAAGAAAAATAAGAATAACAAGTAGAGGAAAGGATAACATATAAAGGAACTCTACAGATGGTGACATGTCATGAGAATATAATATTAATCATGGCTAAAAATCGTAGCCGGGGGAGGCACTAACAGTCCTATAATAGGTTCTCTATCGTAGCCCGGGGAGGCACTAACAATAGAGGTATAGCCATGGCTAATAAAATATACTCTCCTAAGGTACTAGGAACTCAAGTCTATCTAATCATGTCCAAGTCAAGTACAGGTCAAACAGGCAGGAAAATACGGCACATGCATAGCAGTACTATCACTATACATGAACAAGATAATAAAAACAGAAAAGTAATATGGAAAATGAGTAAAAACTATATGCACGTAAAACTAGAAAATGATCATGAGAAGCAGGAGCAATGTGTAACCAAGTAAGACACAAAGGAATAGCAATACGGAAGAGCATGTAAATACTGTAAAGTTTGGCAAGGTGTACTTGCCTGGTGTAGCGCGTAGAACCACAATAACTAACCAATCAACGAGTCACCAAAAGTCCAACTCCTACAAACGACTCCGGATGCTGAAATAGACATTGCCAACATTTTTGAAATAAGCAAAATAGCAAGGATAGACTACCCATAAGTCCAATTCTGGACATAGGGGCAAAACAAAAAATTTGGGTCAAAACGGTGTCCGCCGTTGGACCCGCTTTACACCAAAAAATGTACCAGAGTCTATGGTCCCTAAAGTCATGAAACTGCATCTCTATGGGTCCGGTTTGACGAGATGAACCCTACCGTATGTCCAAAATTGGATTTTGGTGGACCGTGCACAATTTCGTCCATTGAGTCGGATCGTGGGGCCCGTAAAACGACAATCCGATCAACTGTCTCAGAACCGAACCAAACTTGGCATACAGGACCAGAAAAATGATACGGTCCTGTTGGCGCAAGTTTCATCTCAATTTGACGAACAAGCACAAAGTAATTAGAGAATTTATAAAAAGGCCGATATGGTAAATTTTGACGGATACGCATCAAATTCGTCGTGCACATGCAACCAATTTGAATTTCGTCAAAGCCCACACGTCTGTGAAGTCGATACGCACCTTTATATGCTTTTGGTTCACGACCACGTCGCACGATTTGGTGGGACGCACGTCGTATCGGAAGAATTTTAAGTTTTTGAAAATAGTTTTCCTAGTTTTTTCTTAATATTCAAACTAATTTATTTAGGTATATATTTAACTAGAATTAAAACTAATAATAGGGTTTTAGTCCTGTTTATGTTGTCTATAATCTATTTAAATAGAATTCCTAAATTCTCTATGGATTTCTAGAAATCTGCCTTCTAAAACTAGTTCTTGGAATCGAATTTCTGTTTGGTTCAGGACAGTTTTTTGAGATATTTGCAAAGATTTTATGGACAATCTAACATGATTCATTAAAAATTACTTGAAGGGACTGAAAGAGGTTAGGTTTGTGTATGTACTAGAGAAAACGGTTCGAAGAATGGTTGATCGGGTAGACGGGATTTGTGCTGCAAAGTTGCATGGTCGCAATTGCTGCTGCTGTTACTTTCCCTATTTCAGTTGATGAGGTCGGCCGTCAGCGGCTCGTACAGTGGTACAGGCGACCGGGGAAGGTCGACAAGGGTAGGGGGTTGAGCGGCGTGGGTTTAGGGTTAGGTTGCAAGAGGTTTCTATCTCTCTCTCTCTCTCTCTCTCTCTCTCTCTCTCTCGGTCCATATATACGAGGGGTGGTGTTCGCTCGGGTTTGGGGGTTCGCGGTTACTGTTCAATGAACAGTAACCGCAGAAAATTATTATTATTATTATTATTTTTTATAAGAAAATCATATATTATATATATATATATATATATATATATATATATATATATATATATATATATATATATATAAAACTTCTATTATCAAAATATAAAACAATAATTAGAATCTTCTCAAATATTTTATATATATCTAATAAATATATGTATGCACATGTATACCTTCATGTACATATATAGCGCACAATCAATTACGTTTATTACATATACTAATTCTAATAAAAATATCAAACTCTAAAATTATCCTTGAATTAGAATAATTTATAATATTTATAAGTAGTAGAATCTAAAAGTAAATTTATCAATATTCATTCACCTATAAAATATTATTTTAATAGGAAGGACTTATATAATATATTTATAACCACCTTTTATAAAATGGTCTAGTAGGTCACTAAAATAAAATAGCACTATAAATATATATACAATACATACATACACGGACGTCTTTGGACGAACTATAAGACTACAAAGGTTTAGGTTTGGTTCGGTCCAGTCCAGGCAAAATTGGTAAAACCGAGTCTCCTAAAAGTCATAATCTTAATAAATAACTAAATTAAATCATTAATAGGGGATATGTCACAACTTTGACTGGTTTTCCTAGTTGGGACACCGTTATGACTAGGCTTTCCCTATCGTGGCTAATACACTAGTCAAGGCACTCATCTACACTAACCGTGCCAAAATTCTTAGTCGATATGCATCTCAAACTTAACCATGACTATGGCAATATCTACAGTTAGTATTAGGCTATTATAAATATAACCATATATACACAAAATTGTACTTAAATCTATTTGGTTGTATAACATCCTAAAATAATTTCATAATAATTCTACTAAGTCATTGCGACCTATCATGGCTCTACTAAGTAGGGTTGGCTAGGTTTGGGTCCCAATATATTTTTTAATCAAATCGAACCCGAGAAGTCAACCAATGAGTCTCATGTGCCATTTGCAAATAAATAGCACATGGGAACTCGAATGAGTGGCATACCCCTGGCATGTGGGTCATAGGCTCAAAATAGGTCAAAACCAAATATTGGGTCAACTGGTTTTGATCGATGTCGAGTCCCGAACTCTCGTTGGAAGTTAGGTCTAGAATTACGGTAAATAATCAAATGGCCTAAATTTGACCCAAAGTTGTACGAAGTCAAAAGAATGTTAGGGGACAGGTTTGGATGGGACATGGTATATCAAGTTGAAGGTGGGATCGTCTACTTCAAAACTCATAAAGGACATTTCGAAAGATTGACACTTCTTGTGCTCCAAAAATCGAAGCTATGTAAAAGTGCATTTATAGTTGTAATTAAAAGTAAAAATCTAATTCAATAAATGAAAATCATATAAAATAAAATGAAAAATAATTCCTAAAAATCAGGGTCCTCACAATCTACCCACCTTAAAAGAATTTTATCCTCGAAATTAAAATAAGGCTTTAACGAAGAACCGCGCTAGTATGACTAGGAATATTTTAAGGATACGCTATGTCACTACTGTGTCTCCTAATAATTCAAGTAATAATCGATCCTAAACTATTTGGTTTTGCAACATCTCTATCCTAAAATTATAGATGGTTATCTCTAATTGCCCTTCTTGGTCTGGCGGTCTTACAATAATAACGTTGAAGGTCGTCCTCCTAACCATATTATTATCACAACTATATAAGTCTCTTTCCACCTAACCAAGTTAAGTGATACCTACCAATCCGTCTAATCCTAACTTTACAGCTGGCAGGGCATAATAATAAATGGGTTGGTTAGGCTATGTCTAGTTTTATCTCGTAGAGTGTCGATCTCTATACTAATACTACCACTATATTCTTGATCAAGCAAGTTTCATAAGTGCATAACCTAGTATGATCACATATTTATTTCTATACTGAGGACGTCTACCCATCTTTGGTTATACTACCTCATCAAACACATGAAGCCCTAAAGTTTTATAACCCTTGTATGTTAGTTGCAAAAATCTATATCACTAGATATCTATGGCGTATGGCATCTATAATCCCCTCTTATCTATCAAACAATCAAATACAATATGCTAACTAACTTAGACTATAACTTAAGAATTTTTGATAAATCTTATAAAGCACGATCATTTGTCCCGCTGAAATAGAAAGGGATAAAAAGCAATGGCACGAGGAGGCAAAGGACGAATAATCGAAAGCAAATACGAAGTTCAGGGACGGTAAAAAATCTTTAAAGAATTGTCAAGGCAGTGTGGATTAAGATTCCTAAGGGTTTAGTATTATTCATAGGCCCGCTCGGTACAATAACGTAACTGAAACGGCTAACTCGACTTGCATGGGCTGCCACAAAAATATGTAACGCTCCAGTCCCAAAATATGTATAGGACTAGGATACGTATACATGTCAGCTATGTATCAAGAGGACTCCAGTCCAGCTCAAATACGTATAAGTTGTCTGATTGTTCTAGAATCTACTGCATCTCAATCCACATAATGATAATAAACATCAAGAATGAACAATATGGTTCGTGGTCTGCATCCCACTAGCATACATGTCCGAATAGACTCAAAAGGAAACACGAATCTAATAAACTAGGCTAATAAGCAGAATATATCAAGATAAGACCATGCAACACGAGAGAATAATAAAAGGAAACCATGTCCAACGGTACCTGAATCCTGCAGGCGCAAATCATAACCATCCAGCGATTCTACCAGCTCGACTATAACTTGGAGAGATCACAAGGTCCTCAGAGGACTAGCAAGACACATAATATACATGCCTATTGTACAGTAAATAACATGCAAGAAAAATAGGAATAACAAGTAGAGAAAAGGATAACACATAAAGGAACTCTATAGATGGTGACATGTCATGAGAATATAATATTAATCATGGATAAAAACCGTAGCCCGGGGAGGCACTAACAGTCCTATAATAGGTTCTCTATCGTAGCCCTGGGAGGCACTAATAATAGAGTTATAGCCACGGCTAATAAAATATTCTCTCCTAAGGTACTAGGAACTCAAGTCTATCTAGTCATGTCCAAGTCAAGTACAGGTCAAACAGGTCCGAAAAACATGGCACAGGCATAGCAGTACTATCACTAGACATAAACAAGATAATAAAGACAGAAAAGTAATATAGAAAATGTGTAAAAACTACGTGCACGCAAAACTAGAAAATGATCATGAGAAGCAGGAGCAATGTGTAACCAAGTAAGACACAAAGGAATAGCAATATGGAAGAGCATGTAAATACTGTAAAGTTTGGCATGGTGTACTTGCCTGGTGTAGCGCATAGAACCACAATAACTAACCAATCAACGAGTCACCAAAAGTCCAACTCCTGCAAACAACTCCGGATGCTGAAATAGACATTGCCAACATTCCTGAAATAAGAAAAATAGCAAGGATAGATACCCATAAGTCCAATTCTGGACACAGAAGCAAAATAACTCCGGATGCTGAAATAGATATTGCCAACATGATCCATGCAAGACACGTCACACCTATGACATATGTATTCTACCCAAGCAAGCCTATGCCTCCTACACAACACCAAACACCAACCCGCACATGTTAGTTGTTATGACTTAAAGATTCAAGCACTTACCTATTCTAATTCCATAGCAAGGTTCATGTGCTTATTATAGACTCTCACCTCTTCGCCCATGAATTTTTTCCCCTAAGTTCTTCAACCTCATCTCTAGTTACCTATGTTAGGCGAAGACTGCAATCCTACTATACCAACACGTTCTAGTTATATTCAAATAAGAGGTTCCTACCAGCTTGTTGGAAGCATGACCCATAGAGAGGCAATGTTAAATTGTAATAATTTTCTCATAATAGTTATTGACCAAGAACGCTATGGCAATATCCATGCTTCACTTAGGATCCATGACTCTGGATAGGAGTGCCAATATTCTCATATTTTTCTTTAGGATTTGATTTTCTAGAAGTTTTGTAACGACAATTTTTACGGAGCCAACTTCTATAAGTTGGGTAGCGTCTTGAATAAAGACACTACAAGAAAATTAATTTCTTCCAACGTTTTTTAAATATCGAGAAAACGGTCAAAAACGTTGGCATAGGAATTCTCAACATTTTTTCAATATTTTCGACAAACGTCGTCGTTGCTGCAGTTGGGAATTTACGATGTTTTAGATAAACTTCGGTATAGGTAAAGACGACGTTTGCAACAACGTTTAATAAACGTCAAAAATTATGCAAATATAGGTAATAATTTTCCAACGTTTTAATAAAAACTTCGGTAACTAAACTCCTTTCCCAAGCTGATGCAAAAACGTTGGGATTTGCTTTTCCAACCTTTTTTTAATAATTTAACATAAACGTCGGTATAGATAAAGCCATTTAAAAAAATATAATTTCAATATATTTGCCATGCACTTATATTCAACCGACTTCTATTCAGTAATTAAACCATACTCCAATTAACATTATACGTTCAACAACATATAATTTAGAAAATATTTTTTACTGATCAAAATACAACATTTTACTATACAACCGAGTTTAACAAGTAAAACAAGTCAAAATAAAACATTTTACTATACTGTCGAGTTTGCAACAATTAGGTTATGAACTTCATCTCTCATAGCGTGAACTTCTACACATGAGATATTTTTGCCTCGAACAGTCCAAACCTGTTCATGTAGATAAAGGTTTTAGTTTCAGAAGCACAAGAAGATGTTGATACATATATAGGAAAAGTAGAATATTGTACCCTCACAATTTTGTCCAACAAACCACTATACAGTTTCTCTCCATACTATACAATGGACAAGCTGGTTACATCTTTCGTATCTTCGTGACTTTTTGGATCAGATCAAGAATTCTAGCACTTCCTTCTCACACCTGTATGGCTTCATATTAGTGATATTAAGAATATATTAAATATTTATAATGATAGAAGCAATATATATTGCATTAGTGGACACATATCCTTGTGTGCAGGAAGAGGGGAAGTTCAGCAGGCAGTGCAAGATGCATTGCAGCATCTGTGTGTAGGCATTGCAACCTGCAGACTGAAGGGAGAACAACAGCTAGTCTGCAGGACCAAGGGAACCTGCAAGCAGACAGTTTGAAGGGGAAATCTGTACAGGTATCTGCAGGCTAGGCAATACAGGGGATTTGTACCTACATGGAGTCTGCAGGATTAGCTAGTAGCAGTTGCATTAGCAAAGTAAGCAGGTGCAATAGCCTTAGCAGTTAGCATCAATGTAGTTGTATCATGCAGTGAGGTGTGTGGCTAATAGGAAACTACAGACAAATAGTAGATATAACATATCTGTAGCAGTAGAGATTAGTATGAGCAGCAATAGCAGTATATAGGAATACAGGAAGGGAGGTTAATGTGTAGTACCACTGTAGTAACTAGTAAACTGCAATGAGTTAGGCATCCTGCAAGAGTATGGCATACGAAAGTAAATAGGCAATTATAAAAGTTAAGAATTGATACTTGATAACGCACATATTTACAGCTTACTACAAGGCATTAAGAAATTTTACCGAGAGTTCGTATTTGCCTCTTGACTTCCTCTTCAAGCCAACTCAATCCTGCCATTTAAAAAGTCCACCTACATAATCAAATTGTATAAGTAATGCAGTCTAGTGTTATAAAAGTGAAATTTATATATGATTTGAATGCAAGTTCATAGATTTTACAATCAAAGTAAACGAGTAGTAAACTAGCATAAATCAATACTAATAACTGATGGGTTCCAATAATATTGACATATATGATTCCATTAACAGAACAACATTTAAGGAAATCCCAACATGTTTCAAGAGGAAAAGATGAAACATTACAACGAATAATATAAATAGTCGTCAGAGCAAAAGGAAAGCTCGAGCATATTTTGACATGTTTCAAGAGGAAAGCTCGAGCAAGTGGCTTCCCGGAGTATGAAAACTTGCCTTGAAGAGCCGATATCGTCTCACTGCTATCTGTTTACCATTTTGGAATTCCAAAAAATTTTGGGTTGCATCCTCAGCCTATCAAGCACAAGGATTGCATATAACAAATGCGATGTCTTTTTCGATTAAAAATGTAAATCTAACACAAAACCAAAAATATAGTTAAACTATTACTATAAGAAAAATATTATATAAGGTATAAATCAGTGTAAGTTCCCTAAACTTTGAGTAGAAGTAGACTCTAGTTGCCAAGTATCCGAAGTGTGGGAAACATGGAACATTTATGAAGCAAAAAATTATGTTTTTATATAATCAAAGGACGCATAGAGATAAACCAGATCAATTTTCATTAAATCATACAAATAAATAATAACTATCCTCGTTAACCCCCATCTTCCTACTATGGAAGATAATACTTAGCCTTATGTTATGAATAAGTGTATTGTATACTATATACCTTGGCATAATTATATGAAAAGAAACAAAGGTTGACAAAACATTACAACAACAATTATTTACCCACCTTCGACATCGTCTTCAGCCTTGTCATGGTCATCCTCATCTTCTTCATGATCCTCATTATCTTCAACCACAAGGCTCATGAGGCTGTAGAGGATTGAAGATTTATATTTCAGACGAGACCCAGTCAAAGCTAATAATGTCTAAACAAATACTACGCAAAGTTTCACCAAGTTTTGTATCACCCAATATTATATATGATTCAATAAAACCAAATACAACAAAGAAGAATGGACGACACAAACAATGGAGCATAACAATATAATTCTGTAAATGAAACCAAGTGCGCGAGAAAAAGAATTATTCTCCAAGAGTGTACTATTAAGTGGATTCCTGAATCAGGTGACAAAATCTTCCAATCTTAAATTATTCTCCAAGAATTAATGGCATGTTGCTTAATCCAGATATGTTTAGTTTTCCCATACACATTCACAATCTTTCACTAAATTAATCCTCATATATCAAAAGTTAACAGAAAATTCAGGATATAAATGTTCAATTTACAAGTTGTACAACGATTTTGAGCTAGTATAATCTTTGTTGTGAATGATGGTGGTTTTTGTTTTTATTTATGGTCCCACGTCAATGTGGTTTCGTTGCTACAACCACAATTTTTTTCTTCCTTTTTTTGTGAGAGAATTCTTCATTTTTCATGATTGCTAACCATTTAACTAGTTTCAGTTAAACGATACTAGCACAACTGGACACTGTAACTTAACTAGTTTAGTGAATCAGTCTGGGATCATGTTGATCCTATCCTGTTACCATCAAAAAAGGGAAATAAAAAAATGTATACCCAAGGAGATTTTCTCAGGTAATATTACATGAGCTGAAGATTTGGATATCATGGTACTCACAACTACAAACAAAGTAAACAATGGTTTCCATGAGCATGTTGAAGCATAACTAATCCTGATGAAGTTAAAAGCATAAGTTTGAAATGGCTTGTCAGAGACAAGGCAGTATTGGCCGTTATCGATGTTTCGAAGTTTTGGCATGTTCTGATCCGATACTGTCTCAAAGAATCGGGTTCAACTGATACCAATAAGTATCAGCCCAAAACCTATGGTATTGGAAAAACTTGGACGATACTATCGATATCGGTACTCATTACAAGAAGAGTCAGATACCAATTTCGAAACCAACACTGTTAACCTTGGTCAAATATTCCCAAGGCTTATTTTATTCCCCTCATTGGTGACAATATTTAGATGCGTAAGGACATCATTGGTCTCAGCCCTCCATCTTAACTTAGATCCTAGCATTCGTGCAGTCATGATACATAGGCACGTGGCCTTCTCTTTTATGCTATGCTGGCTGGTTAGGAAGAAGGAAAAATTTAGGTTTAGATGGAATATAAAGTTAGGAAAATCCTAGGTAAACATTAGAAGGTTTTTTTTACCAAATATAAACAAGTCATCTCTAAGAAAAGGAGAAGTAAAAGGAGTGATACATACCATGGTAACAGGTAGAAACTAAGATCTAGTTTATGAGGTACATTTTACAATTTTTCTTTAATGGTTTGTGTTGAATCAAAAAGGGATAAAAGGGAACGGGAACGAATAATGCCCTTTCAGGTTTGTTTAGTATGATATCAAAAAAGTAGATCATCTCCTACAATAACAATGTATGGGATGTTTATATTTTATGTTCCTACAGTCAGATATATTTTATATCCCTGTAGCTTATTGAATTTAACATCTTACTACTAGGCCTTAACCAAATTATTTGCTTTTATTAATGTGGATCCAAATAGTGAAGTATATTTTAGTTAAAAGTATCAAGGTTTCATTTTTATTTTTGATTAATAACAATTCTTAATATTCACAGCTTTAAAAGTTACCTCACAGTTATGATCCTACTTGTAAGATATGGTTCTGCCTATGTTTTGTAGTATTCTGAAATGGCGATCTTTAAGGTGTCTTGTCAGACACTTAGCTTGTCTTCTTATTTCATACCCATGCTTACTGTCTTTTCTATCCTATAATGGACTTCGGGAGGTGGTCTTGCTGATGATGAAAGGGTAGTTCAAGTAGTTGTGTGTTTAGTCACCGTTTTGTTGGAGCCTATATGCTTTTTTGTAATATCTGTTGGAGTCTATATACTTTTTTGTAATCTTTTATCGTGTTGCCTAGAGTAATAACCTGTTGTAATTGGGACTTGTCTTGCTAATTATTTTTAATAAAACACAGCCATCTTGTCTCAAAACAATACTCGTCTTTGGAGAGCATTGGTCACTAGAAACACTAGATGTTACTACAACTCCGAAACTGGGTGCAGTTAGCTTATGTTTTTCCCCTCTTAAGTAGCATGTAGTTTCTTGAAATAAAAGTTAGAACTGATATTTTCCTACTGAAATCTTTTCTCTTCTTTTTGAGCAAAATGATGGGATCATTTTCCAAAAAGAAGTTGATCCCAGCCAAACTTCAGTAAGAAGATCTTACTATGTTTTTGTATTCTTTATCCCTGATTTGCCTAAATATTTTATTTCAGTTATTATCCATGACTTGCCTACAATTCCATGCGATGCTGGTAGATCTCCACAATCACGTGTAGATCTTCTGGCCCAAGATGATAAGCAGAGGATTCTAAGAAAAGCAAACTCCTTCCATACAAGGCATCCAAAGAAAGTTATTGTATGTCCTATTTTATAGATAAAAGCTTATGCTTCAAAAGTCATTGCTTTCTTCTACTTCACATAGCTTGTGCTTTTTCTTTACTTCTCCATATTATATGGTGAGTGAAGATGCTCCATATAAGTTGAAACGATAGTAATAGTTACTTTTTGTAAATATACGACATGGATTATCTATGCCATGGAACTAATCGTATGGGGTATCATGCCAACTAAAAAAACTTTTGGTTTCATTTTTTTTTTTGGGGTGGGGGGGGGGGGGTTGCCCTTTATTTTACCCTTATTTTATTTAGGCTACATTTCTCTCGAATACCTTTAGCTATCACATTTTCTCAACTTGCTATGAAAAACTATTTTAATGTTCAATTTGCTACCATAAACTATTTTTATGTTCAATTTACTATCATGGGGGGGGTTTGCCCTTTATTTTACCCTTATTTTATTTAGGCTATATTTCTCTCGAATACCTTTAGCTATCACATTTTCTCAACTTGCTATGAAAAACTATTTTAATGTTCAATTTGCTACCATAAACTATTTTTATGTTCAATTTACAATCATAAACTTGTTTGCAACTTAATACCCGACAAAGTTAATCGAAAATAAAATAAAAAGACATATTCCTGTCTTGTTTCTCTCCGCAACCCATGTTCTCAATTGAAGATCTCATAGTAAAACACCAAATTGACCCAAAATAGGTCAATTCCATGAAGAAAACTAGACCATATAAAAAGCATATTTAGTCCAATTTGTAATTTAAACCTATACGATGATTTCATGGAGTTACACTATAACAATTAAACATAGAGATTAAGTAATAATACCCCAGTTCCATCCTTGGTAGAGTAATGATTTCCATATACTGTAAGTGCGGGTCTCCTTCCTACATCAACTTGCTGTACAAAAGGCATGAGGTTGTTGGGAATTCCACGAGGATCTTCACCAATATATCCACTAGGGTAAGCGCCAACATGATTGAAATATCAAAGTAAGATTATCTTCCATTCATTGTCTGATTGGTAGATATCGTAACATATCTCTTCGACAATGAGCTGCAATCCACAACAGCTATAGTCAAGGAAGCTGAAAATCGGAAATAATGATAAATACTTTTAGCGCAAGAAGAAAAGAGCCTTGGTTCTTCCAAATGGATTTGCTGCAGAAAGAGGGAACTCTTTTGTACAAGGAACCTCCTTGGGCCAACCATACACAGTTGCTGATGATGAGAATACAAGCTGAAACGTTCAAAACATATCATAAGTCAAAAAATGATTATCAATACTCAAATATTTTAGATATTACATAGGCCTTCACTCATAATTGCTTAAGAATAGTTGAATATATATATATATATATATATATATATATATATATATATATATATATATATATATATATATATATTATATATATATATATATATATATATATATATATATATATATATATATATATATAATTCACTGTAAACCCTAGTGGGTTTTTTATAATCCTGTAAGATTATAATCTGTTCAGGATGTGCATACAGACTAGTTTTGATATATGTTCATACAGTGAAAAAATTGTGTGATATAATCTGTTCAGGATTAAAAACAATGTTCAATAGTTTTTATGTCGCTTAATTGGCTTTTGTGCATACAGTGGGGTTTGGTGATAAAGTGTGAATCTGTTATTTCAAGTTATTTGGGGCTTTTGTACACACAGTGGGTTTTTGTCACTGTAGATTTCTTTTCAGGATCATGCGACAGATTCACACTTTATCACCAAACCCCACGTAACAATCACTTTTTTACTATAATCATCAATCATGCAACAGATTAGTTTTTAATCCTGAAAAGAAATTAGATTAGCACTTAATATCGAGCAAAGACTTCTATATTGAACATACCAATGTTGTAAATGTAGCTAGGCAGCAGTCGAATGGGCACCGAATGCCTAGCGCCTAGTCCCGCCTAATTCTAGGCGGTCCACAAAAAGAAAACTATAGAACATTGCCCATAAACCCCACATAACCTACATAGTGGGGTTGTTGTCAGGCGTCAGGCATCGCCAAGGCACCAACTAATCCCGAGTTTTAGAACAGTAAAGAAACACAAATACGAGACAACTAACTAAAACTAACAATGTTTTAACTCTTTTTTGATGAATTCGAGAATTTCAGGTGCTTGGTTGGAAAAAAAAAGGGAGAGAGAGCGAGGTAAAGTGGGAAAGTTGGGTGACTTTGTTTGGTGTTAGAAAGTGAAATGTTGTTTTGTTGGATAAGGAAAGCCGATATTCCATAGCTTTTGTGTTTGGTAGGTGGGGTTGAATGTGAGAGTTTTTGAGTTTTTTTTGGGTTGGAATGGATAAAAATTGATATGGTACTTTTCTACATCCAAACCAATACAAGAGATAACCCACCAATTATTTACGCATAATATGCATAGCATAATCCCAAGCATAATATACAAATAAAAATCAACAACAATTGTATTTTTGTCAAACCCATCGCCCAGAATAATAGATCCCAGAAAAATGCTACAAAAAATTAGATCCAAAGCATAATTAGAGCAAATTCAGCCCAAAAAAAATATGTCCACACAAAATGAGCACATTAAGACCTAAATAATTAAGTGATTCAATTTATTATGCCAATTCTAATAAAACATAAAGTTAAGAGATTCTCAATGAAATAGAGAACCCCCAAATCAGATTATGAACAATATAAATTGAATAGATCATAACCCTAACCATTAGGGAGAAAATTATTTCGAGAGTTCGAACGCCCCCCCCCCCCTCCCCCCCCCCCCCCACCACAAAAAAAAAGTTTCTAGTTTATACTACATAGCCTAAAATTTTGAGAGATCTACCAAACCCATTTTAACATGTCATTACCCTTAAGAGTTGATGTATGGAATCATAGAGACTGGTGATAGCTGATGGAGAAAATGGCTGGACCCTTGCACCCTAACAAAACCACCAGCCACAAAAGAGTAGTGGAGAGGAGGAGGCTTCAGTTTATGGCCACTTTTGCTTTTCAGATAAGGAGAAATTCAGACTTAAGACTTTCTCACGCGAACCAAACGGAAGTAAGTGGGTCTTAAATCCGTAGATCGAGAAATAAAACGCGCGCTCACTTGCCATCGTGAATCGTCCAACCTGATGTTGGAGAATATTAACGTGAGGAAGAAGAGAGAGAGAGAGAGAGAGAGAGAGAGAGAGTTACCTATATTTCTCTTCTGGCCGCCTCCGATAGGGTCCGACCCCTGCTGGAGCCCTCTTCTCGCAGCGGGCCGACGCCTCCGCAAGATCCGTCGGTGGTGTGCGACCCGACTCGATTCTTGGCATTCGCTATCTTCCTCGCAGATCCGGAGCAAGTGCCCTCCGGCGAGCTCCTCACGTCAGGGCTGAGCCGACCATTCCTGCGGGCACAACCTTTAGTCGCCAATCCTCCGACGTGACAAAGCAGAGCCTCTCTCTCGCTCTCCCCACCAAAAATTTGGTAAGCCCGCGTAGAGAGCGTCCGAGAAGTTAGAGGAACAGATTGTAAAAAAAAAACCTTATAATCGGCCGGGAGGGTTATGAAAATAGAGAGCGCGAAAATACAAAATTTTCTGGTTACAACTTAATAAATCGATGATTTCCTTTTATTTGTCTGTATCAATAAACCGATAGAGTTTTTTTTTCTTTTATTACTTAAGGGTTTCCTTTGCTTTTCTTTTTAAGTCAAAATAAACCTACATTTATAGAAATAAGTCGCACATTTTTGACTTTTACATTCGAATGCCAACTAATTACTCGACATTTATTGCATAACGTTAGCATATCATGTCTATGCCGACATTACCATAAATGCTAGTAAATAAACGTTGGAAATTCTCAACATTTACGAGAAAACGTCAATATTTTTTGACGTTTACTAGAAAACGTTGGTATATCATACCTAAGCCGACTTTATCATAAACGTTGGAAAAATAAACATTGGGAAAGCTATATTTTCCTGTAGTGAGAATACCCCACCTTGTAGAATACGACATCAATTTATATTTCTGTGATAATCACCGCCTCCATCATTTCAAAAATTGAGTTACGATTTGACGTACTTGCTCTCCCTTCGTATTTAATTCCATTGTTCCTTGATATTATATTTATTTTAATTTTGAGGACGATATTTTATAAGTTGTGTAGGATGTAAAACCCCTAAATTTAGAATTTTTTACTTAATATGTTTTACAGTATTCCTTACTAAATTTTTATTGGATTTTTTAAAATTTAAGATGTTTATTGTTATTATCATTATGTTTATTTTAAATTACAGTATTTAGATTTTTAACAACTTTGGGTTTGATTTAATGATTATTTAATAGTCATGTTATTTTTATAATAGGAAAATTATACAAAATATTTATTCAAATATTTTTGGAATTTTAGGATTTTTAATTTATTATATTTTTTAGTGAAATATTTTGAAAAAAATATATATATAAATAATTCGTAAACAGTATTGATTTTTTATAGCACTGTTTGCCATGAAATATAAAAGGACAGAACAATTATCGGAGGACTGGATTTTTACTTCACAATACAAACTCGCTTGTACAAAGAAAGCCTAGGGACGAAAACCTAGGTACAGAAATCTAAGTACAATTGTTTATTTTAGATTCTGGGGGGTGACGATAGAGGCTCGGGAAAGCGACGGCCGCTCTGCCTTACTCCTTGGACGATCGGGTGCAGCTTCTTGGCTCTGTGGAAGAACTGCTTGGCGTTGATGGAGAAATGCGCTCTTTTCAGGCTTTCTGGCTCTCTATGCGCGTCGAACTTTGTCTATCTCTGTCTCTCTCTATCTCTGTGTGTCTTGCAAGGGAATGACACCCTGCTATTTATAAGAATGGGGGGACATCATTAGGGTTTATAATGATTGCCCCTTAAAGTGGCGGCGGCCTGTTGATTGATCAATCTGGGCCATTAGTTTTGAGTGTAATGAATCTGGGCCATTAATGTAGATTGTACCAAATCCTCTCAGTAATTAATGCTGATTGGAATAAATCTCCCTTATGATGACCCGCTGATGTCTGCGAATCTGAATGAATAAGTTTAATTCATTCTCCTGCCACGTGTCCCTGATTATTGGGATTTGACCCAATCTTTGATTACAGTAAATCTGGGAAATTGATTGGCTTTATGACACGTGTCCTGGGAGCCACTGAGGGGATCTAAGCCGCATGAGGATTAAGCCGCATAAGCCCGGCCACGTGTCCTCGAATCACATGATAATCTGGACCGCATGGACGTAGGTGGCCGCATAACGGGTAACCCCTTCGTGAGCCGTATGGGGAAGCGTCTGCTTGAGCCGTATATGACAGTCCACGTGCCTAGGCTGCGTGGCATTTTCTGGATCTCGGGAGATTATGTCAGAGATCTCCTTCGTTTCCCTAGAAGTCTGTTATTATGATAGAGTCATAATTACATCTTTGTGTCAGGACTGTCGTCTTGTCAGAGCTGTCAGCCATCAAGGCAATTAATACAGTAAGAGAAGAGTTGTTTGTATGCTACGGGGCACCTCTCTGAGCCGCATGGAACGTATCGAGCCGCATAGTCCCTTGTACCGCATGAATCTCTGAGCCGCATGGGCTTTCTGAGCCGCATGGGGTTTCCTGGCCGCATGGATCCTTCTTTATTCTTTTCCATGCTTCTACAAGACCACCTTCAAAGTTTTCAATTTGCAAAATTGAAATACTTTGAACAAGAAGCATGGCTATGTATTCTTCTGGCCGCATATGATATCTCGGCCGCATGGATGACTAGGCCACAGAGATTTTTGGCCGCATGGATGTCTCGGCCGTAAGGACTTTCCACCACGTCATCTTGCCAAGTATAGAGATCTTTTGTATTAAATGATGTTGGTTTGTTGTCAGTTTTGAGGTCACTTTTCGGGGCAGGATCCCAGGAGTCTAGCCTTTATTTTAGGCGGCTCACCTCGATAACCGAAGAGTTGGTTTTCGTTCTGTACGAGAATCGAAGCGCCTTAGTTTTGTTTATAAATATGGATGGGTTGAGTCGGAAGGATTTCTTTACTTTCTACCTTCGTCTCCCACTGTTGCTATCTTTCCTTTCCTTCTCCATTTCCATTCTCCGACTATCAAAAATGGCACCCAAATCTTCCAAGGTCGTCTTCGTTGTCACAAAAGGCAAGAAGACGGCTTCCTCATCGGCCGCTGTGCCCGAAGTGCATCCTGATGTTCGTCCTGCTTTCAAGTGTAAAGATCTCTTTCGAACACTTTGAACCCTAAGAACCCATGGCTCTGTTGCATGATTTATGCACAAGCCCTCATCGTTTGGATGGCTCAAGCCTGATCATGATGGAGCCGCATGCATTGTATGGGCCGTATGACCCTCTCGCATTTGGACCGCATAGGATATTCCCCTTGTATGAACTGCATGAAAAGGATTTTGAGTCGCAAGACTACTTCTGGATATGAACCGCATAAAGTCTCCTTTGACTGGAGCCACATATGTTCCTGACAAACTGGCCCGCATAGAATTTTGCTGAATCCTGCCGCATAAACTCTTCTGTGAGATAGAACCGCATAAGTCGTAATCTGAGCCGCATCAGTGTCACATGGAACTCTTAACTGAATTGGGTCGTATGAAGTTGTGCTGACCCGAGCCGCATAGGCTCTGTTGAAGCCGTGCCGCATGAGACTCAGCTGAACTGGACCGCATAAGGCTTCGTCGATCTGAGCCGCATAGACTCATAGTAACTTCTTTTTGAGAAAACTCTAAGTGATTTCGTTTTAACCTATTTTTAATCCTGTTTCTTTTATACTTTTCTAGTAAACCTCCCAACCAACCCGACCTGAGAGCTTCTAGTGGGTTCGGCTCAGTTTGCCATGGGTGTGTGTCTTGATGATCTAATTCGGCATATGACAGATCAACTTCCCTCTAATAAGCCTTTGGAGAGGGTGGCTGCCATCAACAACCAGCCTTTCCATTTTCTTTGCGCTATGATGAATTCGGAAAAACTGGACGGAGAATATCTGAAACCCGCTTTTCTCTTTGGGGATGCTTTCTTCGTAAAGAACTCCCAAATACTGGATGTTTCTGAGAACTGGGACTTCACTGTGGATGGGGTAGATATCTATGTTCCCGAGATGGAGCGGCATTTTCCCCTCTCGTGGTTTAATATGGTGCCGTTTGGCCGGACAATGGCAGGTTCTCTGACTCCAACCCAACAGGGGATGTTCATAGGTAACATCCACTATAATATAAGTATTAGGTCGGCATGTGCAAGTAGGGAGTCAGTCAGCCGGACTGTGACGGAGCTGATTCCTGGTACTTTTTATCAATGTGTCTGGTCCTAACTTCACTTTTACCCGGGCTGACACCTTTCAGAACCAACTCGATCACAAGGGGTCCTATCCCGTGGGCAGGTTATCGCTGCTGAATTGGATAAACCCCATTCCCACATGGGCCAATCTTTCCTCATGGATCCTGAGGAACTACGAGGAACTCCTTAGGGAGATTGACCTTTACTACGCCATCCGGGGCACCTGTTACGGATTGCCCATTAACAAGCCGCTATTCATGGCCTTTTTGGAGATGTATAGCCGGCGTACGGGGACTTTTTTCACGCCCGAGGGAGAGTTGGGACTTGCTCTCCATGAGATGCATGCTGTTTCTAAGCTGCCGTAGGGAGGCGAGGCCTTTGAAGTATATACACTGACGAATGAGGAATTCGATGACCTGGATCGACGATTTCCTGGTTTCGTCGCCGTGTACCGAGAACTGTTGTGCCATCATAGCATCTGCCACCAGATTGCTATCAAGAAAGAAAATAGCTCAGAAGGGAACGCCCCTCATACCATGGCCTGGGTTGCGTATCTTTTCAAATTACGTCCTTCTGGTCGGGTTTCGTCTCGAGGTCCTCAAACCCCGAAGGAGGTGAAGGACATGATGTTGAAGGCCAAAAGGTCGAGGTCCACCCGCAACAGGTTTGGGAGCCGCACTGACTCCTTCAGTTATTTCCACTATGGTATCCAGCAAATGTCCGATAAAGCAATCTTGGCCGGGTTCTTGATGGTATGGCTATGAAATTGCGTAGTCTCGGGAGGAGCAGGTTCTATGGAAAGGATCAGCCGCCATTTCATTCTCCCGGTTGTGAAGCTGGTCTTCAAAGTAAGACTAGCCCTTCTTTCGGCTATGGTGTGTAGCATACACCACGGCCTCCGTGCTTTTACATCTAAAGTTATTGCTTGTAAGACGACGCTGGACTTCGAGCGGATAGAGCTACCATACCACTATCTTATGGGGTGGTTACTGATGTATTACCGGTCATTGATGAGGGCCGGGAGAGAGGATGATGTCACCGCTGATGATGCCTTCCTCTTCCGATACTGTCATCAATCTTGGGAGTATGACACCATGCCGGCTTGTCGGAGAGCGTTGGCAAGAGTTGATGGGCCTGACTTCTTTGTGTCTCTTCCTTAGTTTACTCCTAGGGAAGTGAGGAGGGTACATGTTGATGGCATCGATCCTCCCCAGCTCTTATCCGAGAAGATGCTTCTATGGCTGCGCAACATTCGTCCGGCGCACCTAGTATATCGTTACCGAAACAATGTATACTTGGAGCCTTATTTGCCTAGCCGGTTCTCTCATCAATTCGGGTATAGTCAGCTGTACCTTGACTGCCCCAGTGCTTGTCTGGGTTTCGAGGGCAGTGTTCTTGACGGCATCCGGGCGTGGCATTATTATAATGCTGTCCATACTCGGGCTAGCTTCTCAGTCCCTGACGCTAACACGCAAGGGGATATTCTGTACATGGCGGCTCTTTATCACGTTGCGGCGAGCAAACCTCCCGTGAACTTCGACATGAACACCAGCTTTATTGCCGGGACCGACTAGGAAGAAAAGACAGAGGGTTCCAGAAAGAGAAAGAGAGGGGCGAATAGGGTTCCCGTGCCGGACTCGGAGTCCACTGCAGTGGATGAAGAGGATGCCGAGCAGGCCGCCGATGACTCGTCGCATTCTTCAGACGAGGAGATGGGGGACCAGCCTCCTACTGTGCCAGACAAAGAGGTGGAGGATCATCCACCTGTTGCGCCAGGTGCTTCGCGCCAACGAGGCAGACGTCTGTCCACTGACAATGGCAGGACCTACTCCACAAAGCAGGCTGCGGTAAGACGTCGTAGGCTGTTTATTGATATTGACGCTATTTCTGAGGTGATTGGAATTTCAGCCGCCTTTTCCTTCTTTTTCTAAATTATGGCCTAATCATTTTTTTGCTCTTTGTAGGCGTCCAGGGAGTCTACTTCTCGAGACTCGACTACTGAAGTCGATCCAGCCTTGTCTACTTTGATCAATGATATGTGCACTGCCATCACTTCCGTTGGAGCTCTTCCGGAGGTGGCCGGGGGGTCTCATCTTGCTGGGACCTCAACTCATGGAGACGGGGGCTCTATTGCCCCTGTCCCTGAGACAGCTAAATTCCAACAGGATGATGCTAACCCGGCTGACTCCCCTTCAGGAGTGGATGGGGCAGAAGAGCCAGTTGAATTTGAGTTGGGAGCTGTGGATGGGGTGTCCATGCTAGCTTCGAACGAGCTGCAGCCTTCGAGCTCTTCCCCTGGTAAGATAAACCAGCTTTTTAACTTGTGAGAAGGCTTATTTTCTTCTTTTGTCCTGTCCTCCGTGGATTAATGATTGTTCTGGACGTGCAGGTCCCGTTCCTTTATTGCTGGTGACGAACGTTGCCGAGGTGGACTCTACTGGAGGGGATATGATGGAAGCACGTCCGTCTCCTTCTATTCCAGCCCATACTGAGGGGCCTCCGGCTGGGTCAAGTTCAGGATCCTTGGTGATAGCACAGCTGGAGCAAGGGACGACGCTTTCCGCGCCATCCTCTGCGAATAGGGTTTCAGGAGTTACCCTTTCCGCTCTCCCAAGTATCCAGGCTCTTCAGGCGGCGGAAGAGGAGCTAGCCGCCATCCGCGCTTCTTTTCGCACAGGATTCGTTTCCCTGGTGACAGGGACGGCCAGTTCTGAGGCTACTCCTTCGGTACTGCCTTCCACACTCCCTTTGACACCATCCTCTATGGAAGTTTTGGACGAAGTATCTCAGGATGTGGTCGACAGTTTCCACCGCCACCTAAAGAGGGGGATTGAGGCAGCTGTGGAGAGGGGGACTCCCTTTTCTATGGCCCGCCAATGCGCCGGTAGCCAGATTAATATCCTTAAAACACTCCCCGGTGGAGTGGGATTGGCTGCATTTCTAGAGCCTAAGCTGTTAGAGGCTGATCGTCTTGTGGCCCGGTTCTGCGTGCTGCAGCAAGCTGATTTAATCGCGGTAATAAACCAAGAGCGCAACTTCCTTAAGACCGCGGTAGAGAAGGTCAGGCTTGCTCGGGAATCGATCAAGCCAACTATATTGAAAGACCGCCAGGACCTGACTCAGTTGTATGATCAATGGACTCGTCGGACTGAGGATCGTGCGGCTCGGGAAGTGGTGGCCTCCCATGGGGTAGCTGATACCAAGGAGCAAATCCTCGAGCTTCAGAAAAAGCTGGATTTCTTGGAGTCCGAGCTCGAAGCTGCTCGTGCTGAAAAAGGGATTGCCATTCAGGAGGCTGACAAGTTTAGCAGGGCTTCTGCCAATCTAGAACTTGCCCTAAAGAAGATGGAGAACGATTGGCAGGCATATATGTATCTGAATGATGCAGAGCAGTTGTCCCAGTAGGCCGAGCGCCGAGCAAAACAGAGGCTTGAGCGGGGGACTGTCTTGGTGCGAAACCGCCTCTTAGAACTGTGTAATGCCGGACTATAGTCGGCCTTTTTCTGGTTTTGTTCCTTTTTTTTTTCTTTTCTTTTTGAGAGGGACGTGGTCCCAAAACATGTAATGCTTTTTTCGTCCTTCAAATAAAGAGTACTTTCCTTTCTGCCCTTCATTTGCATTGCTTGTTATACATGTGATATTGTGTTGATGTTTGCCCCGCATGGGGGACTTGTTTATGGACCTGTTACCCCTGGCATACCTTGGTTTTAGGTACGGATAACAAGTTTGATTGGGGATACCTAGCACAGTTCCATGGCAAGGTGGTCGTGGGTGTTCGGGGTATCGGGAGATAGAATGCCATGGAGCAGCTGGGCTCCCGGGGCATGATGAGGAATAGTGTGCCTGTACTAAGAGACTTAGCAAGGGACATTTGTGGGCCTATTACCCTTGGTGTATCCTGATTTAGGATACGGATAATAGGATAGAGGGAACCAACATACTTACTCAGAGGTAATGAGGACATGGCAAGTATGAAGGTTTTAACCGTAGAGTCTTCCTACTCAGAGGTAATGAGGACATGGCAGGAGTGGACTCAACGGATGATATTTGTGGTCAATAGAGGATATTTGTGGTCAACAGAGGACATTTGTGGTCAACAGAGGATATTTGTGGTCAACAGCGGACATTTGTGGACCTATTACCCTTGGCGTACCCTGGTTCAGGATACGGGTAATAAGACAAGAGAGGACCAACGTACTTACTCAGAGGTTATGAGGACATGGCAAGTACGGAGGTTTTACCGTGGAGTCTTCCTGCTCAGAGGTAATGAGGACATGGTAGGAGTGGACTCAGCGGAGAAATTTTGTGGACCTATTATCCTTGGCGTACTCCGGCTGTGGGTATAGATAATAAGTCGAAAGGGAATCATCATACTTACTCAGAGGTTATGAGGACATGGCAAGTATGAAAGTTTCTTCGACGGAGCCTTTCCATTCAGAGATAATGAGGACATGACAGGAGTGGGCTCAATGAAGGAGGGTACGTAGAACGACTCAGAGGTAATGAGGACATGGACGTTCTATGCAGAGGGGTGATTTGTTTTTGGCGGAAGTGAAACGACTCAGAGGTAATGAGGACATGGCCGTTTTAGAAATTCGTGGATCTGTTACCCTTTTTGTGCACCGGGAGTGCGGGTAGTGGATCATGAGGGAGGATCTCTTCCAGGAAAAAAGTTCAGAGGTAGGATCATACATGACTTACTATCTGAATGAGTGACCGGAATGTGAGTTCAGAGGCACCAGCGGGTACATAACTCGATAATCTGGGATAAGTGGTCGTGAGTTCAGCGGCACCAGCAGGTACATGACTCGATGATCTGGAAATTTGGAGGTGTGAGTTCAGCGACAACAGCGGGTACATGACTCGATAACTTGGGATGCGAGTTCAGTGGCACCAGAGGGTGCATGACTCACTAATCTGTAAAAGTGAATTCAGCGGCACCGACGAGTACATGACTCGGTGATCTGGAAAATGTCATTTAGACATAATATTTCTTCAGGAACTTGCCGTTGACGGGCAACAGGAGCAAGTCTTCGTTTTGTTTTGCGAGGCGGTAAGCACCGTTGGAGAATACAGCCTCAATGATGAATGCACCTTCCCATTTCGGCCGGAACTTGCCGGTGGTCTTGTGAGTCATGACCATCGGCCTCCGGACTGCCAGAACGGGATCGCCCACTTGGAATGTTCTGATTTTAACCTTCTTATTGAAGGCTCCAGAGATGCGTGCTTGATATAGTTCGATCCTTTGCTGAGCCAGGAGGCATTTTTCATCCAAGGCCTCTAACTCTTGTAGTCGACGTCGGTAGTTATCATCCGCCGTCAATTGATAAGTGAGGGCGACACGGAGTGAGGGTATTTGAGTCTCCAATGGGAGAACTGCCTCACTACCGTACACCAGGGAGAATGGTGTGTTCTCTGTGGCCGTTCGGACTGTGGTACGGTACGCCCACAAGCATTCACCAAGCTTCTCGTTCCAGTCGTGTTTGTTGGACGATACGAACTTTTTGAGTAACTTGATGATGGTTTTGTTGAATGCTTCTGCCAACCCATTCGCTGCTGGATTATATGGCGTCGAAGCAATATTCTGAATGCGGTGCTTATCGCAAAACCGATAGAAGGTGTGGCTTGTAAACTGCGGACCATTATCGTGGATGATCCTCCGGGGCAGTCCAAAGCGGTAGATGACGTGATACTTAAGGAAGCTGATCACGTTTGAAGTCTTTACTTCTGCGAGTGGGATAGCTTCCGCCCATTTGGAGAAGTAATCTGTGATTGCGAGTATAAAGCGATGTCCTCGGGAGGAAGGTGGAGTGATTAGACAGATGATATCCATCCCCCATGCTTCGAATGGCCAGGACGCCACCGTCGGATGTAGAAATTCGGATGGTTGGTAGATGAAGTCCGCGTGGACTTGGCAAGCTTTGCCCTTTCTAGCATAGTCTATCGTATCTACTACCATCGTGGGCTAGTAGTAGCCCATTCGGCAAAGACGGTCTTGCAATTTAGGGCCAGGCTGATGGGTCCCGCAGACACCGTCATGAGCTTCTCGTACGGCTTCTTTGGCTTCTGCGTTTGACAGACACCGAAGCAATAATCCGTCGTAAGAGCGGCAATACAGCATCTTCGTCTCCGTATCATAAAAGAATCTGAGAGAACGCCGTTTGATGGAGGTGGCTTCCTTTGGGTTCTCGGGCAGGATATCGTAGATGACGAAGTCAATGAATGGTTGTCTCCAATCCGGGGCATCGTCAATCGTCTGGGCGGAATAACTCGCCACGAATTGCACATTTTTCTTGGGACATACCAGTTCATGGCCTATCACATCCACTGATTGGCGAGCATAACTCGGAACTGCTAGGGAAGCGGCAAGGCCAGCTAGGGCATCGGCTTCAATATTTTGGAGTCTGAAAACATGTTTGATGAAGAACCCCTCGAACGACGAGATGATGTTGATCGCTATTTGGTGATAGGGGATCATATCTTCGTGGCGGACTTCGTATGAGCCCCGGATTGGATTGACGATTAACTGGGAATCGCCGTATGCTTCAAGATATTCTATCCCCAGCTCTCTTGCCAGTAGGAGGCCAATGACCAAAGCATTGTACTCGGCCACATTGTTAGAGCAGGGTTCTGTAAGAGAGTAAGCACGGTTGATCACCAATCCGGTAGGAGAAACCAGCACCATCCCGACTTCGACGACGATGTTGCCCTTGGGTCTAGTTCTTGAAGCACCATCGAAGAACATTCGCCATATATCATTATGAGAGGTTGCATGCGAGTCAGCGACCTCATCTGGGATCTCTTCATATATTCTGGAGGACTCCGAGCCTGGGTGGGCGGCCAAAAAGTCTGTCAGGGCTTGACCTTTGACAGCCTTTTGCGGGACGAAGATCATATGATAAGGGGACAGCAATATCGCCCATGTAGCGAGTTTGGAGCTGTGCCCCTAGTTTAGTCATGAGGACCCTGAGAGGGTTGACTCATGAGATCACATGTATTGTTTGACCAGTGACATAGTGTCGCGTCTTCTGAATGGTGAACACAAGGGGAAGGCATTCCTTCTCCACAGCGGTGTATCGGTGCTCTGGCCCAATCATTATTCGGCTGAGGTAATATATGGCTTGTTCGTGGCCTGCATCATTGTTTTGTGCCAGCAGAGCGCCGAGGGAATGCTCCATTGCCCATACATAGAACAGGAATGGTTTTCCAGCAACCGGGGCCACCAGGACTGGAGGGTTCGACAAATATTCTTTGATACTGTCGAAGGCACGCTGGCATTCTTCGTCCCATACGAACGAGACGCCTTTCTTCATGAGGTGGGTAAATGGTCGACATCGCCCGGAGAGGTTAGAAATGAACCTCCCGATGTAGGCTAACCTCCCTTGAAGGCCTCTGAGTTCGCAAAGATTTTTCGGGGGACCTATCTCCATGATTGCCTTTATCTTCTCAGGGTCTACATGGATACCCTGGGCGGTGATGATGAAGCCCAAGAACTTCCCGCTGGATACGCCCAAAAAGGACTTCATAGGGTTCATTTTCAAATTGTGCACTCGTATCAGGTCGAATACCATCCTCAGATCCTGCAGATGGTCTCCCTTACAGCAACTCTTGACGGCGATGTCATCAATGTAGCACTCCACTATCTTACGTAAGTGGTCTCTGAAGATGATACTCATGGCTCTTTGATATGTGGCGCCGGTATTCTTCAGACCGAAAGGCATGACTGTGTAACAGTATGTGCCAATCGGTGTTCGAAATGATGTATGCTTTTCATCGTCGGAAGACATCTTGATTTGGTTGTACCCCGAGAAACCATCCATGAATGACATACGTTCGAAGCCGCATGTGTTGTCAATCATGATATATGTGATAGGGAGGGGGAATTCATCTTTGGGGCACGCCTCGTTCAGATTGCGAAAGTCGATGCAGATTCGAATCTTTCCATTCTTCTTGAGGACGGGTACTTTGTTGGCGACCCAGTCAGGATGTTGCTCCTCATGAATGAAGACGCTGGCTATGAGTTGGTTGACTTCGGCTTCGATCGCATCCATGATGCCTGGGCGGAAGTGTCGCTGTTGTTGCTTGACTGGCTTTGCATCCGGTCGAATGTTGAGTTTGTGAAGAGCAATATCGGGATTTAACCCCGGCATATCTTCATAGATCCAGGTGAACACATCAATGTATTCTTTGACAAGTTCCAGCAGTGATTCTCGCTCTTCGTCTGTTAGGCTTTTACTGATGAAGATTGGTTTTGGAGAAGATTTGCTACCGAGGTCGACCTGTATAACCTCATCTTCAGTAGGAGGTTCTCTCAGTTCGAACCGCTTTTCCCATTGTGCGTCCAACTATTGGGCCTACGACTCTAACTCGAGGATTTCAGGGATGTCTTCGTCTTCTTCATAAGCATCGACGAATGACATGTTGACTGACAGGACTTGTCTGAACACATCTCCGATGCTGGTATCCGAGTCAGAAATTGGTGACCCGGTTGAATGTGACTGCCAGTCACATTCTTCATCTGAACTTTCAGGGATCGTCGTGGGTATTACATACCCTAATCTACATCGAGTTTTGCTATAGTAGTCCCGTGGTTTGCCAGCCGGGACCGGTGGCTTCAAAGGTAATCGTCGTCCAGTACCGTAGTTCAAGCCTGGCATCGTCTCCAGATCATACCCCTATTTTTGCATGAGGTATTTGGATTGGGGGCTATAAAGATACAGAGGCAGTCTCCCGGCATCTGACCCGAGGTCGACTTCTTCTATGGTGAAGGGATACGGATCGTCCTTCCGGCCGAAGATGATTGGATGGTCTCCTCCCTCGATTATGCGGTAAGCGTCTTCTACTGGAGTAAGCTGGATCGCGGTGTACACATTTGTCACCTGTGTGTGTAGGTGAGTACCTATACCGTGTTCCATAGCGTACATTGTACAAAGCTTATTAAGCTCGAGGTAGTTCAAAGATAGCCCTTTATTGATGAAGTAAAGTATCTTTTCTAGGGAGATTACATCATCTGCGGAGGGAACATCAGTGTGGGCAGCCACATACTTGGCTAGCTCCGGTTCCTCTTCGGCTACCCCCTGTATAAATGAAGACTGAGAGGACGACCTGGGTAGCTTGATCGTCAGAGGTTCAGCTGGGTACTCGATATGGGGCGGGAAGTGGTTGGTTTGCTAGAAGTTCCAGGCCTTGCATCGGGATGACGGCCCTTCTTGGGAAGGCGTATCATCATTAGTTTGTCGGAGGGATTGAGCTTCTCCGTTTGCGGCTGGCCGACTCTCCGCATCCTGATTGTTAGTGGCTCTGTTGTGGGTCTTGGCACTTGGCCAGACCTTGGCAGCCAGATTATCATCTGCTCTTCTTGTACCGGGAGGCAGATTGCGTCCTTATGCAGAGTGGCTGTAAGGGGTACGGACTTGCTAGGTTTGCGAGCTTGGAGGTGGATCGTCAGAGGTTCTTCTGATCCTGTGGTTGTCTCGGTACGAGCTTGTACGTCTCCCTCATCAAGGTGCCTCTTCGACTTTTTGTATAGGCAGGAGTCTGAGTAGTAGGATTCGACCCCTTTGAAGGGATCGATATCAGCAAATTCTGTCCTCACGAAGCCGTGTTTGTCGACATATTTGAAGCACTGGTGTAGCATGGAAGGTACGATCATATAATCGTGTATCCACGGGCGCCCCAAGAGGATGTTGTAAGAGGTGTCTGCATCTATGACGTAGCAAGTGACTTCTAATTGGAGGTCGCCAATCTGACACATCAGACGAATCTTCCCAAATGGGTAGCTCCTGCCCGAATTGAAACCACTGATGGTGGTGCTTGTAGGAGTCAGGCGATGCATTGGGATACGGAGATGATGTAGCAGACCCTTCGGGATAATGCTTATGGAAGAGCCAGGATCGATGTGCATCCGATCTACCTTTACGTCGTCGATATATCCAGTGTAGTATAATGGGCGATCGTGCAGGTTGGTTTTGATGAGCATGTCCTACGGAGTGAAGATAATGTTGGGCATTGCTCCCGTACAAGCATTGTCTTGGAGATCTGCAGGCGGGCTCTTTCCTATGAGGTTGACCTGAGCCAGATAGGCGTCGACATTGTGGAGTGCATCGCTCAAGGCCGTACGAACATCCTTTGAGAGTCTCAGAAGCTCGTATAGTGACAACTTGGCCGGTGTGTTGGCCAATTGCGCCAAGATGTCGAAATTGTAGGGCCTCTCCAGCCCCTGTGGTGTCTCTTTTCGGAGGTATTTGTCAAAGCGAGTCTCCTTCGGCCTAGGCTTGTCGGTCGTCGGAGGTTGAGCCGGTCCCGGAGCGTCGGTTGTAGTGGGCTGATGATCTTCAGCCGAGTTGTCAGCCGCAGGTTGGGATTGTGCCCAGACCGCGTGACAACGGCTGCAGCTTCTTTGATATCTGCCGAGATTGTGCGGCAAGACCTGACTTTTCCACTCTTCTTCTTGCAAATGAAAGATGGTGTGGACTGAGTTACTTTAGGTACTAAGTCCGGATGGACCCACATGACCTCCCCTTGTGATGTGGTGAGGGGCACTAGACCAGCAGCCTGATCTCGGAGAGGTGGAAGATTCGCAATTTCTATTATTGCCAGAGGGATGGGGACCACACCGTCTTGAGTTTCCGTTGGAGGAAAGCTGCCGAATTGTACTGACACCATGTTGGCTGCCACGATTACCTCTTTGAAATCGATGGCCAGAGCGTTCGAATCGATGACGTTTTAGATGTACCGTTTCAGCTGGTAGCATTCGTGTGTAGCATGGTGGACGTAGCGGTGGTAATGGCAGTACTTTGGGTTCTCCATCTCTGCCGGCCGTGGTTCCCGTCTTGGTGGAGGAAGCTGAATCCTGTCTCCTTGTATGAGCTTGTCCAAGATGGGCTTGACGTGACCGTCTTCGAAGGAGTAAGTGATTTGCGGCCATTGTTTGTCTGTCGGCTTTGGCTCAGGTTTCTGTACCGTATCGGCCACCATAGCCTGCTTGCCCCTGCTATCCCGATTGTTGGAGGGACTACCCCCATTGTCGTTGTTGGTGTTAGGATGCTTGCCCTTGTTCTCTCCGTCTGAGATGTGCAATCCCAATTGGCGAGCCTTCTTCAATCATTCTTCGGCACTTGTAGCACTGATAATGAACGTCTTCCAGTCCTTGAATTGACTTTCACCCATCCAGAGACTGATTGTTGGAAGGAGTCTCTTTTGGCAAATTTCAATCAAGGAGGAATCCGGATTTCCAGAGGGCAACTTTATGGCGGTTTGACGGAACCGCTCGATATAGTTTCTTGTCAGCTCTTTCTCCCCTTGGACGACGTCCATGAGGGTGGACATTGTGATGTCCTGTCCTACTTCGTAGAATTTCTCCAAGAACATGCGTTTGAAGCCGGCGAAGGAGTAGATGCAGTTGTTTAGCAGGTTGCGATACCAGTCGAAGGCGACCCCTTCCAATGCCCCGATAAATAATCGTGTGAGAATGGCATCGTCATGGGGCAGATGGTCGGTGGTGACCTCGAAGTAAGTGATGTACCGACTCGCTGAGGTCTTGCCATCATAAGGATTGATATTGAACGACTTATATCTTGGCGGGAAGGGGACATCCCTCTATGTGGCAGGGTACGGTTGCCGTATTCTGAGGTCTGGAGAATTTTCTCGAGCATGGAACATGGCTCGGAGCTCCTGGACCTCTCTTCTCGCTTCGCGGGCCTCATCCACAGCGGTGGGGGCTGTTACTTCTGGAGGATTGTTGCTCGGGTTTGGCGCTGCTGAATTCGAGTCCGCATTGACCGCGGGACCCGTGTTTGTTTGGCCAAGCATCCCTCCTTGCAGAGTTGGAAGGGCCGCTTTGATCTCGTCTACAGATTTAACCAAGGCAAGCAATATGGCTTCGAGCGTGTCGATGCGTTGGCGATCACTGGAACCACCTTGGCTGCTGTCTGTCATGAATACCGTCTTTACGTGAGGAGAGACGGACGGAGCGGCGGAGGAAGCGTCCTCCGAGTCGTACCCCTGTAGTGAAAAGTCATCGGGGTATGTGGGAATGTTCTCCTCTGGTTCGGACTCAGAGGGATCAGTACCCCCAGTTTCCGAGTTTGCCTCGTCTTGGGAATTATGGACGTCCTCGGGAACGTTGGGGTTTGCTACATCTGAGGGGACGGTTGTTTCCCTCGGCTCGTCTTTTCGGAACATCGGATTATCGTGGAGGCTTGGAGGAGTGCTACCCCCAGTCCCAGCAATCCACAGTGGTGTGGATGACGAATCTCCCACTGTAGCAGATTTTATCTTAGAACGGGTACCTTGGAAAACTCCGGTGGCGGACACCCGCTTAGACGACAGTCTCTTATTCATAGTGGTTGATATCTTTGGGCTAGGAGCGCTGGTCTTCTTCCCTTTTCCATCGGCGGGGACTTTTCGAGCAGAGTTGCAGGAGACGACGGGAAGTGCCTCGTCTTCTGAAGATGGCTGTTGCAGTCTTTGAAAGACAGACTGTCGGTCTTTTTGCACCGTCGTATTGTTGCAGCAGCAGTTGATGATAACTTGGGTGCAGTGACATCCGTGGGAGGATTCTTTGCACCCCTATGTATCTTCTCTTTCCTTGCATTTATGGAGGATGGCCTCACGCAAGTCAGATGGGTCTGGATCGACCATGTTTGCTCCCGGGATTTTGGGAGACTTTTGCGAACCTTTCTGTCCGTCTGCTGTCGGGGGCTGGACTCGAGTGGTTCTGTACAACTTCCCATCCGAGGCCCGCGTAACAGTATGCGGGATGCTCGGATGATCAGAGATCCGATCAGCGGACCGAACTCGCCAGGCTCGCGCTGCCTTAGACTTCTTCTCTCTAGTGCATAAGGGCACATAGTAGGAAGAGTCTAAGTGATACTGGAGAGAGTCAGATAGTCTTCTTGGGAGCATAAGAGATCAGGACCATAAGAGAGGCGGTCGAAGACAGAGCCGCGTGGAGTAAGTGTCATACGGCTGTCATCAATAGTCTTCACGCGGCTGGAAGACGTAGCCGTATAGGTTTTTTTCATACGGCTGGGAGTCTCAGCCGTATGAGTTTTCTTCAAGTGGCTGGGTGACTTGGCCGTATAGAATTTTTTCATACGGCTGGCAGGTTCAACCGCATGAGTCTCCTGCATGTGGTTGGCAGATTTGGCCACAGGAGTGTTCGGCTTCTTCTTGGGGCATATGGAATCACTCTTTGTCCCTGCAAGTCCAGCATCGTAGTGCTTTCTTCTGCCGAACTTGGGGACAGCAGAGTACTCTACGGCTTGAAGTGGAGCCGTATGAGAATCGCCTTCGCCGTCTTGGGTAGCAGAGAGTACCCTGTCCAGAGCTTGTGGAGGAGCGAATGATTTTGGTCTCCACTCGCAGTGAGCTTTCTTTGCACGGGTTCGCTTCTGGATCGGGCCAGCACTTCCTTCAGAGAGCATTTCTTCAAACGCCTGTTGGTCGAAACGGACGACCATCTTCTGTTGCGTGGAGCCAAGTTTGGCTGCATCCGATTGCGTCACCAACTCCTCAGCCGTGGAGAAGTTTGTCCCCAGCAGAGTCGCCATCGTGTTTGCCATGAAATATAAAAGGACAGAACAATTATCGGAGGACTGGACTTTTACTTCACAATACAAACTCGCTTGTACAAAGAAAGCCTAGGGATAAAAACCTAGGTACAACAATCTAAGTACAATTATTTATTTTAGATTCTGGAGGGTGACGATAGAGGCTCGGGAAAGCGACGGCCGCTCTGCCTTACTCCTTGGACGATCAGGTGCAGCTTCTTGGCTCTGTGGAAGAACTGCTTGGCGTTGATGGAGAAATGCTCTCTTTTCAGGCTCTCTGGCTCTCTATGCACGTCGATCTCTGTCTATCTCTGTCTCTCTCTATCTCTGTGTGTCTTGCAAGGGAATGGCACCCTGCTATTTATAAGAATGGGGGGACATCATTAGGGTTTACAATGATTGCCCCTTAAAGTGGCGGCGGCCTGTTGATTGATCAATCTGGGCCATTAATATAGATTGTGCCAAATTCTCTCAGTAATTAATGCTGATTGGAATAAATCTCCCTTATGATGATCCGCTGAAGTCTGCGAATCTGAATAAATAAGTTTAATTCATTCTCCTGCCACGTATCCCAGATTATTGGGATTTGACCCAATCTTTGATTGCAGTAAATCTGGGAAATTGATTGGCTTTATGACACGTGTCCTGGGAGCCACTGAGGGGATCTAAGCTGCATGAGGATTGAGCCGCATAAGCCCGGCCACGTGTCCTCGAATCACATGATAATCTGGACCGCATGGACGTAGGTGGCCGCATAACGGGTAACTCCTTCGTGAGCCGTATGGGAGAGCGTCTGCTTGAGCCGCATATGACAGTCCACGTGCCTAGGCTGCATGGCATTTTCTAGATCTCAGGGGATTATGTCAGAGATCTCCTTCGTTTCCCTAGGAGTCTGTTATTATGACAGAGTCATAATTACATCTTTGTGTCAGGACTGTCGTCTTGTCAGAGTTGTCAGCCATCAAGGCAATTAATGCAGTAAGGGAAGAGTTGTTTGTATGCTATGGGGCACCTCTCTGAGCCGCATGGAACGTATCGAGCCGTATAGTCTCTTGTGCCGCATGAATCTCTGAGCCGCATGGGCTTTCTGAGCCGCATGGGCTTTCTGAGCCGCATGGGGTTTCCTGGCCGCATGGATCCTTCTTTATTCTTTTCCATGCTTCTACAAGCACAAGTAGCAAGAATTTGCTATTAGGAAAAACTTGTGCATAATACCTAAATAATTAACTAAAAAGTATTTATGATTTATTTAAGAACAATTTTTAGGAAATTTTATATATATTTATTTAGATATTATTAGTGGGTATATATACATATGCATGTTTATTTTTTTATTTTTTTAAGGCCCGACTCCAGTATACCCAACTACCCCATAGTATACCTATATACAACAAGAGGGAAGGGGAATTCATCTAAAACCCTAACCATAAACCCCTACCCGACCTAACCCCGACTTCCTCCGACGTTGACGCACTTCCACGCCGCCTGCGTGACTGCTCAGGCCGCTGGAGTCGACCAGAATTCGTGTGCGGCCGCAGCAAAGGAGGCAGCAGCAGCGGTGTTAACTATACATTTCGGGTCATGTTTTCTCCCACATCGCTCGACTAATTCTCGAGATAATTTCTCAGGTATGTACCCAACCTATACCTCTTCAATCTCCTGAAATAGTTTTGAATTAAATCTTTCACCACCATATTCTAGAACAAGGGTATTTTGATAATTTGTAAAAAATTAGATTATTTTAAATATCTTTTAAATTGATGAATTGTGTTAGTGTCCTAATTGGTAAAACCTTATAACCACGTTGATTAGATGTTAGTCATGACTAAGAAAACCTAGTTAGTGAGATTAGACAACTTTAGATTTATATCTAATTAATTAGTTAAACTCTAATGTAGCTAGAATATCATATAGAACCTATTAGTTGACTTCAATAAGAAGCTATATTGGGTCTTTCCTTAAAGGGCCTTACATGACAAGTTAGGAGAGGCCTTTAGGCATTGAACCAAAGCAAACCCTAGCCTAAACCCCTATGGTCGGTCACTAGGGTTTTTCCCCTTGCTATTAATAGCAACATCTCATTTCTTCTTTTCCCTTTCATTGAAAACTCTAACCCTAATTTGTGTTCTTCTCCAAATTTCCTCAATCTCCCAAATTGAGGCCAAATTCCCTCAAACCAATTGTAAACTCTTCCCCTTGAAGAGAGAAAGCCTCTATTGTCTAGCTTGGGAACATTTGGAGCAATTTGGCTACTGTTTGGAATGACAGGTAAATGAGAGGGGGGAAATTGTGTCTTGAGTGATATGGTATCCTAGAGAATGCGTGTCCTAGTGTCAATGACAATTGTATTAGTATTAGGGTGTATCATTTGTAAGTTTATTTCAGTCCATTTCTCTAATGTCCAGGTCCCTTATGTGTCATTGTTCAGCCTTAATATCAGTCCCTATATCATTAAGTTTCAGTTTAGAGTGAACCTTACCATGTGTTCAGTCTTGGTCTCATGTAATGGCTCCCACCTTAACTTAGGACCAGATATTGCCTTGTCTGGACATTACTTCCAGTCTTGTCTTCATTTGTATTATCTCTTAGTATATGTATTAGTCCCATTCAATTCTCCATCCCTTTAATTTTAGTCTTTAGTTAAATTAGTTTTGTATCAGTTATAGGGAATGAGGAGGATAGGTACGATTAGTTTTATAAGCAATTGATGTATTAAGGAATGGCTAGGGCAAGAGGAAGAGATGTGAGGCTGTGTATTAGCCATGTATCAATTAATATAGTGGTTACATATCAGTCCTAAGTTCACTGTACAGCTCATGTTCTATTTACAGTACATGCCTTGGTCAATTCAGATCTTGAACTCCCTGTTTAGTCACTTCCTATAGTGGTTCAATCCTTGTATGTTAGTTGTTCAGTTGATATAGGCTCTGTGTGTGTGTGTGTGAGTGAATTAGAATTATTATATGAGTTTTGAGTGAATGTGGTTGTAAAGGATTTTAGTAGCAGTGAGGGCATGGCCATTATGTTCTGTCACTAACTGTGACATGTCATGTGTAATAGCATGCACATGAGAAGCGTGTGAGAGAGTATTGAGGCACTAGGGTGCTTTTGTCCTAGGGTATACCTAGGGTATAGAGTGTGAGTATGCTATATATATATATATATATATATATATATATATATATATATATATATATATATATATAGGTTGGATATTGCATGGTAGTGCCTAAGTGCACAGGATGTGTACAGACATATGGGTTTGGCCTAATCTTGACAGGTACAGAAGGAATACAACTTAGTGTGGCCTAGTACAGGCTAAAAAAACCTCGATGTGACTTAGATTGACTAGGGTTGACTTACTTTGACCTAGTTTTGACTTGTATTGACCTAGAATAGGCCTAGAAGCATATAGTTAGTGCATCTAAATACACTGTTTACTCTAGAATAATAAATAACCTTGTATATCTCATTTATAGATTTGTGTGACACCACCTTGGGCATTGATCTTCATTCAATGCTCTGGACGACAGGCGAGTACATTCTCTGATAGTTTTTCTTTACTTGATGATTATTATGATTCAGCTTCTATCTATTTGATTCTCTGTCACAACACGGATTGCTATTCTGGATTCATTCATTTGCGTCACATGTATTTAACTCGTCTAGCCCCTACTATTGGAACCCCTCACTGGAATCACCTACTAGAAATACCTGCAAGCACCACTTACTTTCTGGCTAGACTCATACTCTATTTATGTGTCGGGATATAGATTCACTTGTACTTGTCAGAGAGGGGAAATACTTGAGTAGATATGTAAACATTCCTAATCATACAAGAATCACCCTACTAAAAGGAAAGCAGTCGCCGCTAGGCCAAGCGAGCGACGTGTCGTATTCACTATAAGTCTAATCATTACAAATAGCCATCGCACGCTTGCCAAGCGTACGATGTGCCGTATTTACCCACTAATCGTTTATATGTCGAACTCGATATTTCAAAACACACTGGATTAGTGTCTTGTACTAGATTCACATTGTCTCATGTTATACTGATTGGACTCTTATCACATTGTTCTAGTTTAGTTATCTCTATTTACAGTCTTCATTGCCATGCTCTCATGTTTCACTTTATTACTTTTCTTGTTCTAACTGTTGTTCTTTTTTATTTCTTGTCTCAAACTTTCCATGTTCATCAAGTATAATTGTCTATAAATGCTTTATAGTCTTTGTCATTTATTTGGAACTACTAGAGGAGATGTGCTCATTCCATCATGACTGGATATATTTTTCAGATGATTTCTCAGAGGATACGTGTCCTCCATACTATGGATCCGGGGAGGGGATAGCTACCTTGGGTCCAGATTCTCAGGAGTGACTGAAAGACCTAGTTTAGTTGACTTGTTTTAGATTCTTTGTTTGAACTTGGATTGTAATAATGGAGATTTTGTTATTTTAATTCTGAGACTTGTATTTGAATTTGGATATTATTTAGTAGTTGTTGTTGTTGTTTAGTCTTTATAGTTATTTAGACTTCTTTGATATCTTATCGTGCTTTAGATTGTGATTGACTATTACCATGTCTTTATACTTATCCTCCATTCGGAGTTGAGATCTATGACAGGTACATTATATCTTTGTGTGAGTTGTTAGTTAGCAACCTAGAACAATATTCTACCATCGATTCTGCGGCATAGGCTGGACGCTGTTACGCACTCGTGTCCCTATACCGGGTGCTGGTCGTGACAAAATCGAATCAAAATCGGATCGAAATCGATCCCAAGTTGATGAAAAAACATATATTCTTGACTGTTGAAAATAGTTTTGAAAACCCGATTTGGAAGGCGATTATTGTCCGATCCAGCGACTGGTTTGGTAAACCACCTGAACAATAGTTGTAAACAACCTGAACAACATGAAAACCCTATTATTACAATTATTTTTAGTGTAATGAACATCAAGTAAAATCTGTTTGAAAATCAAGAAAAACTACCTTAAATCATGTTTTCAAAAATAAAAAGTTTCAGATACGAAGTGTGTCCCACCAAACTAAACCACTTTGTAATGAACCAGTTGCATTGAAAGTTGCGAATAGTATACTTGGACATGTGGATTTTTACGGAAGTTGATTTGGACGTGTGTGCATGCCGGAATCAACCCGTATCCGTCGAAAATCCCCGTATCGACCCCTTTGCAAACTAGCCTATAACTTCTTGCACGTTCATCAGGTCGAGACGAAACTTGCGCCATTGGGACCGTGTTATTTTTCTGGTCCTGTGAGCCAAGTTTGGTCTGCTTCTGAGCAGGTTGACTGGAATCCTACTTTGGGAGGTCTGCGACCCGATTCGACGGGCGAATTTGTGCACGACCCATCGAAATCCAACTTTGGACATACGATTGGATTCGTATCGTCAAACCGGACTCGTAGACATATAGTTTGATAACTTTAAAGACTGTAGGTACTGGCACGTGCTTGCGAAATAAAAAGTGTTTTTATTACAAACTTTTTAAATAATCATATACGAGTACAATGAATTCTGGGAAAGTACAACAGTAGGAGTCCTGTCTTGAATGATGACCGCTTTGTCCCTTTGACGAGGCAATTGTGGATGGAAGCAAGCTTGTCACTGTATCTCGAAGCTTCTGTTGACGATGAATCTTCTGTATGGCCCGGCCGTGTAGAAGCATCGACAGAACTTCAGCTTCGATTAACAGTTGAAGAACTTGCTCTTGAGAATTGATAATTGCAGAAGATGGAAGTGCAATGAGTGCTCAAACTATACCCCTCCTCTCTGTATCTGTATGTTAGGGGAGTGGAGCTCTATTTATAAAGCCAAGAGATAACCACCTAACAATTATCCAAAGTAGGTGTCCTTTTTTTGGATAGGCGCCTAAGCCACTGGGCGCCATTTTTAAGCAGGGGCACCTTTGATATGTAGCGTCTATGCGGATTAGGCGCATGGTCATGGCCAAGTGATGGACACATTCTTCATGGAATTCGAAGTAGTACACCACTTTCAGCATGCATGGTAGATTAATATGCCACGTAGATTTGTAGATGTCAGCAGGGAACTGAATACTTTGAGAAAGACGCCCAAGGAAGTAGGCACCTATAAAAGTTAAGCGCCTAGTAGCGGTAGGTGCCTAAATGAGTCAGGGTGCTTTAGAGAGATGGACTCCTGAATGCATAAGGAGCCTAGGAGAACAAAACTCTTGAGAAACAATGGACACCTAAGAGAGTTAGGCGCCTAGGAGACATGGGGCACCTAAGAGTATTAGGCGCCTAAGAGAGACAGATATTTTGAGCGCCTATAAGACCCCCTTCAAAGTTTTCAAACTTGGGTGCCCAAACATTTGAAATACTTTGAACAACGGCGCGCATTAAATGCTTGGCTTATTCCACGATGAACCTATTTATTTGAGGAGCGCACTTTTCCAAAACGACCTTCTCTCTTCTTCCTCATTTTGAGCTTTTCTTTTAAATGTTACCCGCCTTTTCATGGAGAATATGAGGCACCGGTGGGGATTAGTCTTGATTATATATACAGGAATGAGGCTTTTCCCCAGCACTCATCCTCATTTACTTTTATGGCATCCAAAAGGAACATAAAGAAAGAGAAAGAGTCATGCGCCGACGTCGATGGCAAAGCTCTTGAAGAAAAGCCTAATGCTGTGCCTACAGCTTACATGTTGGAGGCTGACCCGTCTCTGAGGGCGAAGAATCTTCTAGACTGCTTTGGCCTAACCCCAGAAATCTTCGATCACTCAGGTGGTAGGCCATCGTCTTCCTCTGAAGAGCATAGCAATTTCGAACATATAGAGGGATTCTTCGCTTGATGCGCCGTTCGGGGATCCATAACATGGAATAATTAGCTACTACCCTTCATCAGACTGATGACAACGAGAAGAAGAAGTGATAAAATGCGAAGGCGCCTCATTTATCTCTCTCTTTCTCTGAATGGCCATGGCGCCAATTTTTCTGTAGGGGCCTGTCCTTTATGAAAAAAATAAAAAGTTTGTTTTATCTTATATTTAGCGCCCTTTTTTTTTACTTTTATTGTGTGACTGTTGACACAAATAAGCGCCATCTGTTGGTTTGAGTGGATGGTGCCAAATCTGACTGATTCAATGTCTAGTCTTTTCTACGAGACACGTGGCAATTCCTATGTGATTTCAAATCTTTTGTGTTTTATCTCTTCCGAAATATGCGCCTAGGGGAGCAGCATGTCGTTTCAACTTCAATTGCTTATAAATGGTTGCAAGGAGAGAAAGAAAAAGTCTATTATACTCTCATCTTCCAAACTCCTCTGCCATTCTTTCTTCTCCAATGATGGCTCTCTATAGGATCTTGGTTGTCGAGAAGGATTAGGCGCTTATGAGCTTCTCTATGCCACCACAGTGTGTTGCCATCCCATCACATGCACTTCGCCGAGTATTGGGCCGCTGTGTGCATTATCGACGACCATCGACATGTGTAAACTTGATAGTAAGTTTTTAGGAGGCGAATATATTAGCCTTTAATCGTGAGCACCGTCTTTAAAGAAGGAGGTGCTTGCTTGAGCGCCTGACTTTGAGAAGGGGGGTACTTATTGAAGGCAAATGCCTGACTTCGAGAAGGGGCGCCTGTTGAAGATGGGTGCCTAACTTTTGAGAAGAAGGCACTTGTTGAAGGCAAGCGCCTGACTTCGAGAAGGGGCGCCTGTTGAAGATGGGCGCCTAACTTTTGAGAAAAAGGCGCATGTTGAAGATGGGTGCCTAACTTTTGAGAAGAAGGCGTCTGTTGAATATATCCATCTGATTAATTTGCTAACTTCCTCTCTTTTAATACTTTGTAGGGAATCACTTGGCAAGTTTTCCCTGAATCGGTATCGACAATTTTAGATGTCGTGAAGATGAATTGATCATATCACACACATCAGACTGCTCAGAACTCCCCATGTTTCAGAAGGGCCTCCCTCAGATGGTAGAAAGAGCCTTTATACATGGAGAGTTGGATAGTGGAGTGAACTATAACCCGAGTATTTGGGTAGAAGAGTTTCTTTGGCACCAGAATTCTGAATTGTATCACAAAAGTGAACGTATTCCTATCTTTGGTAGAAGGCCGCCATTCTGCCTCCATTTTCTCTCTCGTCTTTCTGAGAGAGAAGACCAGGAGTGATTCCGTTGCCCTGCCTACTACTGAGGGTCGAAACAACAAGGAATTGCTACCAACAACACGACCAGATGGCAAAAATCTAAAGAGGTAATAGATTTCTATTAAAATGTAAACGTCCTTTTATAGAGAAAAAGTGAAATAAAGGATGATTTTTTAAAGGAATATTTATGGTTTTGTGGAGGTGTCACTGGGACTTTGTATTTTTGTACCCACATGGATATTCATAACTTGAACAGTGAGTAGAACTTTTAATATATATCTGAATTTATCATCGAAATAGCATTTATTTGATATATTAACCAAATGAGGAAAGAGTATCGTCTGTTTAAGTGTGTTTATCAGATGTGTCTATAGACGTGATAAGAACTTATATAAATGATTCATTTTTGCAAGAACACGTAATCAATAAAATATTTTCAAAGATAAATTGGCGGAGACAAAGTTTCAGAGGTATGATGGACATGAACTTTATCATGGCGATCGGTCATAAGATCCTTTTTAAAGCAACCACTACAACAAAAATCCCTTTTAATGATGGCTAAAAAGCGTCATTGATGACGAACCATGACGGGTTTTTTTTTCACAGCAACCGTTATGAAAACGGGTGTTATAAATGTTTTTTAAAAGCGTCATAAAATAACCGTCATGAATAGTTTCTATAAAAGCGTTATGAATAGTTAATATATAGTGCACAATTCAGAACAATTATAAAACGTCATGAATAGATAATATATATAGGCTCAATGCAGCACATTTATAACACTTTATACCATTCAAATTAGCATATTTATAATGCTCTATACTGTACAGTATATATTATATTCCAAAAACTTAACATTATATGTCACCATCTTTATTACATTTATCAAAATAAAGTACATATCAACATCTTCATTACATTGAATATCCAAATATAGAATGTACCCAAAAAATAGGAATAAATCTCTCATCCTCTGATCCCTTACTCTCGCCTGAACCCTCACCAGCGCCTGCATGCACCTCAGCGTCACGTTGTGCCCTTTTTGCAAAAAATCGGAAACGTCAGCTTAGCACTTTAGTAATCAACGCTGAAATGTGAGCCTAGCAATCAACCTGGATTTTACCAAGCCAATAAATTAAAGAAAGTTAACAAGAAATTTATATATTAGAAATTTATATAACAGAAACAAACTCAGTAAAAGACATATTACTTACAACTAGATACCTTCACAAAGCAATGCATGGAGTGCATACTAAGAGAAGAGGCCAGATATCCCATTGTACTCTTCCTGTTGTTATCAACACAAAGAGAAAAAGGAAATTAAGTCACAATTGCAATATTTTGGAACAGATTTCCTCAGTAAAATCAAGTAGTGACCTCAAATGGGAAGAACCCAAGCATGATCCTTACACCTCAGCCTTTGATAGAGTTTCTACTTCTCCTGAGTTACTCAGAAATGACAAAACATTGGCCAAGTGTCAATATAGCAAGGTTAATTTCCTCAAGGGCCAACTAGAATTTTGCTCCAAAACGGACTAAAAAAAAATGATTAGTCTTTTTTCTGATTCAACACAGTAATCCTTGATTAAAAATATAATCATCCACACAACCTTTTTTTGTTTCTTTTGGACAACAAAGAGCTGGGCTAGCTGCCAGTCTCATGATATTATATAAAAGAATAGTGAAAAAAGTAACATAATTGTACAGGTAGAAATCTGTTTATTCCTTTCATAAAGAGCTGGGCTAGCTACCAAGTCAGTCACACCACCAACTATTTTCTGTATGAAATAAACACAGACAGTCAGGAATGTGCTGTACTCTCATGACCATGTAACTTCAGTGGCATGAGGCACTGTAACAGGCATTTTGTAAGGAAACAAATAACCATATGCCTAAAAATTTCCTCTCATCCAAAGTGATAAAACCCAGGAAAGTGATGACAGGGGGAGAAAGTTGATAGCTGATTGAAGCCAATTTTAGCTTGTATTAATACTACTTGTGGTGAATGTAACTCAAATGGGAAAAAGGAAACGAGAAACCTGTTGTTATGGAACATACAGATTGATAATCAAAGAACTAACGCCAAAATAAATGTAATACATCAATATATTATTAGCCATTCAGTCAAATCGTCTTAACCAAGGAAAGTAATGATCTTTGGTTTCTGGTGTGTGGTAGTATATTACCGATTCGATCTGGATTTGCAAATAGAGATTTAATGCTTGAGCATATCCCCAAGAATCAAGATACATCTTGAACCCAAAAAGCTTCTCTGTATAGTCAAAAGACCTTCTGGAAGCGAAGAGATGTCCTTGGATGCGAAGAGATATTCATGATCCAAGAGCCTTCTCTTGAATTAATTTGATATTTTTAATTCAAAAAATTAGACAGATTGAAGAAAATTCACTTTTTAAAGTAAAAAATGTAGAACTGATCTAGTGGCTCAACAGCTAACACTCTAGTTCTAGTTCGTCAACAGAAGTGGATAACAAATTGCAAGCATTCTATAAGACAATGTTTTATGCTCACACAGCCAATCCTTTGCCATTGTTGGAAAAAATCATGCTAAGAGTTCCATAAGTAAAGAATAAATAGATTCAAAAGCAAAGGTGTTCACTGAGTCATCCCAATGTCAAACTAAACTAATAATTGTTTCTAATTATAATAGAGATGCTATAGAAGTCCATAAACATACCGATCAAGATCAGGTAACAAGGGCATAATTTCTACTGGCTTTAGTGAAGGCTTAGATTGATGGACAGGATATAATTTGGACCAGTTACCAGGTATCAAGGACAGGTGTTCACTGAGCCTTAAGCTAATTGACTAAGCCTATAAACTTTAATGAATAATTTTAATCAATAAATACATGCAATGGTATATTTGGAAAAATATATATTACAAGAGTCCTTAAGCTAATTGACTAAGCCTTCCATCACAAGACCAAGCAAAAGTTCAAAGCGAGACTAAAATGTATACACCTATCTTGTCTTTCTAAAGTTCCACCAAATATTTGGAAGTATTAGGAAAAAAGTGACCACTGGCTACCTCATTTCAATTTAATCATAGTGTCCGCTATCCCCATCAGATTGTTATCTAAGAAAAAGAATCAGAAATCTCTCTTTTTAAAAAGACCTTCCGACAGTAACATGAGCAAAGTTACCAACATAGACACTTCCAAAATGTAGGCCATCTCGTGTCAGACACAACCATAACATTCCAAATACGCTAGAAAAACACCAAAATAGATAATGTGGACACCAAAATAGGTAATGTGTCCGTGTTGTCGTGTCCTTAGTGTGTCATATCGTATTTGTGTCCGTGCAACATTGCGAGAAGTAATCTATGACAATGGAGTTGAAATTGAGGATCATACCATGTAGCAAAGCAGAGACGCTCCCCCGAGCATAAAAATTGTAGACCATGAGCCTCTCGTCCTTGGAGTAGTAGTAGGCCCTCAGCTCCGCCACATTTTCGTGCCGCACCCTCCCCACTGCCTCCATCTGCTGCTCGAACTCCATCCTCCCGACCCCGACCTCCTTCAGCCTCTTCACCACCACCATTGTCGCGTCCTCCAGCAGCGCCCGGTACGCGGTCCCGAACGTTCCGTTGCCGAGAACCTCCGCGGAGGCCCTCAGCAGGTCCTCCAGATCGAACACGAAGCTGCACCCATCGAAGAACACCAGCCTGTTCCTCTCGTCGTCTCCGCTCCTGCCGACCGTCCTCTCCGAGCACCGGGAGTAGGAGGAGGAGGCCTTCCTGGCAGCCTTCATCTATCTGGCCAATCTACATCAGAAACCCTAGAAGGCTACCTCCCTTTCCTGCCATCGTCTTCTTCCTGAAATTGAAGAAGAAATCCATCAGAAACCCTAGAAATTGATTAAGTATAAACAAAATATAAGCCCTAACCGAAGAGAAATTGGAAGAAAAATTGAACCTTTGCGTAGATCTGGAGTTTGGGAGAGAAATTGGAGTCGAACCGAAAAGGAGGGAAAATAAAAAGTGGAAAATTGGGGGAGAAGAGGTTTGAGGAGGAGAGATGATGCTCCGTTAGAAAATGAGAAATGAATTTTCTCTCTCCCACTGAGCTTTTATACAGTGAAAGAATTACAAGTTTGCCACCGCTCTAAAATATTAATGAAGTTTTGTTTTATAAATGTTATAAAAAGCCTAGAAATAGCCCAAACCGTCATAGAAAAAAGGTATTTCTCAACTTGATAACGCTTATGTATCAGCCGTCATTAAAACTCCTTGTCGAGCGTCATTAATAAGTCTTTTTGTTGTAGTGAACTGGGCTTTTTAAAAGGGGACGATGTTTGATGATGGAATATTTATGTAGTGACTTTCCATGAGAGAGTTTGAATGTATTCCACTGGAGAATTTATTGAGAGACACTTGTTAACTGGTGGGTCGATTCACAAGGTGAATAAATTCGATGAATGACTGAACGATCACATCTTTTCAAGGAGAAATCGTTTCGGTTCTCAAGACCGACTATTTGATCTTCTGTCTATAAATAATATGTAACTTTTGTAGATGCTACCAACACCTACCCCTTTGGTACAAATAGCTTCTGAAGATGTACCCAAGGAGACTGACGTCATCTTGGAGACTGAGATTGCCATGGATGCTTGTTCTGACGAGCCTCCATTGCCCATTTAGAAAGAGGCGAAGGAAGGCTCGACTGCTCATTGACCGAAACAGGACGTTCTTGCTAGACTTGTGGATCCTGGAAGTACTGCTGAAGAAGAAGCTCTGAGAAAGGCTGCCTGTGAACTGTTGGTGTCGTCAGACAATAATATTTTCGAGCTTCTTGCGAATTATGTCTTTAATCAAGAGGGCTCCGGTTCTCGTTCCTCTCCTTGATTTTATGTATCTCCTTCTATTTTGGCTATGCAATAAAAGGAGTTTTATTTATATAATGCGTTGAAAATACTTTGTTCATGATGTCTCTCAGTATTCATACATAGTATTTCTTGATAAATTTGCTATTGATGGGCATCATCGCCACTCGACTGTCCATCCCTGTCAATTGATAAGCTCCGTTTGAGAAAACTTTGCTTACAATATAGGGATCTTCCCACTTTGCTTCGAATTTTCCCTTGCTCATATGTGTCATTGTCATAGGACGTTTGACAGTAAGGACTAATTCGCCTTTTTGGAATGCTCGTATTTTGACCTTTCGGTTGAAAGCTTTGGAGATACGGGCTTGATATAGCTCAATATGTTGTTGAGCTAGTAATCGTTTCTCGTCCAGCGCTTCAAGCTCCTGAAGTCGAAGATGATCATTGTTCTCGGTCGTGAGTTCATTAGTAATTGCAATTCTCAGGGATGGAATTTGAATTTCTAATGGTAATACAGCTTCATACCTGTACACCAAAGGAAAAGGTATACAACCGGTAGGATTGTATACGGTAGTGCGATAAGCCCATAGACATTCTCCGAGCTTCTCACTCCAGTTACGTTTGTTAATAGAAACAAACTTTTGAGAAGTTTAATGATGGTCTTGTTGAATGCCTCCGCTAAGCTATTAGCTGCAGGATTATAGGCTATGGAAGCGATATTGTCAATCCTGTTGTCGTCGTAGAACTGAGTAAACTTCTGTCTAATGAACTATGGTCCATTATCATGAATGATTTGCCAAGGGATACTGAATCTGTATATTACATGATGTTTGATGAAGTTGATGACACTGTTTGTCTTAACTTTGGCCAAAGGTATAGCTTCAGCCCACTTTGAGAAGTAATCGGTTATAGCCAGTATAAATCGATATCCTCTAGATGATGGTGGATTAATAGGACCAATGACATCCATGCCTAAAGCTTCAAAGGGCCATGATGCGGCAGTCGGATGGAGCAATTCTGATGGTTGATGAATGAAGTCTGTATAGATTTGACAAGCTCGGTATTTCCTTGCATATTCAATGGCATCTGATACCATAGTAGGCCAGTAGTAACCCATACGTCGGAAACGATCCTGTAACTTAGGACTGGGCTGATGTGCTGTATAAACACCATCGTGAGCCTCACGTAGTATTTTTTTTGCTTTGTCTTCCGCCAGACAACGTAGGAGTAGACCATCAAACGTTCGTCGATAGAGAGTCTTGCTGGTAGGATTGTAATAAAATCGGAGCGATCGACGACGGATAGTTGTAGCTTCTTTAGGATCTTTAGGTAAGATGTCATGTACCATGAAGTCAATGAAAGGAGCTCTCCAGTCTTCACTGATGGCATTGATTTCTGTTGAATTGCTGAATTCAATGTTGGAATTATTCTCGATGCAAAATAATTCTCTGTTAGTGACAATAACCATCTGCTGTCTTCCGACTGGAATTACTAATACTGCAGCAAGATTAGCTAGTGCATCAGCTTCTGTATTGTATGCTCATCGTATATGCTTAATGAAGAAGCCTTTGAATGATGTAGCCATTCTAACTGCTGCCTTGTGATATGGAACAAGATCCTGATGCCAAATTTTATACGTTCCTCTGACCTAATTGACTATCAGTTTAGAGTCTCCGTAAATCTCAAGATATTCAATATTCAGCTGTTTAGCTAGTTGGAGACAAATGAGCAAAGCATTGTACTCTGCCATGTTGTTGGAGCACGATTCTTATAGAGAATAAGCTCTTTGAATAGCCAATCCATCGGGTGATACGACGACAATTCTGACTCCAGCGACGATGGTGCCTTTGGGTCCAATTCTGGATGCTCCATCAAAGAATAGACGCCAAGTAGGAAATTATTCAGAAATTATGTTAGATTCCTGGGTTTCGTTAGGAATTTCATCATAGAGTTTAGATATCTCAGGAATTGGATGAGCCGCTAGGAAGTCAGCGAGGGCTTGACCCTTAACAGACTTTTGGGGAACATACACCATATCGTACTGTGCTAATAATATGGCCCATATAGCGAGCCTAGAATTGAGCGTACTGGGCTTTCTCATCAAAACTCGAAGAGGGTTGACTCGGGATATGACATGAATGGTTTGGCCTGTGATATAATGCCGTGTCTTTTGAACAGCGACCATCAAGGCTAAACATTCTTTTTCTACCGGACTGTAACGATATTCAGCTCCGATCATCGTGCGGCTAAGATAATAGATAGCCTGCTCATGACCCTCTTTATTCTTCTGGGCTAGTAATGTACCTAATGAATGATCCATTGCTTGGACATACATCAGGAAGGGTATTCCTGAGACTGGAGGTACTAGAACTGGAGGGTTCATCAAGTACTGCTTTATGTCTTCAAATGCTTCCTGGCATTTGTAGAAGCATGGAAATAAATAGGAAATCCTATACGGCTCAAGACTAGGAGAGTTTCATGCGGCTCAAATGTTCATTAGAGTGCCATACGGCTCAGAAGTTCATTAGAGTTCCATGCGGCTCAAAAGTTTATTAGAGTTTCATACAGCTCAGAAATCCCCCTAGCTCTATGCGGTTCTATACAGCGGCCTTATTCAATGCCACGTACAGCTGGCCATCAAGCAGCGGCCTCATTTAATGCTCTGACACAACAAGGCGGCTCTGACATAAAGGAGAACTGACAGCTCTGACATAAAGCTACAATGATGACTCTGACGTGAAGGCGTGCTCCTAGGGAAACGAAGAAAATCTCTATAGCTGGCACAAATCCACCAATTCTAAAGCTCATTATGCGGCTACCATCTCCATGCGGTCGCCACCCCCATGCGGCTGCTACTCCTATGCGGCTCGGATCATAGAGGCCATCTTCATGCGGCTCAAATCCTGAGAGGCCACTCCCATACGGCCGCTACTCTCATGCGGCTCGGATCATGGGGGCCATCTCCATGCGGCTCAAATGCTGAGAGGCCACGTCCATACAGCTTTGACATATGGCCAGCCTTATGCGGTTCAGTTGGAAACCACTCTCATGCGGCTCAGATTTCGGAGGCCATACCTATGCGGCTGTCACCTTCATGCGGTTCAAATCCTGAGAAGCCATCCTCATGCGGCTCAGATTTCGGAGGCCATACCTATGCGGCTGCCACCTTCATGCGGTTCAAGTCCTGAGAAGCCACTCTCATGCGTCTCTGTCAAGATACCCTGTCCCTGTGGCTTGCGGTTAGGACACGTGACAGAGGATCAGTTCCCCCTGGCTCGCTGTATAATGATGGTTGGACACGTGGCACCAAATCAATCAAGATTTATCCACCTAGATTTAGTGCAATCATCATAATTACCCGGATCAAATCAGATTTATTACAATCAAGCAGATTAAACACGTTGCGAGAGATCCGACCTTATCATAACAAATCATAAAGATTTATGGCAATCAACATTAATTGCCTATACAGATTTGGCGCAATCAATATTAACTGCCCAGATTTGTTGCAATCAAGATTAACGGCCCAGATTAATTGCCAATAAAGCAGGATCAAGGAAAATGGTAATTAATCTACAAACCGCCGACTTTTTAAGAGGGAATCATTGCAAACCCTAATGATCACACTCTACTCCTATAAATAGCAAGGTGTCATTCCCTTATAAAAAAAGACAGCAGAGCACAGAGGAGCGCACAGAGGGAGAAAAACCCGGCTGGACACACAGAGAGACAAAGGCACGCACAGAAGAGTCTTCCCACACATTCTGAGAGCATTTCTGCATCAGAGCCAAGGCTACGTCCGATCGTCCAAGGAGTAAGGCAGAGCTGTCGTCGCTTTTCCAAGCCTCTACCGTCACCCTCCAGAATCAAAAATAAACAATCGTACTTAGATTGTTGTACCTAGGTTTTCGTCCCTAGGCTTTCTTTGTACGAGCGAGTTTGTATTATGAGTCTAAGTTCAGTCCTCCTATAAAATTGTTCTGTACTTTTACAATCAATGACAAACACGATGGCGACTCTGCTGGGGACTAACTTCTCCACGGCTGAGGAGTTGGTGACGCAATCGGACGCAGCCAAACTTGGCTCCACTCAATAAATGCTGGTCGTCCGGTTCGACCAGCAGGTGTTTGAAGAAATGCTCTCCGACGGGAGTGCTGGCCCGGTCCAGCGGCGAGCCCACACGAAGAAGGCCCACAGGGAGTGGAGGCCCAAATCATACGCTCCTCTCAAAGCTCTCGAAGGAGTATTCTCTGTTGCCCAAGACGGCGGAGAAGACCCTCTTGCGGCCCCACTTCAGACCATAGAGGACTCTGCTATCTCCAAGTTCAGTAAAGGAAAACACTACGATGCTGGACTTGCAGGGGCAAAGGGTAACTCTACACGGTCCAGGAAGAAGCCGCAGAAGGACACTAGTCGTATGAAGATTCATGCGGCCACAAAAGCCAGCCACAGACAGAAGGCATATGCGGCCAGTGCTGCCAACCGCATGGAGGATGCTCATGCGACCACTATGACTTCCAGCCGCATGAAAAAGGCCTACGCGGCCACTACAGCTCCCAGCCGCATGCGGGCTGCTCATGCGGCCAAAAATGCCAGCCGCACGCAGGCAGGCTGTGCGGCTAAAAATCTCAGTCGCAGGCCATCTGCTTCATACGGCTCGGGCTCAGTCTTCGACCGCCTCTCAGGCGATCCTGATCCCAGATACTCTCATGTGCCAGTCTCTGTGGACTCTTCCTACTATGTACCCTCAGGTACTAGAAGAAAGAAGTCTCGGGCACCGCAGGCTCATCGAGCTCAGACAGCTGTCCCAAGTTCTGACTATCAGGGCGTCTCGCTGACTATTACGCGGGCCCCTAATAAAAAGTTGTATAAAACAATCCGTGTCCAGCCCCCGGCGGCCAACGAACGGGATAGTTATCAAGAATCTCCCAACAATGATCAGGGACAAGTACTCGTGCTACCTCCACATTAGGGAGCAGACAGGATGCCAACACGCTCATGTGCTCAGGACTCCCGGGCCCACAAAGTGAGTGACTTGTGCAACGTGATTCTTCACAAAGGGAAGGAAAGAGACGAAAACTTGGTGTGCAGAGAGTCCTTTCATGGACATTACTGCACTTAAGTCATTGTCAACTGCAGCTGCAGCAAGGCAGCCACACAAGAGGAGCGACGATCCGTCTTCCAACGACTATAACACCCAAGCTCGGAAGACGAGGCGCTTCTTGTCGCCTCCTACAATTCTGCTCACAAGATCCCTGACAGCGGGAGAGGGAAGAAAACAAATGTCTCTAGCCCAAAAATCTCAACCAAGAAACTCTCTTCTAAGCGGTCGTCCACGACTAATACGGGAGAAGTTTTCCAAGGTACTCGCTCAAAGACGAAATTTGCCACACTCGAAGGTTCGTCATCCACATCTCTGAGAGACGCTGGAGCCGGGGGTAGCACTCCTCGAAACATCTACGATAATCCGGTGTTCCAAGAAGATAATCCAGGGGAAATAATTCCCCCAACAGATGCAGCAGGTTCCGACATCCCCGAGGATGTCCAAAACTCTCAAGACGAGGCAAGCTCTGAAGCTGGGGGTACCACTCCTTCTGAGTCCGAACCAGAGGAGAACATTCCTACATACCCTGACGACTTCTCTATACGAGGGTATGAATCAGAGGGCACGCCCTTCACCGTTCCTTCCATCTCTCCTCATGTAAGGATGGTGTTCATGACGGACAGCAACCAAGATGGTCTCAGTGATCGCCAACGCATCGACACTCTGGTAGCCATACTTCTTACCTTGGTCAAATCCGTCGATGAGATCAAAGCGGCCCTTCCAACTCTGAAAGGAAGAATACTTGGCCAAACAAACGTGGGACCCGCGATCAATGCGTACTCGAACTCAGCCGTACCAAACCCAGGTGATAATCCTCCTGAAATATTGGCTTCTACCACTGCAGACGAGGCCAGGAAGGCGAGAAGAGAGGTCCAGAAGCTTCGAGCCATGTTCTACGCCCGAGAAAACTGCCAGGACCTCAGGATACGACAATCGTATCTTGTTGCATGGAGAGATGTACCCTTCCCACCAAGATATAAACCATTCAAGATCAATCCGTATGATGGGAAGACATCTGCAAGCAGGTACATTACCTACTTTGAAGACACAACTGACCATCTGCCTCATGACGATGCCATCCTCACGCGGTTGTTCATTGGAGCGTTGGAAGGGGTCGCCTTTGACTGGTATCGCAACTTGCTAGAAAACTGCATCTATTCCTTCATCGGCTTCAAACGTATGTTCCTGGAGAGGTTCTACTAAGTAGGAGAAGACGTGACGATGTCCACCCTCATGGACGTTGTCCAGGGAGAAAAGGAGCTGACAAGGAACTATATCGAACGGTTTCGTCAAACCACAATGAAGTTGCCTCCTGGTAACCCCAATTTCTCCTTGATTGAAATTTGCCAAAAGAGGTTGCTTCCCACAATCAGTCTCTTGATGGGCGAAAGTCAGTTTAAGTATTGGAAGACTTTCATTATCAGCGCCACTAGCGCAGAAGACAAGTTGAAGAAAGCTCGCCAACTGGGATTACATGTCTCGGAAGAAGAGGACAAAGGAAAACGCCCTAACACCAACAGCAATAATGGTGGTAACCCCTCCAACAATCGAGACAACAAGGGCAAACAGGCTATGGTGGCTGACACAGCTCCGAAGCCTGAACCGAAGTCGGTAGAGAAGCAGTGGCCTCAGATGACCTACTCCTTCGAAGACGGCTATGTCAAGCCCATCTTGGACATGCTCATACAAGGAGGTCGAATTCAGCTCCCTTCTCCACGATGAGAACCTCGTCCTGCAGAGACGAAAGGCCCCAAGTACTGCCACTATCATCTCTATGTCCACCATGCTACACAAGAGTGCTACCAACTGAAGCGATACATCCAGCATCTCATCGATTCTAAGGCCTTGGCGATTGATTTTGAAGAGGTGACCGTAGCAGCTAATATGGTGTCAGTATAATTTGGCAGCTTTCCTCCGACAAAGACTCAAGATGGAGTAGTACCCGTCCCCAGAGCAAGAATGGAAGTCGCTAACCTTCCACCTCCCCGAGACCAGGATACTGGTCTAGTACCCCTTACCACATCACGAGGGGAAGTCATGTGGGTCCATCCGGATCTGGTACCTGAAGTGACTCAGTCTGTACCACCCTCCACCAGTAAGAAAAAGAGTGAAAGTCAAATCATGCCGTACAATCTCGGCAGAGGTCGAAGAAGCTACTGCTATTGTTACCCGATCCGGCGCACAAACCCAACCTCCACCGGATAACTCGGCTGAAGATCATCAGCCGACAGCTGCTGATGCCCCAAGACCTTCTCAGTCTTTGACGACCGACAAGCCTAGGCCAAAGGAGACTCGCTTTGACAAGCCACTCCGAAGAGAGACACCTTATGGGCTGGAGAGGCCCTACAACTTTGACATCTTGGCACAATTGGCCAACACATCGGCCAAATTATCACTGTACAAGCTCCTGAGACTCTCCAAAGATGTTCGCATCGTGCTGAGCGAGGCACTCCAGAATGTCGACGCATATCTGGCTCAGTCCAATCTCACTGGGGAGACCTCCCCTGCAGATCTCTAGGACAGCGCTTGTACAGGCACAATGCCCAATATTGTCTTTACTTTGCAGGATATGCTTATCAAGACCAACCTGCATGATCGCCCTCTGTATTATACTGGGTACATTGGCAATATCAAGGTAGAAAGGATGCACATTGACTCCGATTCTTCATAAGCATCATCCCGAAGAGCCTGCTACACTATTTGTGCATCCCAATGCATCGCCTGATGTCGACAAGCACCGCCATTAGTGGTTTCAATTCAGGCAGAAGCTATCCGATCGGAAAGATTCATATAAAATGTCAAATCGGCGATCTTCAATCAGAAGTGACCTGTTATGTCATAGATGCGGATACTTCCTACAATATTCTCCTAGGGTATCCTTGGATACACGACTACATGATTGTGTCTTCCATACTGTACCAATGCTTCAAGTACGTCGATAAGTATGGCTTCGTGAGGACAAAAGTTGCCGTCATCGATCCCTTTAAAGGGGTCGAATCTTACTACTCCGACTCATGCTTGTACGAGAAGTCAAAAAGGCACCTTGTCGAAGAAGATACTCAAGCTCCAAGCTCCAACTGAGACGGCAACTGGATCGAAAGAACCTCTACCGATCTACCTCCAAGCCCACAAACTTGGCAGAACTGTACCCCTTACGGCCACTCTGCGTAAGGACGTAATCAGCCTCTCTACACAAGAGGAGCAGATGATAATCCGACTGCCAAGGTCTGGCCAAGTACCAAGACCCACGACAGAGCCACTGACAATCAGGCTGCCTAGAGTGAGTCAGCAACAAATAGAGGAGCTCAATCCCTCTATCAAGGCAATGATAATTCGTCTTCTCTGAATAAATCGGCAGCAGAACGCTAAGCCGGGGACTGCTAGCCAGCCGATAACTCCCCGCCCAGTACCAAGCACTAAACTGGAGGTGGCTAGTACGCCAACGACTCCACGTTCTGCTCCACCCATGGAGCCCCTGATGATTAAGCTGCCTAAGTCATCCTCCTAATCTACATTGACACATGGGGTGGTTAAAGAAGAGCCAGAGCTGGCCAAGTATGTGGCTGCTCGCACTGATGTTCCATCCATAGATGATGTAATGCTACTAGAAAAGATACCTTATTTTATCAATAAAGGGCTATCTTTGAACTACCTCGAGCTTAATAAGCTTTGTACAATGTTTACTATAGAATACGGTATAGGCACCCACATGCACACACAGGTGACAAATGTCTACACCGCAAACTAACTTACTCCAGTGGAAGACGCTTACCGCATAGTCGAGGGAGGGGATCATCCAATTATCTTTGGCCGAAACAATGATCCGCAACCCTTCAGGATAGAAGAAGTTGATCTCGAACCTGACACCGGGAGACTGCCCCTTTATCTGTATAGCTTCCGATCCAAGTACCTCATGCAAAAATAGGGATATAATCTGGAAACTACACCAGGTTTAAACTATGGCACTGGACGGCGGTTACCCTTAATATTGCCAGTCCCGGCTGGGAAACCACGAGATTACTACAACAAAACTATATGTTGGCTAGGTTACGTTACACCTGCAATGACCCCTGAAATCTCAGACGAAGAATACGACTGGCATTCACACTCAACCGGATCACCCACCTCCTATTCGGATGTTAGCATCGGGGACGTATCCAGGCAAGTCTTGTCCATCAATATGGCATTTGTCGACGCCTATGAAGAAGATGAAGACATTCCTGAACTTTTTGAGTTAGAGCCGTGGGCACAACAACTAGATGCGCAATGGGAGAAGCGGTTCGAACAAAGAGAGCCTCCCACCGAGGATGAGGTTATGTAAGTTGATCTCGGTGATGAGTCCTCTCTAAAGCCCATCTTCGTCAGCAAGAATCTGACAAACGAAGAGCGAAAATCGCTACTGCAACTCGTCAGAGAATACATCGACATGTTCGCCTAGAGCTACGAAGACATGCCAGGACTGAACCCCAAAATTGTACTTCACAAACTCAATATTCGTCCGGACGCAAAACCGGTCAAGCAACAGCAACGACGATTCTGCCCTGACATCGTGAATGCCATTGAAGCTGAGGTTAACAAACTAATAGCTAGCGGCTTCATCCGAGAGGAACAGCATCCAGACTGGATCGCCAACATTGTACCGGTCCTCAAAAAGAACGAAAAGATCCGAATCTGCATCGACTTTCGGAACCTAAATGTAACACCCAATTTTCCAGATGAGGGTAATTTTGAAATTTTATAATTATAATTATTATTTATTGATATTTATTTCACATTATAATTTTTGGTGATTTTTAAAATTTTTAAACTATTTAAAATCTGGTTTAAGTCATGACTTGTGATTTTGATGTACTGCTAGTGAAACCCTAGAGATTACATGACCTAGAGCCTAACCATGTTATTAGTATGACTTAATTATCATTTTTAGCCTAGGGGTAATTTGGTCATTTTGGCTTATTTGAATTTTTAATTAATTTAATGAATTGGTGAATTCTAGTTTGACTTTGACTTGTTGAGACCTAGTGGACTACCCTAGAACTAACCCTAGCCATGGTGACCCTAGTCTAACTTGAGTTAACCTATTTTAGTCATTAGAGAATAGTTTTAGAATGAGAGAATTTGGTTTAGTGAATTTAAGTCATGGCTTGTGGTTTCATGAAATGACTTATGGCTTAATGATTTTATTAATAATGACTTGGCCCATGGCCCATAACTAGAAGCCCTAACCCTAAACAAACCCTAAGTAACCAGCCACATAGGGATCTCCACCCTATATAAACACTTATTTATTAGGGCTTGCCTCTTTTTTTATTATTTCAATACATTAGAAAAGAGAGGTATTATTCCCCTTCCAAAAATTCCCATAAATTTATTTTAATTCTTTTTTAATCCTAGTTTCTTGCATTAGAACCTAATACTCTTCTATTTTCTGATTTTGGGGTTTAATCCCAGCTTTGGGACAATTTGGGGAGCATTTGGCTAGCAAAGAAGAATTCCCTATTTGAAGCTTTTTCTAGCAATTTGCACCTATAGGTAAAACCCTTTAAATTGCATTATTATTTTGATTTCTTTGCATATTAGGCTAGGTTTAGGCGTCCCCTAGCTGTACGTCAAATTTGGGTAGATTTCGTGTCCGTTTGGTATCCGTATCGGACACGTGTCATAGGGTATGTTAGGTGTTCGACGAAATGCCTCTAAGGATTTTATTTTTGATTTTTGCTAAACTAATTACATAATTTTGAAGCCCTTGATATGTAGATTAATATTGTTGAACACTGAGCACGTTTTAGAGCCGTGTTCGTATCTAAAATGGACACGAACACGCTGTACGACACTACGCACTGGCCTCGTGCGGCTGTCCTGCTGCTCTGGTGTCCTAGCGGATACGACACAGTACCTCGACACACAAAAATTTGTTTGTGGGTGCGGGCAATCACTGTCATTAATCATACAAAATTTTAGGCAATATCATCGAGTATTTTGGAGGATATTCGATCTGTACGGGTCGCACATACACGCACACGCGCACGCACAGGTGCCACTGATATGCACTTCGTGCACGGACACGAAGAAACTTGGACTTGTGTCAAGCTACCCTAACTCTAGCCCTAGACCTAGGCTACCATTCGACACAAACCACTTGACCATTTGGTGGACACGCGTGTCCCTGGGTAGGTCGACATTCCCCCACGAGACAGTATTTTACTGTTCTCTGACTGAGTTCGACCCAAGTTTTTGGACACATTTTTGGACATGGTTCTTGACACGTGTGGACACACTTAGACACCCTGATGTCTGAGCACACTTGTTTCTCCTTTTTCTTATATTTTTCTATGTATCTATGTATGTATCGAGTATGTATATATCAGTGGTAGGCTTGGCATAGGTTGACCTGACCATAGGCTATGGTCTGCTGTAGTGCTCGAGTGTTATCCTTTGGCTTATCACTTGGCACTTGGCCATTCGAGTTAGGCTACTGGTTGCTTGGACAACATTGAGGTTTTGCATAGCAAAGCATGAGAGTGGCCCTGCTGCATATGCTGCAGTGGATCAGTGATGTATGAATGGTTAGGATACCATGGTGTATCATAAGTTATCCTCAGATGTATCAGAGAGTTTGGGGTAGTGCCATGTGTTTAGTGAGATTAGAGTTAGTGATTAGTGAGCCTAATGGTTAGATATGGTACCAGTTGTTACCAAGTAGAGAATTTTGGTGATGTGTGAGCCTTGGCATGGCCTTGGCAGTCCATGTGAGACTTGACCTTGCATATGGCTGTAAGGATGTGAGTACCAGACTTTAGATGGCTGTATCAGTAGGATACAGAGGTCAGAGGTTTCAGTCTTAATATCCCCCACCCATTCATTATACAGATCCCTTCTTGTATCAATCATTCCTAGTGTATGATACCAATGTTCAGTCTTGGATCATGTCTGAAGGGTTTATAACATTCCAGATATTAGATGTGTTATATATATATATATATATATATATATATATATATATATATATATATATATATATATATATATATATATATATATATATATATATGTGTGTGTGTGTGTGTACAGGTGTGTGTATATATTATAGGGATCATATATATATATATATAGGTGTGTATATATATATATAGGTGTGTATATATTATAGGGATCATAGTGTGAGGAGACCTGTGTTATGAAGTACAAGCCTTGAGGTTCTGGGAACACTATGTGACAGGTTAGTTAGTGTCTCCTTATTTCAATTAGGAAATTCAGTATGGATATGGGGGTTGGGCAGTGTTTGGTTAGGCATTTTGCCTTGCAACACTTGCCCTACAGCAGCAGCATAAGGCATTAGTAGGCAGCAGGCAAACATTAGCAGCTGTATAGGCTTTAGGTAGAGCAGTAGGGGTTTTGGGATATGGTAATTGAACTTGAATGTATGTGAGGGGTTTATGGCATGTAATGCAGCAGTAAAAGAAATTGCAGTGGCTTAGCAGCATGTTTGGCATTGCCTAATGGATGGGGTTTTGGCAATTTGGGTACTGTGGCAGTGATGGTGGGTTGTGAGTCTAGTATGACTTTAACTAAGCTAATAGGTTTTGTTATATTAGTTAGTATTAGTCTAAGGGTGTTAGCATGAGAGGGGATTTAAGTATGAGAATTGTGTGAGAGGTTGTATGAGGGTGTGGGAGTTTAGAGAGAGTATCATGAGGTATCCTAGAGTGGTAGTAGAAGGCTAATATAGGATATATGTTGTAGTGTGTTGGAGTAGACTTGGAGGGCTGTTATGTCGTAGGATTGTTAGTTTAAGCTAGACAATTCCTGAGTTAGTTGGCTTTTGGGTTAAGCATAGTTGGTTGTAGATAGTGTAGTGTAGGAAGTTATAAGTTCTTGTTGTAGGTTGTGGTTGCATATTAAGGTTTCATTACCTATATGTTCTTGTAGTTAAGGTTGAGCTGTGTTAGTTTATAAGGAAATAGGCCTTAGATGGTAGGCTATGGGTAGAGTAGTAGTAGGCCATAGTGTTATCTTGAGTTTAGTTAGCCTATAGGCTTGGGTGTAGTACTTAGGCCTATAGGATTCTAGCCTATAGCTAGTATTAGATTTCCCTAGTTTGTTAGCCTAGTATAGAATTCTATTAGACTTTGTGATTGTGGTTTAGGCCTAGTGTTGACCTAGTGGCCTAGAGTGTTGACCAAGTTTAACTTCGACCTAGTTTGACCTAGACAGTTGACCAGGGTTGACTTAGAGTTGACTTTGACCTAGATTGACCTAGAAATCATGTAGATTGCATCATAAACTTTATTTGTCTTATTTAAACATATTATAACCTGTATTCCTCTGTTTAAGACATTGTGATTCTGTTGCAGACATCTGATATTACACTACTCTTTTCAGAGTATCAGGCGAGTACATTCTCTGATAGTTCTTTTATTTACTTGTCGTTTACTATATTTTAGTTGTAGCTAGTTCTATCTGATTCTCTGTTTCAAACACGATTTGATATTGCTGGATCCATTTCATACGACACTCAATTATTTATGTCTGGCCTCTATTTCTGGAACCACCTACTGGAACCACCCTGGAATTATTTACTGGAACCATTCATGTACTGGCTGGACTTATACCTATTTTCGTGTCGGATTATGGATTCACTTGTACTTGCTAGACGAAAAAATATTAGAATAGGCATGTGAACATACCCAAATACTGGAACCACTCTCTTGGAATTATACTGGAACGATAGCCATCCCACACTTGGCCGAGTGTGCGGTGTGCCGTATTACCTACAGCCGTTCACATGTCGATCCCGATATTTTAAAACACACTGTTAGAGTATAGGCTGGAGTCACCCTGGAACCTTTGATCACCGACTGGACTCACCTTATACCGGACTCATCTTGTACTGGAATCACCTGCTATCAGATTCATGTTGTCTGGATTTATTTAAGTTTTGTACTTGTTTACATTTACATTCTGGACTTATATCATGTTGCTCTAGTTCAGCTAGTTTCTATTTACAGTCTTTATTGCTATGATTCTTCTCTTGTTTTACTTACCTTACTTTTCTTGTATCTTAACTGTTTCTCTATACCATCACCTGTATACAAACTACCATGTTCATTAATAAAACTGCCTATAAATGCTTTATAGTTCTCTGTTATTTACTTTTCTCTGTCGTTTACTTGGGATTTCTTGATGAATTGTACTCGTTCCTGTCCTGACTGGACATGTTGAAAATTTTACAGATGATTGCCCTGAGGACACATGCCCTACGTATTATGGACCATAAGACGGCTTAGCTACCTATGGCCCCGACACGCAGGAGTGATCGGGAGTTTAGCTAGTTGTCTTGTTTTAGCTTTCATGTTTTAGAACTTGAGTTGTATTAAGTTGAGATATGATGTTTTGAGATTGTTGGAGATTATGTTATTTTAGTAGTTAGTTTTATTGTTGTATTTAGTCTTAGTTTTTATCTTCTATGTTATCATTTTGTGCTTAGACTGTGATTGAGATTACATTATATCTATGCTTGTCCTCCGTTCGGAGTTGAGATTTTGACAAGTACATTATATAATTACGTGAGTTGTTGGTTAGATAGCGACCTAGAACAGCGTTTTACCACCGACACTGCGACGTAGGCTGGGCATTGTTACGTGCTCGTACCCTCACAGTGGGTACAGGTCGTGACACGTTTTTAGTGGTGGCCCTTGCAGGTCGAGAGTCGCGTTAGTGCGATATCGTGGTAGTACGGCGACTTAGTTGTACTGCTGCGAGCCTGCGATAGGATTAAGAGATAGGCTTTAACGGAGAGTTACTCAATCACAGTTAGGACTACTTGTGAGATTCCTGGACGACCCTTGAGAATCTTATTATGAACTTCGATTTGAAAATCCTTTTCCTCTTATTTTGATTCACCCTCACTCCTTGATGTTTAAAGGATCTTAGACTATTAACTTCCTTCATCATTATCCTTACTTATATTTTGTCTATCTTATGTTGCTAATTTAGCACCAGTTTTACAAGCTTATCTTTTTCGAGCTTGATCATGACATATTTTATTGGGGGCTGGCACCCACTAACATATTGTCTAATCAGAACCAGTGCATGATGGTCTGATCAACCTATTGCACTTTGGTTCGCTTTTCATATATTGTTCTATGTGGAGGGAGACATAGTTAAATTTTCCCTAGAGTCTCATCCACGACAGCTTTGGCAATTCTCTTTTAATTTATTTCCATCGCCTATGAACCACGTATTGTACTTAATAGCATCGTCTTTGAACTCTTTATTGTTTTGCCTTTCTTCAGAAAGAAAAGGCACTGTACTTGATAGATCAACCCAAGGTCTTACGTTTAGTTTTCCTATCCAAAGGAGAAAATTGACTTATTTCTATATCCTTGCATCATCCTTTAAATTCTAATTCCTTGATCGTGACCAATCGACCGGGTCATCCTCCTTATCATCCAGTATTTGGAGTCTTATTCAATTGAATTAATTCAATTGTGACATGGATATCAAATCTTGGATACTCATGCTCAGACTTCAATGCCTCGTTCTCCATCTTGCCTAAACTTTGATTTATCATAAAATTGATCAACTTAGATCGCACCGGGACTAAATCTTCTTTTATATATTGTATTATTGGATTTCAATGCTATTGACACTCGTGTCTTAAACTTTCGATTTTGATCATCTTTGGAATGGTAATCCTTCATAATTAATTTCTAGTTGTCTTTACCAGTTTTATATACGATGGTAGACTGTCCCACCTTAATGATTTGTTGCTTCCTTATCTTTCCAGCAGAACACCCTATATTTCTTGCATGTTGATACCATGGGACTGTTTGATCTAAAATGACTAGTCCATCTAGATCAGACCTTCAACTGCTATGGTTGACCATGACTCTATATATTATTCTTCAAATTATATGAGTTAGAAATTTCTTAGAGACTTTGATTGTGGTTGATTGACCTAGAAGGAGTACGACCGACTTAAATTTCGAGGACAAAATTTCTCTAAGGGGGGTAGGATTGTAACACCCAGTTTTCTAGATGAGGGTAATTTTGAAATTTTATAATTATAATTATTATTTATTGATATTTATTTCATATTATAATTTTTCGTGATTTTTAATAATTTTAAACTATTTAAAATCTGGTTTAAGTCATGACTTATGATTTTGATGTGCTGCTAGTGAAACCCTAGAGACTGCATGACCTAGAGCCTAACCATGTTATTAGTATAATTTAATTATCATTTTTAGTCTAGGGTTAATTTGGTCATTTTGGCTTATTTGAATTTTTAATTAATTTAATGAATTGGTGAATTCTAGTTTGACTTTGACTTATTGAGACCTAGTGGACTAGCCTAGAACCTAACCCTAGCCATGGTGACCCTAGTCTAACTTGAGTTAACCTATTTTAGTCATTAGAGAATAGTTTTAGAATGAGGGGATTTGGTTTAGTGAATTTAAGTCATGGCTTGTGGTTTCATGAAATGACTTATGGCTTAATGATTTTATTGATCATGACTTGGCCCATGGCCCATAACTAGAAGACCTAACCCTAACCAAACCCTAAGTAACCAGCCACATAGGGATCCCCACCCTATATAAACACTTATTCATTAGGGCTTGCCTCTTTTTTTATTATCTCAACACATTGGAAAAGAGAGGTATTGTTCCCCTTCCAAAAATTTCCATAAATCCATTTTAATTCCTTTTTAATCCTAGTTTCTTGCATTAGAACCTAATACTCTCCTATTTTTTGATTTTGGGGTTTAATCCCAGCTTTGGGACAATTTGGGGAGCATTTGGCAAGCAAGAAAGAATCCCCCATTTGGAGCTTTTTCTAGCAATTTGCACCTATAGGTAAAACCCTTTAAATTGCATTATTATTTTGATTTCTTTGCATATTAGGCTAGGTTTAGGTGTCCCCTAGCTGTACCTTAAATTTTGGTGGATTTCGTGTCCGTTTGGTGTCCGTATCAGACATGTGTCATAGGGTATGTTAGGTGTTCGACGAAATGCCTCTAAGGATTTTATTTTTGATTTTTGCTAAACTAATTACAAGATTTTGAAGCCCTTGATATGTAGATTAATATTGTTGAACACTGAGCACATTTTAGAGCCGTGTCCGTGTCCAAAATAGACACGAATACGCTGTACGACACTGCGCACTGGCCTCGTGCGGCTGTCCTGCTGCTCGGGTGTCCTAGCGGACACGACACAGTACCTTGACATACGAAAATTTATGTGTGGGTGTGGGCAATCACTTTCATTAATCATACAAAATTTCAGGCAATATCATCGAGTATTTTGGAAGATATTCGAACTGCACGGGTCGCACACACACGCACACGCGCGCGCACAGGTGCCACTGATACGCACTTCGTGCACGGACACGAGGACACTTGGACTCATGTCAGGCTACCCTAACTCTAGCCCTAGACCTAGGCTACCATTTGACACAAACCACTTGACCACTTGGTGGACACGCGTGTCCCTGGGTAGGTCGACATGCCCCCACGAGACAGTGTTTCACTGTTCTCTGACTGAGTTCGACCCAGGTTTTTGGACACGGTTCTTGACACGTGTGGACACACTTAGACTCCCTGATGTCTGAGCACACTTGTTTCTCCTTTTTCTTATATTTTTCTATGCATCTATGTATGTATCGAGTAGGTATATATCAGTGGTAGGCTTGGCATAGGTTGGCCTGACCATAGGCTATGGTCTGCTGTAGTGCTCGAGTGTTATCCTTTGGCTTATCACTTGGCACTTGGCCATTCGACTTAGGCCACTAGTTGCTTGGGCAGCATTGAGGTTTTGCGTAGCAGAGCATGAGAGTGGCCCTGCTGCATATGCTGTAGTGGATCAGTGATGTATGAATGGTTAGGATACCATGGTGTATCATAAGTTATCCTCAGATGTATCAGAGAGTTTGGGGTAGTGCCATGTGTTTAGTGAGATTGGGGTTAGTGATTAAGGAGCCTAATGGTTAGATATGGTACCAGTTGATACCAAGTAGAGAATTTTGGTGATGTATGAGCCTTGGCATGGCCTTGGCAGTCCATGTGAGACTTGACCTTGCATATGGCTGTAAGGATGTGAGTACCAGACTTTAGATGGCTATATCAGTAGGATACAGAGGTTAGAGGTTTCAGTCTTAATATCCCCCACCCATTCATTGTACAGATCCTTTCTTGTATCAATCATTCCTAGTGTATGATACCAATGTTCAGTCTTGGATCATGTCTGAAGGGTTTATAACATTCCAAATATTAGATGTGTTATATATATATTTTATATATATATATATATATATATATATATATATATATATATATATATATATATGTGTGTGTATATATTATAGGGATCATAGTGTGAGAAGACCTGTGTCATGAATGTTTGTCATTAAAATCTTTTCATGTAATTTTAATACAAACAGAACAGTATTACAATGTAGGACTTAGACGTATTCCTAGGAGTACACTTTTGTTTAATCTGGGTCCCTTGTGTCGATGGAGCGAGTGGTAATGCGTTGACTCCGTTGACGATCTGACGATGGTTCTCGGTTCTTTGAAGATTTGGACTGCTCTAGGTGCAGGAGCTTGCAGAGAGGAAGATGACGTTGAGTGTCTGTATCTGCCTCTCTCTATATGTTGCTGATGATTGCACGACTTCTCTGTCTATGTGTGTATGTTCATCTCTGGAAGAAGGAAATGATCCCTCTATTTATAGTCTGCAGGCTGGCTGCTCATGTATGCATATGTAGGATACGCCTGGACGCGGGGATGCCACGTGGTGATTGCTGATGGAGGTGCATGGTCGATGCGCCCTGATTGAGGAGTTGAATTCTTTACGCTGCTGTTGTGAGCTGGCACGTAGCAGGGGGGAAAATCTTTCTGTTGCTGAGATCTTGGGTGAATCGAGTCAAAAGACACGTGTCGTAGGCCCATGGCTCGGAGATCTCGGATTTGGTGGAGAATGATCTGGTAGGATGCGCCTGGAATTGGGTGCATGAGGAGATTTTGGCTCGTAACCTTCGAGAGTCCCGAACCATTCGGGGCGCATGGCCTTTGAGGCGCATGCGAGGCTTCAGTAGTGACTTAACTTCTGTCTTTAGGGATCAGAGAAAAGTCTGAGGCGCATGGCTTTTGAGGCGCATGTAGAGCTTTAGGTGCATGGCTGCGGAGGTGCATGCGAGATGGTTGGGCGACCACGTGGTTGTAACCGTCGGAGGAAAGTAATGATGATGCTGACGTCGGCGACGCTTCGTTTTCTGAAAAAGCTGTCAACTGCAGTCTTCGGGGGACGTGCAGCCAACTCTGTCAGACTTCAGCATTTAATGTTCTTTGACAGGTGATGGGTTGTTAAGTGGGCACATCGATCGGCGTTCCACTAGGCGCATGGGGCCGTATGGGGGCGCATGCTTGTAAAGCACTTGGTGCTGAGGAATGCGTTTGTGTGATGTGCGGTCTGGCCGGCGCATCCGCTCTGCTTGACACATCTTTTGGTACGACTGTTACGTTCTTCGAGTGCTTTAAATAGCCGTTTTTGACTTAGCTGAATTCGAAGCGTCAGGTTCATCCATTTAATGCAAATTTATTACACGGGATTCGGAGAGCCAGCCACTTGGCGCATGGGTTTGATTTGCCCGGCCTATAAATAGTGGCATGGAGAGGGTTTGCTTCTCGTTCTCTCACATCCTCCCGAAATGAATTTGTTTACTCGAGCATATTATGTTGACGAGATGCTCCCGAGGGTGACGATGCGACGCAATGTCTTCATTGATGCACTTGAAGGTGACTGTTACATCCAAAAGTCGGAGTCGATGGCTTCTGAAGCAGGCAGAAGGTGCCTGTTGCATCCAAAGATCGGGATGCTCGAGCCTCATCTTCGTTATGCTGGAAGAGCCGCAGATCGAAATTGCGGTGCTGCGGCTTTGGAGGCTCTTTCTTCTGTCAGAGTGGGTATTGCCCATTCTGGTTGTGTTAAAAGCTGCTCCTTTAGCCGCGGTTTCGATTGCAGTCTTCCTTGGTCTTTGGAGGCTCTTTCGAAGCCTCCCCTGGCCACAGGTTGACTTGCGGTGCTCTTTCCTTTCTCGGTTTGGGGAGCTCTTCCTCCAGCTAGAGGGTTGACTGCCACCCTCGTTCTGCTCAATAAATGCTTCATTGGTCGAAGCATTAGATGCCGCATGATCCTGGCTGGAAGGGTGGCACATAACTGAACTGCTGAAAAGGTGCACATAACTGAGGATGCAGGGATGCACATAACTGAGGATGCACATAACTATTGCTGCTGAAAGGATGCGCCCGGCTAAGGGCGCATGGTGGGATGCGCCTGACTGAGAGCGCATGGTGAGATGCGCCTGTTCAAGAGTGCATGATGACTGCTGCGCCTGGCTGTAGACTTAGGGTCTTTTCTTTTTGTAGAAGTTCTCCCTTGTACAGCCTTTTCTAGACATGTAATAGACTTTTATATTGAAATAAAAATTCTCTTTCAATGTCTATACTTTTGTTTTGATGTATCTGTTTGAGCTCCCTGGTGCATGTAGTGTTTGGCGCATAGGATTCCTAATCGTGAAATTCCATGCTTCTACAAGACCCCCTTCAAAGTTTTCAAAACATTTTTGTCAAGTTTTGGAATACTTTGAATACAAAGCATGGTGGTTGGGGCGCATGACTGTTCGGGCGCATGGATACTCCGTGCATCAGTGATGGGGTGTATGCTCCTCTCAGTTAATGCAAATGACAACGCCTCGATAACCAAGAAGATTAATGATGATCTTTTTGGATTTATTTGCAGTTATCTTCTCGCAGAACCCGAGGCGGCGACTGAGGTCACACTTCATCGGTTCACACGTGCGACTGAGCCTATAAATAGGTGTGAGGAGAAGAGAGAGAGTTCTTCCTCTCTTTACTTTCTTTTTTTAGAGTTCTTCTTTAAAAAAAACCGTAACTTTTTCCCCTTAAGGATGGCTCCCAAGACTCCTCGTGGCGGTGCTGGCAAGGGACGAGGCAAAGGAAAAGAGCCTGTAGAGGCTGCCGCGGCTGATGTTTTCCGTCTGCCTGTCGACGTTCGGCCATCGGTAGTTGGTGAGTTTTATCATCCCCTTCCTGTACCATACATACGCCGACGCGCATGGACCTTGAGTCCTGATGATATGCTGAGGTTTTTTTCGCCGACGTGCATGGGTTTAAGCCTCGAAGATGCGTCGAAGCTCCACTGCTGACGCGCATGGGTTTAAGCCCTGAAGATGCGCCGAAGCTCCACTGCTAACGTGCATGGGTTTAAGCCCAGATGATACGCCGAAGCTCCTTTTTAGATGTGCTTGAGCCTGATGCACTTTTGATGAGAACGAGGCTTAGGTTCTTTTGTTGTTTGTAACATCCCTAAATCTTTGCCTTCTTTGTTGAACATCAGTGTTGATGACTATCCCACTCTTGAATGAAGTGCTTCTGGATGCTGCCCTCTTCCAGATGGGAGTAGATTACGATGAGGAGGTGATAAACCCTGCTCAAGCTGCTATTATGCTAGATCAGCCTACCGAAAGAATGACTCAAATCTGGGAACAACCGCATGGGTTCCTCAAACGGATGATGGAGCGTGGCGTTTTAAAATCTGCCACTTCTAATAACGTGACCTTCTTGAAGCCCAAGTTCCTGTTTGGGGACCTCCTTACTTCTATTTAAGCGAAGGAGTTGAAGGTCAAGGAAGATTGGTTTTTTACAGCAAGAGGAGTGCATATGACTGTTAAGCAACTTGAACGTCAATGGCCCTTGACGGCTTTCTGTCGTCTTGCTTCCAAGAGGAGGATGTCTTGGGAGCTAACCCCATCCCAGGGGGGAGCAGTGGCAGGCGTCATCAAGATCGACTCTACCTCCGATCAAAGGGATACTTTGGCCGCCTTGCGGTCTGGGCCTTCTTTCACCTGGCGGACATTACGTCCTGGGAGCATTTACAGTGATATTTCCATCAATATATTTGCTTTTGGCGCTTCGACTTTTGGCAATCGCATGCTGTTGATGGAGCGATCATACCCGAAAGGTGAATTTCGGGTAGAGGGTTGGTGTCACTACATTGCCAAATGGGACAAGCTGACACTCTGGATTCTGTCACGGTTTCAAATCGAACTCCAAGAGGTGGGGCTGACTGCCGCGATCCGTGCTACTCAGGCAGGTGTTGACATCAACCGGCATATATTTCTCGCGCTCTTGGAGATGTTTAACACCCAGACCGAGACTTTCTTTACTCCGGTGGGGAGCTGGAACTCGCACTTCATGAAATGTATGAAGTATCAAAGCTTGCTTGGGGAACAGAGCCTTATGAGGAATACTTCCCGACAAACGATGAGTTCCAAGTCTTGGAGGACAAAGTCGAAGAGATGATGGCCGTCTTCAAGAAAGTGGAGAGTCATCATTATTATATGCAAAAGAGGGATAAGAGCGGGTCACAGCCTCATGTGACCTCTTGGAGAGATTATATCTTTAAGCAAGGCAAGGAGGATCCTTCTCAGTTTTTTACTCTGCCAGCGCTTTTTCGTAGCGAGGTGCTTTCCGAAATGAGCAGGTTGGGTGAGAAGAATCCTCGGGAAAACGAGGACCGTCAGTCGGATGAACGCTCCTATAGCTATTTCTGGCACCTTACTCATCGGATGTCGTCGAAAGCAGTGTTAGCTGCGTATCTGATGATTTGGCTTCGGGATTACGTCTTCTTGGGCGGGTCAGGCTCTGTAGAGAGGGTGACCCGAAACCTAATCCTGCGAGCTGTGAAGTTGGTTTTTGGCCGGCGCCTGGCTCTTCTCCCCGCAATGGTGTATAACCTGCTGCGAGGTTTGCGAGGATTTACGGGAAATGTGGTTCATGATCGAGGTAGAAATGACAACTTCCCCCGTGCCGAATTGCCATTTCACTATTTGATGGGGTGGTTGATTTTACACCATCCCAATGTAATGAGTCCGGGCTCGAAGGAAGATTATAGGGCCGAAGATGCATTCCTCAGCCGTTTCCACTAGAGGAGCTGGCTGTATACTGGCGTTCCTGTTTGCAGAAAAGTTTTATCCCGCCTTCAGGGTGGGAGATCACCAAAGTAGGTCTTGTCATTTCGGGTTTTGAGGCCAATGAAGACTTGATGGATTCGAGTGAAGATGCCACCACTCTGCCTCCATGGGGATTCTGCTGGTTGCAAAGCATCCGGTCGTCCCATCTGGTGTACCAGAACAGGAACCAGTGTTACCTAGAACCGTATTTACCGAGCCATTTTGCACGAAAATTTAGCTATGCTCAGTTGATGTTGGATAATCCCAGTATCAACTTGGGGTATACTGAAAGCTTGCTGGATGGTACACGAGCTTGGCATTACTACAATGCTGGATGTACCGGAGCTCGCTTTACGCTGCCTGTCCAGAATCCGCGGCTGCCGATTTTTTTTTCGGCTGCCAAGTTTTACTGTGTTATGGCTGCCATGCCTCCCGGATATGATAGGGAAACCAGTCTTGTTGTAGGCACCCAGTTAGCGGTGACCGGGAACATATTGGTGAAGGCTCGATCGTACTGTCCGCCAGAGGTGGGTCATCGAGGTGCCCCTGCCGTATCCACAGGGGGTCAGGCAGAACCCTCGGTTGATTATCCGAAAAGACGTGTGGATGCAGGGGCTGGCTCTTCTGCGTCAAAGAGGCAGAAGAAGGCATCGTCACCGACTGTGTCATCGGATTCAGTACCTGTGGAGGTAAGGATGTCCCATATAGTCTGTTAGGTTCAATATTTCTGGTGACCTATGCTTTCTTTTTGTAGGAGCCGCTAAAGAGGAGACCCCGTACACCAAAATCTAGTGGCAGCAGACCAAAAGAAGTGGTAGGCTCATCGGAAGAGCGCGTTCTGCCGATCGTAATGTCTCCCGAGAAGGAGAGCCCGGATGATGTCGTTGTTGTGGAGACTCCAGTATCTCCAGATTATGCAGGAAGGGAAGCTGAGGTTGAAGCAGTTCCCAGAGAGGTACAAGCCGTCGTGGAAGCCTTGGATATTGAGGGCCCGACAGACAAGGGGCTTCCAGATAAAGAAGTAGAGTGGAGTTCGTCGTCTTCGGAAGACGTTCCTCCAGAGATGCGTGAGTCTGTTGCGGGGGCAACAGACATGACTGCAACAGAGGAGAGGGTTGATTCCCCTCCTTGTCATGATGTGGGGAGGTCGGCTGTAGCATTTTCGAGCCCTACCCCAGGCTCAGCAATGGAGGCTGAGGAGGCTGCCGACCGAGTGGTGGCGGCAGATTTGGTCCCCGTGGAGGGATTCGATGATGAGGGGGAGACTCGTCTGCCGAGCCCGACCCCGCCAGGAAACGGGAGCTGATCCGGTTAGCTTGCCAGAGGAAGGCTCCGCGCTGGTTACAGATCGCGCCTCGGTGGTGGAGGAGGCAGCTCCGGATGCTGATAGTCCCTTTGAGACGGGAAAGGGCAAGGGCTTGCTGATGCAAGAGCCCTCTGTTACTTCTTCGACTTGGGGGACGATATCGACGCCCCACCCAACTCCTTCTGCAGTCTTGGCATCTGGCACTGGTAGCGGAATTCAAGTTCCTGGTACGGGAGAGTCTGCTGAGGTCGATGTTCAAACCTCGCAGATTGAGATCGGCGGGTCTTCTTCAGGTCCGCCATCCAGGGTAGCTCCTCCAACTCCTGCCATGACACCACAAGTGTTGGCGGATGCGGATGAGTACGTAAAATTCATCATTAAGACAGTGTACAAGATGCTGCAGAAGGGTGTATCGACAGTGATGAACACCAATAGGAGTTTTGCGATGGCAAAATCTATGGCGCTTCCACACATCGGTATGATACGTCTACACCAGGGCCATGATCATAAGGCCGAGATTCTGGAGGCCTCGATGACTGAGCTAGATCAGCTGCTTTTCGAGTTTCAGCGTATCCAACGGAATGATCTTTCTGCCCTGATAGATACAGAAAAGGAGAAGCTGATTGCTGAGATTGAGTCCTCTTATCAGACCACCATCGGTGTCTAGGAACGCGAAGTGGCTGAAACTGAAGCTGCAGTGGAACGGTTGTCTCAGTCTATGCAGGAGAAGGTGGAGTTGCGAGCTACGTTGGACGCTAATATCGCGGAGGTTGATGCCCAGATTTGCCGCCTTGAGGACCAGCGAGCCCGACTCCTATTAGATGCTGAGCGTGCCCAGGCTAAACATATAGCATTTAAGAAGGAGGAAGCAGCTTTCACCCACCGGGCTCTTACCCTGGCTCAGCAGCGGCAACAGTTGGATGAGAAGCATGAGGATGACACTTCTTCTGAGGCCATAGAAGCGATGCATCAAGAAGCTGAGCGCCGGGTCCTGGTGACTGTGGAGACTCGAGCAACAGACTTGAGGCGTCGGATTGAAGAGCTTTCGGCCAACCCCGGGGATGTTTCGGGATCGTAGTCTCTTCTTTTTTGTGTATTTACAACTCTTGTTAGGGGGGTGTAATCCTTTACTCTCTTTTTTTTTGAAAATAAAGAATACAAAGTTTTTGTGGTGTGTTCATTTTTGCTGTCATGAACTTGATGATTTGTGTGGACCAATTATCTTTTGCGCACCTTGGTTTTTAGGTACAGATAATAAGTTCGAGAGAACCGACATGTTTGCTCAGAGATGATGTGGATGTGGCAAATATGGGATTCAAATGATAGAATCTTCCTACTCAGAGGTATTATGGACGTGGTAGGAATGACTCTGGGGAATACGCGAAACTACTCAGAGGTAATGTGGACGTAGAAGTTCTGCGATCAATGTACGACAACGCAAGGGTTGTTTGTACAGGATGTTTACTCAGAGGTAATGTGGACGTGGTAAACATGATGGGTAGCGTAGTCTTACGGGGTGTAAGATTCTGCTTTGTAGGGCGTAGGGGAACAACTCAAAGGTAATGTGGACGTGGTTGTCCTTCTACTGGAGGATGCCACGGAATAGCTGGGTTCCGAAAGCATATGATTTTGTGGAAAGGAATTATATGTGAGCCCTGATGATTGGGTCTACTGATCCTTTGTGGAAGTACATGTCTGAAAGATGTCAAGAGTACTACTTCTTTAAGAACTTGTCGTTGATGGACATCATGAACAAGTCCCCATTGGGTTTAGCAAGGCAGTAAGCACTGTTTGAGTATACCGTCTCGACGAAAGGTCCTTCCCACATGGGCTCGAACTTTTCTGGTGTCTTGTGAGTTAACACCATCGGCCTCCTGACTGCCAGAACCAGGTCGCCTACTTGGAAAGTCCTTTGCTTGACCTTCTTGTTGAAAGCCTGTGATATACGGGCTTGGTAGAGTTCAATGCGTTGTTGAGCTAGGAGACGCTTTTCGTCAAGTGCCTCCAGTTCTCGCAGATGACGACGTTGATTGTCCTCTTCTGTGAGTTGGTTTGTGATTGCTACGCGGAGTGAGAGTATCTGGATCGCGAGAGGTAGTACCGCTTCGCTCCCGTAGACCAGGGAGAATGGTGTGTTTTCTGTCGGGGGTCCGTACCGTCGTACGGTAGGCCCAAAGGCATTCGTTGAGCTTTTCGTCCCAGTCGTATTTATTGGATGACACGACCTTTTTGAGTAGCCTGACGATAGTCTTGTTGAATGCCTCGGCCAATCCGTTTGCTACCGGATTGTAGGCGGTTGAGGCCACATTTTGAATGCGATTCTTGTCACAGAATCTGCTGATGAACTGAGGACCGTTATCGTGGATAATCCTCCGAGGTACCCCAAAACGGTAGATGATATAGTACTTGATAAAGCTGATCACCCTAGAGCTCTTCACGTCCGCCAGTGGAAATGCTTCTGCCCATTTGGAGAAGTAGTCGGTGATAGCTAGGATGAAGTGGTGTCCCCTTGATGAAGAGGGATGATCGGTCCTACAATGTCCATGCCCCAAGCTTCGAAGTGCCAAGAGACGACTGTAGGATGTAGTGGTTCTGACGGTGTATGGATGAAGTCTGCGTGAAGCTGGCACGTATGGCACTTTTTAGCATAGTCGACAACGTCAGCGGCCATGGTTGGCTATTAGTAGCCCATACGTCGCAGTCGATCCTGCAACTTAGGGCCAGGTTGATGGGCTCCGCAGGTTCCATTGTGAGCTTCTCGAAGGGCTTCGGTTGCTTCTTCGTTCGACAGACATCGCAGGAGAAGTCCATCATAGGAGCGTCGGTACAGCATTTTAGTAGCTGTATCGTAGTAGAATCGAAGGGAGCGTCTCCTGACTGAGACGGCTTCTTTTGGGTCTTCTGAAAGAATTTTGTAGACAGCGAAGTCGATGAACGGAAACCTCCAGTCTCGGACATTAACACCAGCACTTGTTGACATGGCATGGGCCACTTGTGAGCACAGGTTGTTTTTAGGACAGACCAAGTCTCGACCAACTACCGTGACATAGTGTTGAGTCCCGAGGGGTGCTGCTAATGAGGCTGCGAGGCCAGCCAGAGCGTCAGCCTTCAGATTTTGTAAACGAGGAACATGTTCGATGAAGAACTTGGTGAAGGTTGAAATGATGTTCAATACAACTTCATGGTAAGGAACCAGATCTTCATGGCGAACTTCGTATTGCCCTCTGACCTGGTTAACGACGAGTTTTGAGTTGCCGTAGGCTTCCAGATGATCCACCTCCAGCTGTTGCGCTAGTTGGGGTCCCATGATGAGAGCGTTTTACTCGGCAACATTATTGGAGCACGGCTTCGAAAGAGAATAGGCGCGCTGGATGACCAGCTGATCGGGAGAGACCAAGACTACCCCTACACCTGCGATGATTTGGCCTTTGGGGCCAGTTCTTGATGCACCATCGAAAAATACCCGCCAGACGGAGCTTTCTTCGGTGACGTTTGATTCTTGGACCTCATCTGGGATGTCTTCATAGAGTCTGAAGGACTCCGGGATGGGGTGTGCAGCTAAAATGTCTGCTAGAGCCTGACCCTTGATGGCCTTTTATGGAACGAACACCATGTTGTATGGTGTTAGCAGGATCACCCACGTAGCTAGCCGGGAATTTAATGACCCTGGCTTCGTCATGAGAACTCTGAGTGGATTGACTCGGAAGATGACATGAATCGTCTGGCCCAAAACATAATGGCGAGTCTTTTGGATGGCAAATACCAACACCAAGCACTCCTTTTCAACGGGGTTGTACCGGTGTTCGGCCCCGATCAGTATTCTACTGAGGTAGTAGATAGCTTGCTCATAGCCTGTGTCGCTGTTCTGAGCAAGCAGCGCGCCGAAGGAATGATCCATGGCACGGACGTAGAGGAGAAATAGTTTGCTGGCGACGGGAGCCACCAGGACTGGCGGACTCGTCAAGTAAGCCTTGATGTCATCGAAAGCGTTTTGGCATTCCTCTGTCCAGACGTAAGAGACTCCCTTCTTCATGAGCTGGGTGACGGGTTGACATTTTTTGAAAAGGTTTGCTATAAACCTCCGGATGTATGCCAGACGCCCCTGCAGGCCACGAAGTTCTCGAAGGTTCTTCGGAGGGTCCATGTCAAGGATGGCTTTGGTCTTCTCGGGATCGACATGAATGCCTTTTACCGTGATAATGAAGCCCAAGAACTTTCCGCTAGAAACCCTAGGAAGGATTTAGCGGGGTTCATTTTGAGTTGATATGCTCGCATGAGATCGAAGACTGTCTTCAGGTCTCGTAGGTGATCTCCTTTGAGACGGCTCTTGACTGCGATGTCGTCAACATAGCATTCGACTGTCTTACGAAGATGTTAACGAAAAATGGTGCTCATAGCTCGTTGGTATGTGGTACCAGCGTTCTTCAAGCCGAAGGACATCACTGTGTAGCAGAAAACCCCCTTCGGAGTCCTGAATGACATGTATTTTACGTCATCGGGGAACATCTTAATCTGATTGTAGCCCGAATACCCGTCCATGAAAGACATGCGTTCGAAGCTACATGTGTTGTCGATCATCACGTCGGTAATCGGAAGCGGGAACTCGTCCTTGGGACAAGCAGTGTTGAGATCCCTGAAGTAGATACAAACTCGTATCTTCCCATTCTTCTTGGTGACAGGGACAACGTTGGCTATCTAGTCCGGGTGTTATTCTTCACGGATGAAGTCGCTGGTCAAGAGTTTGTCCACCTCCTGATCGATAGCGTTCATGATGTCAGGACGAAAGCATCGCTGTTGTTGTTTGACAGGTTTGGCATCCGGTAAGATGTTGAGCTTATGCATCGCGATCTGAGGATCAAGTCCCGGCATATCTTCGTAGCTCCAAGCGAAGATGTCGATATATTCTTTAGCCAGCTGGATTAAAGATTCCCGATCTTCTCCTTTTAGGCTTTTGCTGATGAAGATGGGTTTGGAAGAAGATCCGTCCCCAAGGTCGATCTGCTCGACCTCGTTTTCGGTAGGGGGTTCGCATAATTCAAAACAAGACTCCCACTGTTCTTCTAGGCGTTGAGCCTAGGGTTCTTTTTCGAAGAATTCTGGCATTTGGTCTTCGCCTTCATCTTCTTGAGATTGTGCAGATGTCATATTGGCTGATAGCACTCTCTTAAAGACTGAGCCGATACTGGCATCGGAATCCCAAGTTGATGCTTCTGATGAGTGAGAATGTTCTACTCCTTCTGCCTCTGAACTCACTGGAGTTGACGGTGGCTGACATAGCATAACCCCCGTCGAATTCGATGATAGTAGTCCTGCGACTTTCCTTTAGGTGTTGGAAGCCAGAGAGGAAGACGTCGACCCTTGTCGTAGTTCAGGCCTTTGTTGCTTTTTTGGTCATAACCCATCTTTTGGATGAGGTAATTTGCCTTGTCCGTGTACCGATAGACTTGTATTCTGCCGGTATCTAGTTCTGGCTCGAGTGGCGGGAGGTCTTGATGATGCTCAACTTTACCGAAGATGATGGATTCTTCGTCTCGACTCCACGGCGGGACTACATAACAGGCCCCTTGGGACGGGACTACTCGATTTACATGATGGACGGTCGTTATTTGTGTTTGCAACGACCGTAGAACGTTATCTAATGTATAAATGGCATTCCAATATGGAAGACTAGAATAATTAAAAGACACTCTATTATTGATAAAACACGAGATTTTGTCCCGCAGGATTACATTGTCCATAGAGGGTGCATCTACATCAGCAGAGATATATTCCCCTAGCTCTTTATCTGTAAGTACTGGGATTGGATCGGGAGAGTCCACCACAGCTTTGATCCTGGGGTCCGAGAGGGCTATGTGGGCCTTCTTCGGCAGCTTGGATGAGACAGATGGTTGCGGCAGCTTGCCCTTAAGATGCACCTTCAGGGGTGCCTCAACTGCGCCTTCAGCAATTGGTGCCTTCCCTTGTAGTTTTGTACAAGGGGAGCCGATGTTTGAGGCGGCTTTCCCTTGAGCCGAATCTTCAAGGGAGCTTCAATCGGTGTTCTACCTGGAGCAGTTGGTGCTTTTCCAGGTAGCTTGATGCTCATGGGAGGCAACGTCTGAGGCGGCTTTCCTTTGAGTCTAATTTTTAGAGGAGCGACAGGAATCGTCTCTGGATCCATGTCGGGCTCTGCTGTCGTTTCTGCTTCATCGTCAGCATCATTGGCTTCCTCCTCGTCAGGTGATTTATACAAGTTGGAATCAGTGAAGTAGGCTTCAACCCCCTTGAAAGAGTCGATGTCCACGAACTCCGTCCGGATGATGTCATTGGTGGACACGTATTTCATACATTGGTGGAGTGTGGATGGCACCACCATGTACTCATACAGCCACGGACGACCCAGCAGGAGGTTGTAGTTGACATCGGCGTCCACAACATAGCAAGTGACCTCAGTTCTAAGGTTACCAATATGGCACTTCAGCCGTATTTTGCCCAGCGGCTCACTCTTGCTGGCATTGAAGCCACTGATTGTAGTGTTGGAGGGCGCCAGACGGTACATTGGGATCTCCAGTGTCGAGAGCAGCATCTTCGGGATGATGCTGAGGGAAGACCCCGAATCGATCTAAATCCGTTTCACCTTGACAGAACCGATATAACCTGTATAATACAGCGGCCTATTGTGTCGGTTGTGCTTGAGGAGCATGTCTTGTTGGGTGAAGGTTATATTGGGGATAACCTCATCCGTACAATGATAGTACGCACATGTAGTGAGAAGATCTTCAGGCTGCTTGACCTGACTGATGAAGGACTCAGCATCCTTCAGGGCCTCACAGAGGGCTTCGCGAGTGTCCTTGGAAAGACAGAGAAGCTCAAACAGAGATAGGCGGGAAGGAGTACTGGCAAGTTGTGCCAGTATGTCGAAGCTGTGGGACTTGGCTAGCCCCGAAGCATTCTCCTTTCGCAGAGGCATGTCGAAATAAACCTCTACATGCTTCTTCTTATTAGCTGCTGGAGGCTTGGATGGACCCCCTTCTTCGGTAGCAGGGACGGTGCAAGGAGGCACCACCTCGACGGCAGCTTCGTCGTGTTGGGCGTTCTGTTGTGAACGCGTCTGTACAGGAAGTACCTCTTCCACAGAGAAAGAGACCATGCGGCAAGACTTGATCTTCCTGCCCTTAATTTTGGAGGCAGAGTGTACCTCCGGTTGAGTAACCTCGGAGACGAGGTCCGGGTGAACCCACAAGACCTCTTCCCGGGATATGGTGAGTGGGATGAGTCCACTCACGTTGTCACCAGTAGGTGGTAAGTTAACCACCTCCATTGTCGCCTTTGGGATGGGGACGACGCCATCTTGTGTTGTAGTTGGCGGCAAGGTACCGAAATGGAGTGACACCATGTTGGCCGAAACCTTCTTCTCCTCGTAGTCGACGGAGATAACATCCGCATTAATCATGCATTGGATGTAGTTTTTGAGGACGTAGCAGTCCTTGGTTGGGTGTCCGACAAATCGATAGTAGTGACAGTACCTCGGATTGTCCACTTTTCCAACCTCGTCGGGACGTTTTGGGTCCGGCAATTTGATCTTGTCACCCTGCTTCAGTATCTCGAAGAGTTGCAGGGTGTCTTTATCATTGAAGGAATAAACCTCCTTTGGCCTTGGTGCAAGTGGAGGCTTTTGAGTGGGTACTGATGCACCTTTTGAGGCATTGATAGTCAATGCCTGTTTCCCCTTTGTCTCTCGTCCGATGTTGTTGGCTGCAGGTCGTTTCCCCTTGTCCTCAAAAGTAGGGAAACTAACTCCCAGAAGACAAGCATTGGACGCCTTCTTTTCTGCTGCTTCTGCTTCGATGATCAAGAAACTCCAGTCGGAAGGAGGAGTAGAGTTGAGCCAGAGTTTGATTGCCGGCAGCATGTTCATGCTGCAGGAGGAGAGGAGTGCATGTTCTGGCATGCCCGAGGGTAGTCTGAAGCAGGCCTGTCGGAAGCGTTCGATGAATACTCGAACTGTTTTCTTCTCCTTCTGGCGTATCTCTATGAGGGACGCCATTGTCATGTCTTTCCCGCCGTCGTAGAAACGGTCAAGGAAAAGGCACGTCAAGTCATCGAAGGAAGATATAGAATTGTCGGGGAGACTGTAGTACCAGTCGTATGCCACTCCTTTCAGTGCCCCGACAAATATGCTGGTGAGTAGCGCATCCTCCTTCGGAAGATGTCCCGTTTGGGACTGGAAGTACGTCAGATAGCAACGCGGAGAGTCCTTTCCGTCGTACGGTGTCAGTGTTTATGGTTTATACTTAGGAGGATAGACCATTTTGTTCCATTCGAGGGGATAAGTTTGGGGGATGCACATCTTTTGGCGCTCCTCTTGTCTATTCTTGGACTCAAAGCGCTCGCACAAGTCCCTGATCATCTCCACCACATCTTCCGTAGAACTGGGAGTCGGGGAAGGTGGTACAGCCTGGAGTTGAGTATTTGATCACTCCGATGTCCGAGGTGCTTCACGACGATCCGTATCCAAGGATACCCGTTGAAGGGGTACACTTGATTCTCCATTGGCCCCTGGGTCAGGACCAGTAGACGGTGCCCTGGCCAAAGCCGACCGTATCTTAAACATTGCTTGAGTCAGTATTTGTATGGTGGCAGAGAGGGTTTTGAGTCCTCCCTCCTTGGTATCCATGCGCTGGACGAGGTCTGCTGGTGGCGCATCCGACTCAGTGTCACCTCCAGTCATGTAGACTGTCATAACGCGGCTAGAGTCGGATGGCTCGGTTGAGGCTTCGCTTTCGGCCTCACTCTCCTGTAAAGGAGTTGTTGCTCCCGAAGCTTTGTCTTGGCTACCCCCAGCTATGTTCTGGAGGACTTCTTTATCTTTGAGACTCAGATCTGCAGGGGCTAGATTACCCCCAGCTAAGGACACCCTCGTCTTCGAGACTCAGATCTGCAGGGGCTAGACTACCCCCAGCTATGTTTTGAAGGACACCCTCGTCTTCGGGAGAAGTATCCGTAAGGGCCTGATTACCCCCAGTCCTGTCTTGAAGGACTTCTTCGCCTTCGAGATACAGATCCATAGGGGCTAGACGACCCCCAGCTACATCCGGAAGGCTGACTTTGCTTCGAGGATGAAGATCCACCCCAACTGTGCTTTGGAGGACACCTTTGTCTTCGGAAGGAGGATCAACAAGGGCTTGACTACCACCAGCTTCCTCCAAGATCTTTTTTCTCCCCCGAGTGCCTTCGAACACTCCGAAGGACGAGACGGTTGTCATGGTTTTCCTCGGCTGGCTCTTGGACGAAGAATTGCTAGTCGCCTTTCGGACTGACGATGAGTTAGAGATTACATTGCATGAAGCAACCTTTAGTTCTGGCTCCTCTTTAGTTGACACCTTCTTTCCGAGGCGACGTCGGAAGGGTGTCGATGATTGCAGCCGCTGGAACACCGACTGTCTTGGTGGGACTGCTACCTTACAACAGCAGTTGATGGTGACTATAGCACAAGTGTGCCCTGTGAGGGGCGTATCATGCTTGTCAGTCGACTCTCCTGACCGGCATTTATGAGTGATCATGTTACACAGGTCGTTGGAGGAGAGTGCCACCTTCGTACCCCCTTCAGGCGCATGGCAATACCAGGCATTGGGGTGGTCAAGTGAATGCTGTGCCCCCTGATCCAACACCAAACAGGCGCTCAGATCAGTAGTGGGGGAACAACATTTAAAGTGACTTGAACGAACCTCAGACGCATAACCAAAGGAGGCGCGAGAGTTCAAGACCACTGGGTTTGCCTCGCTCGACTTGGTTGCGAACGCAACAGATGCGTCCAAGTGAGACATGGACTTTGAAGGTCGGCTCGTTTCTGGCGTAGAAGCACCTGGGTCGACCTTATACAGCTTACCATCAGCAGCGCGCATGATTGTGAGCGCATGCTTCTGGCTTGCTGCTGGCATAGCACGTTTGGGGCGTATAGCCCGTGCTGCCTTGGACTTCTTCATACTAGGCCGTTACGGCGCATAGTACTCAGAATCCAAATTCTTCTCACCACTACAGCGAGTGAGTCTGTCAAAGACAGAGACCTTCTGTGGCGCATCGGAGGTGATGCGCAGGGCATTAGCTGCGCCCATGCTCCGCCGACGCATCTTTCTCGCCTGAGAGGGAGATGGCTGGGGAATGTGGTCAGCCGCACATTTCCTCGAGAGATGTGCTGCACCGGTAGGCGCATCTTGGTTGCTGAGGACGTCAATAGGAAGGGAAGGCTGGATCGGCGCATCCCCTTCGGTGGTGGTGCCAGAGGCATCGACCTTGTACACCCAGATTTGGCGAGTCTTCTTCGGCTTCGGCAGCCGCTTCGAAGGACTCGTACTGCCTTCAGAAATGAACTCCTCAAATGCCTGTTGATTGAGGCATACGACCAACGTCTTGTGGGAGGAGCCCACCTTTACATCGTCGGATTGCGACACAGCTTTCTCGGTGGAGGAGAAAGAGGTCCCCAGCAGAGTCGCCAGCTTGTTTGCCATTAAAATCTTTTGATATAATTTCAATACAAATAGAACAGTGTTACAATGTAGGACTTAGACGTAGTCCTAGGAGTACACTTTTGTTTAATCTGGGTCCCTTGTGCCGATGGAGCGAGTGGTAATGCGTTGACTCCGTTGACGATCTGACGATGGTTCTCGGTTCTCTGAAGATCTGGGTTGCTCTAGGTGCAGGAGCTTGTAGAGAGGAAGAAGACGTTGAGTGTCTGTATCTGCCTCTCTCTATATGTTGCTGATGATTGTACGACGTCTCTGTCTATGTGTGTATGTTCGTCTTTGGAAGAAGGAAATGATCCCTCTATTTATAGTCTGCAGGCTGGCTGCTCATGCACGCATATGTAGGATGCACCTGGACGCGGGGATGCCACGTGGTGATTGCTGATGGAGGCGCATGGTCGATGCACCCTGATTGAGGAGTTGAATTTTTCATGCTGCTGTTGTGAGCTGGCACGTATCAGGGGGGAAAATCTTTCTGTTGCTGAGATCTTGGGTAAATCGAGTCAAAGGACACGTGTCGTAGGCCCATGGCTCGGAGATCTCAGATTTGATGGAGAATGATCTGGTAGGATGCGCCTGGGATTGGGCGCATGAGGAGATTTTGGCTCGTAACCTTCAGGAGTCACGAACCATTCGGAGCACATAGCTTTTGAGGCATACGATGCTTCAGTAGTGACATTACTTCTGCCTTTAGGGATCAGAAAAAAGTCTGAGGCGCATAGATTTTGAGGCGCATGCAGAACTTTGGGTGTATGGCTGCGGAGGCACATGCGAGATGGTTGGGCGGCCACGTGGTTGTAACCGTCGGAGGGAAGTAATGATGATGCTGACGTCGGCGACGCTTCGTTTTCTGAAAAAGCTGTCAACTGCAGTCTTCGGCGGACGTGCTACCAACTCTGTCAGACTTCAGCATTTAATGTTCTTTGACAGGTGATGGGTTGTTGAGTGGCACATCGATCGGCGTTCCACTAGGCACATGGGGCCGCATGGGGGCGCATGCTTGTGAAGCGCTTGGTGCTGAGGGGCGCGTCTGTGTGAAACGCGGTCTGGCCGGCGCATCCGCTCTGCTTGACACGTCTTTTGGTGCGACTGTTACATTCTTCGAGTTCTTTAAATAGCCATTTTTGACTTGGCTGAATTCGAAGCGTCAGGTTCATCCATTTAATGCAAATTTATTGCACGGGATTCGGAGAGCCAGCCACTTGGCACATGAGTTTGATTTGTCCGGCCTATAAATAGTGGCATGGAGAGGGTTTGCTTCTCGTTCTCTCACGTCCTCCCTAAATAAATTTGTTTACTCGAGCACATTCTGTTGACGAGATGCTCTCGAGGGTGAAGATACGACACAATGTCTTCATTGATGTACTTGAAGATGACTGTTACATCCAAAAGTCGGAGTCGAGGGCTTCTGAGGCAGGCAGAAGGTGTATGTTGCATCCAAAGATCGGGATGCTCGAGCCTCGTCTCCGTTATACAGGAAGAGCCGCAGATCGAAATTGCGGTGCTACGGCTTTGGGGGCTCTTTCTTCTGTCAGAGTGGGTGTTGTCCATTCTGGTTGTGTTGAAAGCTCCTCCTTTAGCCGCGGTTTCGATTGCGGTCTTCCTTGGTCTTTGGAGGCTCTTTCGAAGCCTCCCCTGGCCACAGGTTGACTTGCGGTGCTCTTCCCTTCTTCAGTTTGGGGAGCTCTTCCTCCAGCTAGAGGGTTGATTGCCACCCTCATTCTGCTCAATAAATGCTTCATTGGTCGAAGCATTAGATGGTGCATGAGCCTGGCTGGAAGGGTAGCATATAACTGAGCTGCTGAAGGGGTGCACATAACTGAGGATGCAGGGATGCACATAACTGAGGATGTACATAGCTGTTGCTGCTGAAAGGATGCGCCCGACTGAGGGTGCATGGTGGAATACGCCTGACTGAGGGCGCATGGTGAGATGCGCCTGTTCAAGAGCGCATGATGACTGCTGCACCTGGCTGTAGACTTAGGGTCTTTTGTTTTTGTAGAAGTTCTCCCTTGTACAGCCTTTTCTAGACATGTAATTGACTTTTATATGCAAATAAAAATTCTCTTTCAATGTCTATACTTTTGTTTTGCTGTGTCTGTCTGAGCTCCCTGGCGCATGTAGTGTTTGGCGCATAGGATTCCTGATCGTGAAATTCCATGCTTCTACAATGAAGTGCAGGCCTTGAGGTTCTGGGAACACTATGTGACAGGTTAGTTAGTGTCTCCTTATTTCAATTAGGAAATTCAGTATGGATATGGGGGTTGGGCAGTGTTTGGTTAGGCATTTTGCCTTGCAACACTTGCCCTACAGCAGAAGCATGAGGCATTAGCAGGCAGCGGGCAAACATTAGCAGCTGCATAGGCTTTAGGTAGAGCAGTAGGGGTTTTGGGATGTGGTTATTGAACTTGAATGTATGTGAGGGGTTTGTGGCATGTAATGCAGCAGTAAGAGAAATTGCAGTGGCTTAGCAGCATGTTTGGCATTGCCTAATGGATAGGGTTTTGGCAATTTGGGTACTATGGCAGTGATGGTGGGTTGTGAGTCTAGTATGACTTTAACTAAGCTAATAGGTTTTGGTATATTAGTTAGTATAGTCTAAGGGTGTTAGCATGAGAGGGGATTTACATATGAGAATTATGTGAGAGGTTGTATGAGGGTGTGGGAGTTTACAGAGAGTATCATGAGGTATCCTAGAGTGGTAGTAGAAGGGTAATATAGGATATATGTTGTAGTGTGTTGGAGTAGACTTGGAGGGCTGTTATGTCGTAGGACTGTTAGTTTAAGCTAGACAGTTCCTGAGTTAGTTGGCTTTTGGGTTAAGCATAGTTGGTTGTAGATAGTGTAGTATACGAAGTTATAAGTTCTTGTTATAGGTTGTGGTTGCATATTAAGGTTTCATTACCTATATGTTCTTGTAGTTAAGGTTGAGCTGTGTTAGTTTATAAGGAAATAGGCCTTAGGTGGTAGGCTATGGGTAGAGTAGTAGTAGGCCATAGTGTTAGCTTGAGTTTAGTTAGCCTATAGGCTTGGGTGTAATACTTAGGCCTATAGGATTCTAGCCTATAGCTAGTATTAGATTTCCCTAGTTTGTTAGCTTAGTATAGAATTCTATTAGACTTTGTGATTGTGGTTTAGGCCTAGTGTTGACCTAGTGGCCTAGAGTGTTGACCAAGTTTAACTTCGACCTAGTTTGACCTAGACAGTTGAACAGGGTTGACTTAGAGTTGACTTTGACCTAGATTGACCTAGAAATCATGTAGATTGCATCATAAACTTTATTTGTCTTATTTAAACATATTATAACCTGTATTCCTCTGTTTAGGACATTGTGACTCTGTTGCAGACATCTGATATTACACTACTCTTTTCAGAGTATCAGGCGAGTACATTCTCTGATAGTTTTTCTATTTACTTGTCGTTTACTATATTTCAGTTGTAGCTAGTTCTATCTAATTCTCTGTTTCAAACATGATTTGATATTGCTGGATCCATTTCATGCGACACTCACTTATTTATGTCTGGCCTCTATTTCTGGAACCACCTACTGGAACCACCCTGGAATTATTTACTGGAACCATTCGTGTACTGGCTGGACTTATACCTATTTTTGTGTCGGATTATGGATTCACTTGTACTTGCTGGGCGGGGAAATATTGGAATAGACATGTGAACATACCCAAATACTGGAACCACTCCTTTGGAATTATACTGGAACGATAGCCATCCCACACTTGGCCGAGTGTGCGGTGTGCCGTATTACCTACAGCCGTTCACATGTCGATCCTGATATTTTAAAACACACTGTTAGAATATAGGCTGGACTCACCCTGGAACCTTTGATCACCGACTGGACTCACCGTATACCGGACTCATCTTGTACTGGAATCACCTGGTATCAGATTTATGTTGTCTAGATTTATTTGGGTTTTGTACTTGTTTATATTTACATTCTGGACTTATATCATGTTGCTCTAGTTCAGCTAGTTTCTATTTACAGTCTTTATTGCTATGATTCTTCTCTTGTTTTACTTACCTTACTTTCCTTGTATCTTAACTGTGTCTTTATACCATCACCTGTATACAAACTACCATGTTCATCAATAAAACTGTCTATAACTGCTTTATAGTTCTTTGTCATTTACTTGGGATTTCTTGATGAATTGTACTCGTTCCTGTCCTAACTGGACCTGTTGAAAATTTTACAGATGATTGCCCTGAGGACACATGCCCTACGTATTATAGACCATGAGACGGTTTAGCTACCTATGGCCCCGACACTCATGAGTGATCGGGAGTTTAGCTAGTTGTCTTGTTTTAGCTTTCATGTTTTAGAACTTGAGATGTATTAAGTTGAGATATGATGTTTTGAGATTGTTGGAGATTATATTATTTTAGTAGTTAGTTTTATTGTTGTATTAAGTCTTAGTTTTTATCTTCTGTGTTATCATATCGTGCTTAGACTGTGATTGAGATTATATTATATCTATACTTGTCCTCCGTTCGGAGTTGAGATTTTGACAAGTACATTATATAATTGCGTGAGTTATTGGTTAGATAGCAACCTAGAACAGCGTTCTACCGCCGACACTGCGGTGTAGGCTGGGCGTTGTTACGTGCTCGTACCCTCACAGTGGGTGCGGGTCGTGACACTAAATGAGGCATGTCCTAAGGATGAGTTCCCCCTCCCTATCACAGACATCATGATTGACAATACCTGCGGTGTCGAGCGTATGTCATTCATGGATGGTTTCTCGGGGTACAACCAAATCAAGATGTTCCCTGATGACGAAAAGCATACATCATTTCGAACACCAATTGGCACATATTGCTACACAGTCATGCCTTTCGGTTTAAAGATTGCTGGCGCCACCTATCAAAGAGCTATGAGCATCATCTTTAGAGACCACCTGCACAAAATAGTAGAATGCTACGTCGACAACATCACCGTCAAAAGCCGCTCTAAGGAAGATCATCTGCATAATCTGAGGACAGTGTTCGACCTGATACGAGCGCACAATTTGAAGATGAATCCCACAAAATCCTTCTTGGGCGTATCCAGCAGGAAGTTCTTGGGTTTCATCATTACTTCCTACGGTATCCACATAGACCCGGAGAAGACAAAGGCAATCATGGAGATGGGTCTCCCGAGAAATCTTCATGAACTCTGAGGCCTTCAAGGGAGGCTGGCCTACATCATGAGGTTCATCTCTAACCTCTCCGGGCGATGTCAGCCATTCATCCACCTCATGAAAAATGGCATTTCATTCGTATGTGATGAAGAATGTCAGCGCGCCTTCGACAGCATCAAAGAATATCTGTCGAACCCTCCAGTCCTGGTGGCCCCGGTTGCTGGAAAACCATTCCTGCTCTATGTGCGAGCAATGGAGCATTCTCTCGGTGCTTTACTAGCGCAAAACAATGATACAGGCCACAAGCAGGCTATATATTACCTCAGCCAAATGATGATGGGGCCGGAACACCGATACACTGCCGTAGAAAAGGAATGCCTTGCTCTGGTGTTCGCCATTCAGAAGACGCGACACTACGTCATGGGACAAACCATCTATGTCGTATCAAGAGTCAACCCCCTCAGGGTCCTCATGACTAAGCCGGGTGCACTCAGCTCTCGCCTCGCTACCTGGGCAATATTATTGTCCCCCTACCATATGATCTTCGTCCCACAGAAAGCGGTTAAAGGTCAAGCTCTAGCAGACTTTTTAGTAGCTCATCCAGGTCCGAAGTCAACCAGAATAGACGAAGAGATTCCAGATGAGGTCGCCAATTCAAATGTGGTTTCCCATGATGCCATCTGGCGAATGTTCTTCGACGGTGCTTCCAGAACTGGGCCCAAAGGCAACATCATCGCTGGAGTCGAAGTACTGCTGATCTCTTCCTCCGGGCTGGTGATCAATCGGGCCTATCCCCTCACGGAGCCCTGTTCAAACAATGTGGCCGAGTACAACGCTTTAGCCATTGGCCTCCGACTCGTAAAAGAGCAGGGGGTAGAGTATATGGAAGCATATGGCAATTCGCAGCTAATCGTTAACCAGATCCGGGGGGCTCATACGAAGTTCGTCATGAAGACATGATCCCCTATCACCAAATAGCAATGGACATCATCTCGTCCTTGGAAGGGTTCTTCATAGAACACGTTCCCAGGCTCCAGAACATTGAAGTCGATGCCCTAGCAGGCCTTGCCGCTTCCTTAGCAGTTCTGAATCATGCTCACCACTTGGTTGACGTAATAGGCCGTGAATTGGTCTGTCCCAAGAATAATGTTCAATGTGTCGAGAGTTACTCTGCTCAGACGGTCAACGAAGCATTCGACTGGAGACATCCATTCATTGACTTCGTAGTCTACGATATCCTGCCAGAGAATCCGAAGGAAGCCACTTCTATCAGAAGACGTTCCCTCAGGTTCTTCTGCGATACAGAGACAAAAATTCTGTATCGGCGATCATACGATAGATTACTGCTTCGGTGTCTGTCAAATACAGAAGCCAAGGAAGCTGTACGCAAAACTCACGATGGCGTCTGCGGGGCCCATCAGCCTGGCCCAAAATTGCAAGACCGCCTTCGCCGAATGGGCTATTACTGGCCCACGATGGTTGCAGATGCGATAGACTATGCAAGAAAGTATAAATCCTGTCAAGTCCACGTAGATTTCATCCATCAACCATCCGAGTTTCTACATCCAACGGTGGCATCTTGGCCATTCGAAGCATAGAGAATGGACATCATTGGTCCGATCACTCTGCCTTCGTCTCGAGGATATCGTTTCATACTCGCAATCACAGACTACTTCTCCAAATGGGCGGAGGCTATTCCGCTGGCAGAAGTCAAGACTTCAAAGGTGATCAACTTCCTCAAGCATTACGTAATCTACCGCTATGGACTGTCCCGAGGGATCATCCACGATAACGGTCCGCAGTTCGCAAGCCACGCCTTCTATCGGTTCTGCGATAAATATCGAATCCAGAATGTTGCTTCAACGTCATACTATTCGGCAGCGAATGGGTTGGCAGAAGCGTTCAATAAAACTATAATCAAGCTGCTCAAGAAGTTCCTGTCTTCCAACAAACGCGATTGGAATGAGAAGCTTGGCGCATGCTTATGGGCATACCGTACTACAGTACGGACGGCCACTGGGAACACACCATTCTCTCTGGTATATAGAAGTGAGGCAGTTCTCCCATTAGAAACTCAAATCCCCTCACTCCGCGTTGCTCTCACCTACCGACTAACGACGGATGATAATCACCATCGCCAACTACAAGAGTTGGAGGCCCTAGATGAGAAGCGTCTGTTAGCTCAACAACGAATCGAGCTATACCAAGCACGTATCTCGGGAGCTTTCAACAAGAAGGTTAAAATCAGAACATTCCAAGTGGGCGATCTCGTTCTGGCAGTACGGAGGCCGATGGTTATGACTCACAAAATCGCTGGCAAATTCCAACCAAAGTGGGAAGGCCCATTCATCATCGAGGCTGTATCCTCCAATGGAGCTTATCGCCTCGCAAAATAAAACGGAGACTTGCTCATGTTGCCCATCAACGGCAAGTTCCTAAAAAAGTATTATGTCTGAAACGACATCCTCCAGATTTCCCAGGGTGTTGAGTTATGTACCCCGTGGTACCGCTGAACTCACATTCTGACTCCAAATTTTCCATAATGATGAGTTATGTACCCTCTGGTACCGCTGAACTCACATTCTGACTCCAAATTTCCCATAATAGTGAGTTATGTACCCTCTTGTACCGCTGAACTTACATTCTAAACTCCAAATCTCCCAGATTGTCGAGTTATGTACCCCTCCGGTACCGCTGAACTCACATTCTGACTCTAGATCTTCCAGATTGTCGAGTTATGTATCCGCAAGTACCGCTGAACTCACATTCTGGTCACTACAGATGAATCTATATCACATCTTTTAGATAGTAAGTCATGTATGATCATACCTCTAAACTTTCCTCCTAAAAGAGCTCCCTCATCATGATCCAATACCCGCACTTTCAGTACATAAATAGGGTAACAGATCCACAAATTTCCTGAAACAACCACGTCGATGTTACCTCTGAGTTGTTTCCCTTCCATCAAAAACAAACCGTCCCTCACGTAGAACTTCCATGTCCTCATTACCTCTGAGTTGTTCTATGTACCCCTTCATGGTGTCCACTCCTACCACGTCCTCATTACCTCTGAGTAGGAAGATTCCATCGAAGAAACCCTCATATTTACCACTTCCTCATTACCTCTGAGTAAGTATGTTGGTTTTTCTTTCGACTTATTATCCGTACCCAAGACCGGAGTACGCCAAGGATAATAGGCCCACAAATGTCCTCTGTTGACCACAAATGTCCTCCGTGGACCACCAATGTTGTACTAAGTACATGTCCCTCATATCTCATCATGCCCCGGGAGTCCAGTTGCTCCATGGCATTCTTTCATTCGATACCAGGAACGTCCACGGCCATCTTACCGTGGAATTGTTCTAAATATCCCCATCAAACTTGTTATCCATACCTAAAACCAAGGTATGCCAAGGGTAACAAGTCCACAAACAGTCCTCCAGTGGGGCAAATACTACAACACCACAAACGTAATAAGCAAGACAAATGAAGGGTAAAATAAAACATACTCTTTTATTTGTAAGTCAAAAGTACTACATGTTATGGGACCACGTCCCTCTCAAGAAAAGAAAAGAACGAAAACAAAAGAAAGAAAAAGGCCGACTATGGTTCGGCGATACATAATTCCATGAGACGGTCCCTCAACAAGACAGTCGACCGCTCAAACCTCTGCTTGGCCCGGCGCTCGGCCTCATGAATCAGCCGCTCCGCATCTTCCAGGTGCGCATGAGCCCGCCAGCCATCCTCAAGCTTCTTCAGAGCACGATCCAGGCTAGCAGAAGCTCGAGTGACCCTTTCGGCCTCCTGGACGATCAGCCCTTTATCTGCACAGGAAGTTTCAAGCTCAGATTCTAAGAAAACCAGCTTCCTCTGGAGCTCGAAGATCTGCTCCCTTGTATCGACTATTTCGAGGGAGGCAGCCGCTTCCGGAGCCATGCAATCCTCGCTCCGGTGGCTCAGCTGGTCATACTGGAGAGATAGGTCACCGAGGTCCTTCATTATAACCGGCTTAGACTTATCTCATGCAGCCCTTACCTTCTCCGGGACAGTGGTGAGGAAGTCACGCTCTTGCTCTATTGCTGCAGACAGATCAGCTTGCCGTAGCACGAGAAACTGGGCCATGAGCAGATCAACCTCTAGCAATTTTGGCTCCAGAAGCGCAACTATCCTCACCCCACTAGGGAGGGTTTTAAAAATCTCAATTTGGCCATGAGCACATTGTTGGGCCAAGGCAAAGGGAGTCCCCCGTTCTACAGCAGCTTCGACCCCTCTCTTCAAGTGGCGGTAGAAACTGTCAACCACATCCTGTGACACCTCATCCAGAACTTCCGTAGAGGACAGCGTCAAAGGAAGTGTAGCTGGCAGTGTCGAAGGAGACGCACTAGAACTTGCTACCCCTGCCACCAGGGAGACAAATTTTGAGCAAAAAGAATTTTGGATAGCAGCTAACTCCTCATCCGCGGCCCGAAGAACCTGGATACTCGGTAAGGCGGAAAGGTCGACCCCCGAAGCCACATGAGTAGAGGAAGACGCAGGGACAATTACTCCCTGCCCCGGCTGTGCCTCCATCTGATCTCCCAAACTCGATCTAGCGGAGGGCCCCTCAGTATAAGTTGGAAAAGGAGGGGGCACACTCCCCTCAACCAGATCCCCGCTGGCAGAGCCTACCCGGACGATGTTCGTCATTGGCAGTGAAGAGGCAGGACCTGTATGTCCAGAGCAACCATCAATCAACCTAACCCAAAGGATGTGATGATAGAGCAAATGAGCCTCATCACTAGTCAAGATCTGGCTTATCTTACCAGGGGAGGGTTATGGAGGCTGAGGTTCACACACAGCCGCTGTAGTCCCCTTACTAGAGACTTCCAAGCCAAATTCAGCTGGCTCCTCTACCCCAGCTGTAATGCCCTGAATCCGTTGCGGAGCACGGTGCGGGCTAGCGGCCGAATGGCCGAGTCGGATGGGAATTGGGGAAACTTTACCAGGATCGCGGGATAATAAATTGAGATCCTTTCCTCGTTATGGATTGGACTCTTTTGAAATGATGCCCAAGATGCAGTGGCGCGCGTCTTGGGGGAAGAGTTCTATATAAGAGTCGCTTGCCCCGAGACCGTTGCCCTGCTGGTTTTCGATGTCGCTTTTGCTGTTGGCTTTTGTGTGCGTTTTCGTGATTGTTTTCGATGAATGTTTTCATGGATTTACTTTCACCGTCTACGCATTTCATATCGAATAACTGAGAGAATGAGAAGAAGTATGCTGACCAGACGTTGGTGCCAATGCAGGTGCTAACGCGGTGAACCTCGGGTGACGTTGCGTGGAAGACCTCTTTCTCTCGGCAATTCACCAACAAGTGAGTGGCTTTGATCCTTCGACGATCCTTGATCTTCGCGCATAACAATGGTAGACTTGTTATTGCGTTCGGTGCTTAATAAAAGATGCCTAGTAATAATACGGGAAAGATAATGAAAGATAAATTATCACATGGCTAGGCTTATGTTGCAAATCGAATGATGCTCGTATGCTATATGAATTGTTTAACAGGTGATGCAAAGACCCAAGTATTGGGCGGTAAGTATATCGGACTTCGGTTCGAAAGAATGGGTTACAAATGAATAGTCCCTTGGTTGGATGAACGAATATACGAGCCTATGGCTCAAGGCAAGTTGGTAAGATGGAAAGATGGGAAAATGGCAAGATGAAATGAGAACTACGAATATGTGTGGAAGATGCTATCATCATGCATGTCGTGTCTCTTATTAGTTAAGTTGTATTGCATGCATGGTCATGGACAACTTGTATACAAGGTAGTTCCCAGAACGATAATCCGCGGCCACGGACCCGGTTCGTCCTAGGGGGAACAAGGAATTATGCCGACGTACTGGCATCGATAAACGGGACTTGCAGTGGGGCTAGCTACCCGCACTGAAAGGACGCCGTTGTACCAAGTAAGACGGTCCAAGATGGCGTGTCGCCAGTGACCTTCATATAGACAGATGGCATAGCTAACATTGTCTTATGCAGGCAGAGTAAGTGGCATTCATAAATATGTACAGGGATGGCTATCGACCGTGGATAAGATTCACCAAATTGGTGATCAATATGAACTGCTTATGTTAGATCAACATGAATTGCTTATATTTCTAACATCACTGTATGCTTCTTATATTTCTCATCAAATATATGAATTGTTAATGGACCCTAAGGCAAGATAGAAAGAATACAAATCAATAGTGAACATTCATGTAATTTTACTACTGTTGATTTATGGTGAGATTGGTTACGGCCGCTCACCAGTACATATGTGGCAATGTACTGACCCTCGTCTCCACAGGTGCCGGGAACCTAGTGGATAATTATAGACGCTGAAGGCTTGCTGTCCGACTCTTTAGAGGCTTCGTACATCTTGAAGTTTCCACTTGAAGAAGAAGGCATTTTGCTGAAGGTGGTTATTGTCGCATTTTTAATAAAGGGATATGATGTATGGAACAAGTTGTATCTCATTTCAATATTTCTACAAGTTGTAGCCAAGTTTGGCCTTTCATCTCGGCTGTTTGAGAGCCTTATGTTTATGCAAATGTAATTTCAAAGATATCAATAAAGAACTTATTTCAGATCATATCTGTGTTGCCAAAACTTCTTTATCATCCGCTGCGAATCTCTCTTCAAAATGTTTCTTTTATAAAAGGAACACGAGCACGCCTTGTACAAGTGCAATTCCAGACTTGTACGGTATCACGCCTTAGCGAGGACGAACGATTCGGCGTGAATCTAAGCGGAGGCGAACGATTCCCGAATCGGGGTGTGACAGTTTGGTATCAGAGCACGGCTTTACATCCTTGAGAATTTCTTGGTTTTAAAGATTTTGAAAATTACACAAGCTTTATTGCTTCTCGAACAACTTTGGTTTTAAATGTCCCGAAATGAGATGTTCCATACAATAAGTCCATAAATATATTATGAGACTAACAAGCTCCTCTGTTTTGCAGAGATGACAAAGGCGGGTGCGACAAACAACGCGAGTAGCTCAAGGGTGGTAGCCTCAACCGACCCTATGGAGAGGATGTTGGCTATGATGGAGAGCCAGTAGAGGCAGAACGCGAAGCAATTCGAGGCCCAACAGAAGCAGCTAGATACCCTGCAACAGTTGGTCCGAACAGTGGTGAACAATGGGGCTCAAGGCACTCCAGTCTCCCGAGAGAGCGAACTAGTGGAGGCAGAGGAACCCCCGGCGGCTAAGAAGACCACTGCTGTGGCCGACATTACAAAGTTTAAGAAAATCTGCAGCAAAGAATTCAAAGGGACAGAGGAAGCCACCATTGCTATGGATTGGCTAGTTGAAGTGGAAGACCACCTGGAAGCTTTGGGTATTGTTGGATCTAAGAGGGTCTCGTGTGTGAAACTACTGCTGGTTTCCAACGCATACTACTGGTGGCAAAGTCAGAAAAGAATTCTTACGGGAGTGAATGGAACAACGAAAATCACTTGGCTGATGTTCCGCGAGGCATTTCTGGCTCAGTACTTCTCTTCGATTGAGCAGCGAGCTAAGGAATTGGAGTTCCAGAAGCTCGAACAGGGGAACATGACGGTGAAGGAGTATGAAGCAGAGTTTTCTAGACTGTCTCAGTATGCGATCACGAAGTTTACTGACGATGCATCTAAGGCTCGTCGGTTTGAGCAGGGCTTGAGGCCTGCTCTGAAGGCTCAAGTTGTGGTTCAGAAATATAAGACTTTTCAGGAGTCTTATGAGCACGCGAAGGAATTGGACCCACACTATCCTACGACGGCGCCAGTGCAAGCGTCGGTACAGAATTTGCATAACAAGAGACCGAACAACGGTGGCAGATATGAGGTGCCAAAGCGTCAGAATTACGGTGGCTATCATCGACCCAATCCGGTTGGGCCGTACTGTAACAAGTGCCACAACAAAGGGCACTTTGCTAATGACTGTAAGGTCTTGGAGGGAGGATGCTATAGGTGTGGTCAATTTGGCCATATGTCTCGCAATTGTCCAGGAAGGGGCAACCAGAACCCTCCAAGGCAGCAGCATCACCAACAATATCAACAGAATCGTGGACAGGCACCACGACCTCCTCAGCCACAACAGAATCAGAGGCCCGGTGCCCAGGGCCGAGTCTTTGCATTGACTCAGGAGGAAGCATCATTTGCATCAGATACTGTCGTGACAGGTATATTGTTATTTAATGGCATTCCTGCACGTACTTTATTTGATTCTGGTGCTTCACATAGTTTTATATCTAAAGACTATGTTAAGGAATATGAAATAAAAATGACAATGTTGGATGTATATCTTAGTGTTAGTACTCCATCAGAAGTGGAGATGCCTACTAACATGATGTGTAGGGATGGTTACATATGTATCGGGAAGAGAAAGCTACCATTAGATGTAGTCGAGCTTGATATGAAAGATTTCGATATCATTTTGGGAATGGATTGGTTAAGTGCATGTTGTCCGACGATTGACTGTGCGAAGAAGCGAGTTATGTTTCGCCTACCTGGGGAAACAGAATTCTCTTACTCGGCCAGTTCGTCGGCGAAGGCTTCGATGGTGATTTCAGCTACTACGGCCCGGCGATTGCTTCATTCTGGCTGCGAAGGGTACCTTGCTTCTGTTCGAGACACACGCAAGAATGGTGCAGACTCAGCTAACACTGAAGTCGTGGCAGAATTTCCTGATGTGTTTCCTGACGAGATACCCGGAATGCCTCCGGACCGAGAGATTGAATTCACTATCGATACATTTCCAGATGCTTGTCCGATCTCAAGGGCACCATACAGAATGGCGCCTGCTGAATTGAAGGAACTCAAAGTACAGCTACAGGAATTATTAGACAAGGGATACATCAGACCCAGTGTTTCACCATGGGGTGCTCCGGTGCTATTTGTGAAGAAGAAAGATGGATCGATGCGGCTGTGCATCGACTACCGTGAGCTAAATAAAGTTACAATTCAAAACCAGTATCCGTTGCCTCGAATAGACGACCTCTTCGATCAGTTGCAAGGGGCATCTGTATTTTCAAAGATTGATCTTCGCTCAGGCTACCATCAGTTAAAGATCAAACCAGATGACATTTCTAAGTCCGCATTCTGAACCAGATACGGACACTATAAATTCTTGGTCATGCCCTTCGGACTGACCAACGCTCCTGCCGCTTTCATGGATATGATGAACAGAGTCTTCCGGCCCTTTTTGGATAAATTTGCGGTCGTGTTCATCGACGACATCCTAATCTACTCGAAGAACAGAGAAGACCATGCAGAACATTTGAGGACAGTGTTACAGACTCTACGGGACAATCAGCTTTATGCCAAGCTGAGCAAATGTGAGTTTTGGATGAGTAGCGTGTCGTTCCTAGGGCACGTTATCTCGGCGGAAGGTGTGTCCGTTGACCCAAAGAAAATTGAAGCCGTAGTGGATTGGAAGCAACCCACGTCGGCGAGCGAGATCCGAAGTTTCTTCGGCTTGGCAGGCTACTACAGGAAGTTTGTCAAGGATTTTTCAAAAGTGGCAGCGCCTCTAACTCGACTAACCCAGAAGGGAGTTGCATTCGATTGGACTGATGAGTGCGAGGCTTGCTTTCAAAATCTGAAGCAACGTCTCGTATCAGCTCCAATCCTTACACTTCCAGACGGCATCGAAGGATTCCAGATATACAGCGATGCGTCCGGATTGGGTTTGGGATGTGTGTTGACTCAGAGAGGAAAAGTGATATCTTATGCCTCAAGACAGCTTAAGCCGCACGAGAAAAATTATCCAACACATGATTTGGAATTGGCAGCGATAGTGTTTGCATTGAAATTGTAGAGGCACTACTTGTATGGAGTAGCTTGCGAGATCTTCACCGACCATAAGAGCCTGAAGTACATTTTCACTCAAAAGGATTTAAATTTGCGGCAAAGACGTTGGTTGGAGCTTATAAAAGATTATGACTTGACGATCGCGTACACCCCAGGAAAAGGCAATGTGGTGGCGGACGCGTTGAGTCAAAACTTTGTAGGATCACTCAGTGTTGACAAACAAATATTGGAGGAATTGGAAAGCATGGGAATTGAGCTCCAGATTCGTGGCCGAAATGCACAACTGGCTCAACTTCAACTTGAGCCGAGTTTGTTAGAAAAGATAAAGACGGCACAGAGGACAGATGAGTTCTTGATTAAGATTGGCAGAATAGTGGAAAATGGTGGAGCCAGCGACTTCACCAGGCTCGAGGACGGATCATTGCGACTCAAGGGGAGGCTATGTGTCCCGAAGGATGAAGAACTCCGGAAGGAAATCTTGACGGAGGCCCATTACGCCAAGTATTCCTTACATCCGGGAAGTACAAAAATGTATAAAGATTTGCGCACGACCTTCTGGTGGCACGGCATAAAACGAGATGTGGCCCTCTTTGTCTCGCGATGCTTAGCGTGTCAACGAGTCAAAGTGGAACACCAGAGGCCCGGCGGGGAGATGCAGAACCTCGCGATCCCAGAATGGAAATGGGATCATATAACCATGGATTTTATAGTTGGCTTGTCGAAGACGCAGCGGGGGAATGATGCAATTTGGGTCATCGTTGATCGATTAACCAAATCTGCACATTTTCTCGCAAAGAAAACCATATGGAGCGTCGACCGGTTGGCTCAGCTATACGTGGATGAAATCGTCCGACTGCATGGAGTGCCAGCATCAATAGTGTCGGATCGGGATGGGCGATTTGTATCACGTTTCTGGGTCAGTTTGCATGCTGCCATGGGAACACAATTGAAATTTAGTTCTGCATACCATCCCCAAACCGATGGCCAGACCGAGAGGGTGAATCAGATACTTGAAGACATGCTACGGCTTTGTGCTATTGATCTGAAGACTAGTTGGGATACTCACTTGCCGCTAGCAGAATTTGCCTACAACAACAGTTACCAGTCCAGTATAGAAATGGCTCTGTATGAAGCATTGTACGGGCGAAGGTGTCGGTCTCCGATTTGTTGGGATGAAGTTGGTGAACGACAGGTACTTGGTCCGGAGATGGTGGAACAGGCCATCGAGAAGGTCCGCATGATTCGGAAGAAGTTACGTGTGGCACAAAGTCGGCAGAAGAGTTATGCGGATACTCATCGACGACCATTGAAATTTATGGTAGGCGATCACATATTTCTGAAGGTGTCACCGATGCGCGGAGTTATGCGATTCGGTGCGAAGGGGAAGGTAAGTCCAAGATTTGTTGGCCCGTTTGAAATTCTTAAGCGAGTCGGCCCTGTTGCCTATCAGATCGCGCTGCCACCGGCATTGGATGGAGTGCACGATATCTTCCATGTTTCCCAACTACGAAAGTATGTACATGATCCAAGCCACGTGGTAGACTTCGGTCCGTTAGGGCTAAAAGCTGACTTGTCTTATGTAGAGGAACCCGTGCAGATCTTGGATAGGAAAGATAAAATCTTGCGGAACCGAGTTGTTTCTTTGGTTCGAGTGCTTTGGCGAAATCATTCCGTCGAAGAGTCGACATGGGAACTTGAGGCAGAGGTAAAGGAAAAGTTTCCTTCGTTGTTTGACCTAGGTGGGTTTATGTTTAAGTTTCGAGGACGAAACTTTTTGTTAGTGTATTAATATGTAATGCCCTGAATCCGTTGCGGAGCACGGTGCGAGCTAGCGGCCGAATGGCCGAGTCGGATGGGAATTGGGGAAACTTTACCAGGATCGCGGGATAATAAATTGAGATCCTTTCCTCCTTATGGATTGGACTCTTTTGAAATAATGCCCAAGATGCAGTGGCGCGCGTCTTGGGGGAAGAGTTCTATATAAGAGTCGCTTGCCCCGAGACCGTTGCCCTGCTGGTTTTCGATGTCGCTTTTGCTGTTGGCTTTTGTGTGCATTTTCGTGATTGTTTTCGATGAATGTTTTCATGGATTTACTTTCACCGTCTACGCATTTCATATCGAATAACTGAGAGAAGGAGAAGAAGTATGCTGACCAGACGTTGGTGCCAATGCAGGTGCTAACGCGGTGAACCTCGGGTGACGTTGCGTGGAAGACCTCTTTCTCTCGGTAATTCACCAACAAGTGAGTGGCTTTGATCCTTCGACGATCCTTGATCTTCGCGCATAACAATGGTAGACTTGTTATTGCGTTCGGTGCTTAATAAAAGATGCCTAGTAATAATACGGGAAAGATAATGAAAGATAAATTATCACATGGCTAGGCTTATGTTGCAAATCGAATGATGCTCGTATGCTATATGAATTGTTTAACAGGTGATGCAAAGACCCAAGTATTGGGCGGTAAGTATATCGAACTTCGGTTCGAAAGAATGGGTTACAAATGAATAGTCCCTTGGTTGGATGAACGAATATACGAGCCTATGGCTCAAGGCAAGTTGGTAAGATAGAAAGATGGGAAAATGGCAAGATGAAATGAGAACTACGAATATATGTGGAAGATGCTATCATCATGCATGTCATGTCTCTTATTAGTTAAGTTATATTGCATGCATGGTCATGGACAACTTGTATACAAGGTAGTTCCCAGAACGGTAATCCGCGGCCACGGACCCGGTTCGTCCTAGGGGGAACAAGGAATTATGCCGACGTACTGGCATCGGTAAACGGGACTTGCAGTGGGGCTAGCTACCCGCACTGAAAGGGCGCCGTTGTACCAAGTAAGACGGTCTAAGATGGCGTGTCGCCAGTGACCTTCATATAGACAGGTGGCATAGCTAACATTGTCTTATGCAGGCAGAGTAAGTGGCATTCATAAATATGTACAGGGATGGCTATCGACCGTGGGTAAGATTCACCAAATTGGTGATCAATATGAACTGCTTATGTTAGATCAACATGAATTGCTTATATTTCTAACATCACTGTATGCTTCTTATATTTCTCATCAAATATATGAATTGTTAATGGACCCTAAGGCAAGATAGAAAGAATATAAATCAATAGTGAACATTCATGTAATTTTACTACTGTTGATTTATGGTGAGATTGGTTACGGCCGCTCACCAGTACATATATGGCAATGTACTGACCCTCGTCTCCATAGGTGCCGGAAACCTAGTGGATAATCATAGACGCTGAAGGCTTGCTGTCCGACTCTTTAGAGGCTTCGTACATCTTGAAGTTTCCACTTGAAGAAGAAGGCATTTTGCTGAAGGTGGTTATTGTCGCATTTTTAATAAAGGGATATGATGTATGGAACAAGTTGTATCTCATTTCAATATTTCTGCAAGTTGTAGCCAAGTTTGGCCTTTCATCTCGGCTGTTTGAGAGCCTTATGTTTATGCAAATGTAATTTCAAAGATATCAATAAAGAACTTATTTCAGATCATATCTGTGTTGCCAAAACTTCTTTATCATCCGCTGCGAATCTTTCTTCAAAATATCTCTTTTATAAAAGAAACACGAGCACGCCTTGTACAAGTGCAATTCCAGACTTGTACGGCATCACGCCTTAGCGAGGACGAACGATTCGGCGTGAATCTAAGCGGAGGCGAACGATTTCCGAATCGGGGCGTGACACCAGCCGTCCCGGAAGGAGATACGGCTAGGTCAGCGTCACCCTGCCGAAATTTAGCAGTCTCGGGGACGGGTCCAGTGGAGCCCCCGTCGCCTTAGATTGAGACCTCAGCAACACGAGATCCCTCAGCCGCCGCCGAAATAATTTCGGTACACATGTCATTAATCAAAGTGGTCAGGAACGGATCGACTTCGGAAACCGCGGCCGGTTCTTGAGAGTCTGACACTTCTGACGCCTACAGGGAAGAAAGAAAAGGATTAGATCATAGCTCAAGAAAAGAAAGGGCTAAAGAAGGAGAGGGTCGCTATTTAACTCACTTTCGAAACAGCGTCATCACCCTTGCCTCGCTCCTTAATGAACAGCCCGCGGTATCTTACCGTAGCCCGCTTCACGGAGAAGGTTACGCCACCAATAGACTCACGCCTGCCTCGCTTGCGTGAAAGGTCGGGCGCAACAGGCGGCTGAGCTGTCACCACCTCATCTAGCACGACAGGCGGCTGATCCGTCATCACCTCTTCCGCATGAGGGAGAGAATTATCGATATCATGCTCATCATCCTCTTCATTCGCATTTGTGGACTCAGAGTCAGGCACAGGAATCGTATTTGCCCTCTTCTTCCTCGTCTTAGATCCCTTGGGCTTCTTTGCTAAGCCAGTACCCACAATGAAGCTGGTACTCGGGTCAAAATTAACGGAAGGCTTGCTCGCTGTAACATGGTATAGGACCGCCATATACAAAATCTCCTCTGGCGCCTTAGTATTCGGAACCAAAAAGTTGGTTCGGGTATGAACCGTGTCATAATAATGCCATGCCCTGATACCGTCTAGGATACTACCTTCAAAGCCCAGGCAAGAGCTGGGACTGTCAAAGAATAGCTGGCTATACCCGAACTGGCAGAAGAACCTGCTAGGCAAGTAGGGCTCCAGGTAGACATTGTTGCGATTGCGGTACACTAGGTGCGCTGGACGGATATTATGCAACCAAAGTAGCATCTTCTCAGGCAAGAGGTAAGGAGGTCTGGTTCCATCAATATGTACGCCTCTCACTTCTTCTGCGGTAAAACGAGGAAAAGACACAAAAAAGTCGTATCCGTCCACTCTTGCTAGCGCCCTCCGACAGGCTGGCATGGTGCTGCACTCCCAGGGTTGATGGTGGAATTGGAAAATAAAAGCATCATCAGCCGTAACGCTGTCTTCTGCTCCAGGCCTCATCAAAGACCGGCAGTACATTAAAAGCCACCCCATCAAATAATGGTATGACAGCTCTATGCGCTCAAAATCCATCGCCGTGTCACGGGCGATGACCTTGGATGAAAAGGCACGAACGCCGTGGTGTATGCTGCACACCATGGCCGAAAGAAGGGCCAGTCTGACCCTAAAGACCAGCTTTACGGTGGGGAGGATAAAGTGACGACTGATCCTCTCAATGGAACCTGCCCCTCCTGAGACCACGCAGTTACGTAGCCACACCATCAGGAATCCTGCCAAGAGTGCCTTCTCTGATAGTTGCCGAGTACCATGATAAAAATAACTGAAGGAGTCAGTTCGACTCCCAAATATGTCGCCCGTGGACCTCGGTCTCTTGGCATTCGACGCCAGGTTTTGTACCTCCTACGGGGTTTGAGGATCTTGGGAAGAAACCCGGCCTGAGGTGCATAGGGTAAAAAGATATGAGACCCAGGACCTGGTATGAGGAATACTCCCCTCCAAGCTGCCATCCTTCTTGATGGCCGTTTGGTGACAAGTACTGTGGTGACATAATAATTCCCGATATATGGCAACAAAGCCCGGGAACTGCCGATCCAAATCCTCGAGCTCTTCGCTCGTAGGGGTGTACACTTCAAAGACTTCTTTCCTCCAGGACAGCTTGGAAATGACGTGCATCTCGTGGAAAACGAGTCCCAGCTCCCCTCCAGGTGTGAAGAAGGTTTTCGTCTGCCGATTGTACATCTCCAAAAGAGCCATGAACAATGGCTTGTTTATGGGTAGACCGTGACAGGTACCCCGAATGGCGTGATAGAGGCCGATCTCACGCAGGGGAGTCTCATACTTCCGTAGAATCCATGTGATCAAGTTGGCCCATGCAGGGATGGGGTTTATCCTGTTCAACAGCGTCAACCGTCCGACGGGATAGGACCCCTTCCGAGCAAGCTGATTCAAAAAGGTATCAGCTTGTGAGAACGTAAAATTAGGATCCGATACATTTATGAAGGTACCCGGAGCCAGTCCCATCACGTATCGACTGACCGGTTCCCTTTTCGCATATGCTGACCCCAAATTCCTGTTGTAATAGATGTTTTCCACAATCATCCCTGACCTGCTTGGAGTCAAGGAGTCCACCATCTTTCTGTCCATCAGTAACATGTTGAACCATGACAGAGGAAAATAATGCTCTATCGGAGGGATATGGATCGCCACCCCATCAAGAGTAAAATCCCAAAGCTCGGATATATCCAGCACTCGAGGGTTCTTCACAGTCAAAGCATCCCCGAAGAGGAACGGCGGCTTCAGGTATTTCCCCTCCAATTGCCTCGAGTTCATCATGGCGCAGAGAAAGTGGAAGGGCTGGTTCTTGATAGCATTCAGCCTCTCCAAAGGCTCATCTGTAGGAAGCTGATTCGCCACATATTGGACTAAGTGGTCGAATCGCACACCCACAGCAGATTGGGCCGAACCCACCAGGTGTTCTCCCGCTGGATGGACTGGCAGGTTCACTGAAAAAGGACAAAAGAAACAAGTCAGAAGATGGCTAAACAAAACCACTTATGTGTGTTTTAGGCTTATACGGCCCAGTCCACACGAGCTTATGCGGCTCTGTTTGGTACGAGCTTATGCGAGTCTGTTTAAAAGAGCTCATGCGGCTCTGTCTGAACATGAGCTTATGCGGCACTAATTAGCGTCAGCTTATGCGGCTCGGTTTAGCGTGAGCTTATGCGGTTCTGCTTAGCGGAGCATTATGCGGCCCAATTCAGAGGATCTCATGCGGCTCGGTTTAGCGCAGCCTCATGCGGCCCAGTCTGGATGAGTATATACTGTTTTGCTTAGCAGAGCATTATGCGGCCCAGTCCAGATAAGCTTATGTTGCCCTGTTTGAAGGGGGCTTCATGCGGTTCAATTCAGAGGGACTTATGCGGCTCTGTTCGCCAGGTCATTATGCGGTCCAGTTTATGAAGCGTTTATACGGCCACTAGACAACTCCCATGCGGCTCGGACATGGGGTATACCGTCCATGCGGCTCGGTCATGGGACGTACATGCGGCACACACAAGTTGAACAGTTTAAAGGCTTGTGCATAAAACATGCAACAGAGCCATCTTTGTTAGGGTTTTTGAAGCATACGATCCTCCCAAAGTCCTTACCAGCAATAGTGGAGTGGACGTCAGGATGGACTTCAGGCGCTACGGCCGATGTAGAGGCCACCCCCTTACCCTTTGCCGCAGCCTTGGAAACTCTGGGGGCCATCGTTGATTGAAGAAGAAGAATAAAAGGACGACAGTTACGGCAAGAAGAGCTTAAATTGAGAAAGAGAGTAAAGAGTTTCTTTCTCTAAATTACTCTTATTTATAGGAGACCAAAGAGGGGACACGTGGACCGATGAACGCTTCGGGTCGTGTGCTGCAGGCAAAACTGACTCCTAGGATTTTGTCCTCTCTCATAAAGGAGATTCATCAAAGCCCAAAATCCAAATATTTAATGAACCAACTCTTGGGATTCCCCCAAAAGATGGCTCTAAATCAAAACGAATCAAGGGCAATTAATGTCGCTTATGTGACAGAAAAGACAGCATGCGGCCAGGCAGTCCATGCGGCCAGGAAAGCCATGCGGCTAAGAAGTCCATGCGGCCAGAATATCTTATGCGGCTAGGAGAGCTTAAGTGAACATGGCCATGCTTCTCATTCAAAGTATTTCAATTTTTCAAATTGAAAACTTTGAAGGGGGTCTTGTAGAAGTATAGAAATAAACAGGAAATCCTATGCAGCTCAAGACTATGAGAGTTTCATGCGGCTCAAAAGTTCATTAGAGTACCATGCATCTCAGAAGTTTATTAGAGTTCCATGCGGCTCAAAAGTTCATTAGAGTTTCATGCGGCTCAGAAATCCCTCTAGCTCCATGCGGTTCTATGCAGCGGCCTCATTCAATGCCACGTACAGCTGGCCATCAAGCAGCGGCCTTATTTAATGATCTGACACAATAAGGCGGCTCTGACATAAAGGAGAACTGACAGCTCTGACATAAAGCTGCAATGATGAATCTGATATGAAGGCATGCTCCTAGGGAAATGAAGAAAATCTCTATAGCTGGCACAAATCCACCAATTCCAAAGCTTATTATGCGGCTACCATCTCCATGCGGCCGCCACCCCCATGCGGCTGCTACTCCTTTGCGGCTCGAATCATGGGGGCCATCTTCATGTGGCTCAAATCCTGAGAGGCCACCCCCATGCGGCTGCTACTCTTATGTAGCTCGGATCATAGGGGCCATCTCCATGCGGCTCAAATGCTGAGAGGCCACGTCCATGCAGCCTTGATACGTAGCCAGCCTTAAGCGGTTCAGTTGGAAACCACTCTCATGCGGCTCAGATTTTGGAGGCCATACCTATGCAGCTGTCACCTTTATGCGGTTCAAATCCTGAAAAGCCATCCTCATGTGGCTCAAATTTCGGAGGCCATACCTATGCGGCTGCCACCTTCATGTGGTTCAAATCCTGAGAAGCCACCCTCATGCGGCTCTGTCAAGACACCATGTCCCTGTGGCTCGCAGTTAGGACACGTGGCAGAGGATTAGTTCTCTCCGGCTCGCTGCATAATGATGGTTGGACACGTGGTACCAAATCAATCAAGATTTATCTACCCAGATTTAGTACAATCATCATAATTATCCGAATCAAATCAGATTTATTACAATCAAGCAGATTGAACACATGGCAAGAGATCCGAGCTTATCATAACAAATCATAAAGATTTAAGGCAATCAACATTAATTGCCTATACGAATTTGGTGCAAACAACATTAACTGCCCAGATTTATTGTAATCAAGATTAGCGGCCCAGATTAATTGCCAACAAAGCAGGATCAAGGAAAATAGTAATTAATCCCCAAACTGCCAACTTTTTAAGAGGGAATCATTATAAACCCTAATTATTACACTCTACTCCTATAAATAGAAAGGTGTCATTCCCTTGTAAAAAAAAAGAGGAGAGGAGAGGAGAGCAGAGCACAGAGAGAGAAGAACCCGGCTGGACACACAGAGAGATAAAGGCACTCAGAGAAGAGTCTCCCCATACATTCTGAGAGCATTTCTTCATCAGAGCCAAGGCTACGTCCGATCGTCCAAGGAGTAAGGCAGAGCTACCGTCGCTTTCCCGAGCCTCTACCGTTACCCTCCAGAATCAAAGATAAACAATTGTACTTAGATTGTTGTACCTAGGTTTTCGTCCCTAGGCTTTCTTTGTACGAGCGAGTTTGTATTGTGAGTCTAAGTTCAGTCCTCCTATAAAATTATTTTGTACTTTTACAATCAATAGCAAACAGCATTCTTCAGTCCAAATAAAAGATACACCTTTCTTCATGAGTTGATTGAACGGTCTGCAGTGTCCAGACAGATTCAAAATGAATCTCTTGATATAGGCAAGCCGACCCTAGAATCCTCGTAGCTCTTTTAGGTTACGTGGAGGATGCATCTCTTGAATGGCTTTGATCTTCTCGGATCAATGTGTATACCTTTAGAGGTAATGACGAATCAAAAAAATTTGCCACTAGAGACTCCCAGGAATGGCTTGGTGTGATTCATCTTGAGTTGATGTTGGCGTATTAGATCGAAGATAGTTCTCAAGTCTTGGATGTGGTTTTCCTTTAGATGACTTTTGATCGCAATATTATCGACATAGCATTCAACTGTCTTCCGTAAATGATCACGGAAGATAGTACTCATAGCCCACTGATAAGTTGCACCAGCGTTCTTAAGACCGAATGGCATGACAATATAGCAATAGACTCCCAAAGTCGTACGAAAAGGTGTATGTTTCTTATCTTCTGGATGCATCTTGATTTAATTGTATCCTGAGAATCCATCCATGAAAGACATTCATTCGAATTCGCATGTATTGTCGATCACGACATCAGTGATCGGAAGAGGAAACTCATCCTTGGGACAAGCGTCGATGAGGTCTCTAAAGTAATGTAGGCTCTGACTTTTTCTACTTTTTATATAACTAGAACAATATTGGCGACCCAGTCGGGATGTTATTCTTTTCTAACAAAGCTATAAGAGATAAGCTTCTTGACTTCAGTTTCTATGACATCCATCATGTCAGGTCGGAATCGACGTTGTTGTTGTTTGATCGGCTTTTTATTGGGCAAGATGTTGAGCCCATGGGTAGCAATCTGAGTATCCAGTCCTGGCATATCCTCATAACTCTAGGTGAAGACGTTAATGTATTCCCGAATAAGCTTAATTAATTCTTATTTATCCACTTCTAGGAGACTCTTACTGATGAAGATAGGTCTTGGCGAGCCTTCTTCTCCAACATCGACCTAAATTAATTGATCTTTAGTAGGTGGTTCTCGTTGTTCGAAACAAAGTTCCTACTGAGTGTCCATCCTTTGTGCCCAAGGATCTACTTCAGGAGCTTCCTCAAAGTCATCCTCGTCATCTTTCGAGAACTTGGCAGACACCATTGTTAGCCCATTTGGTCATATGGTCAAACCTGATTTTAATAATTGATTAAACTCTGTCTGGATATACAAAGCTAGTCGGGACATCTCGGACTCTTGAACATGATCAAGAATGGCTATCCACTGAATTCAAGACTGAAGATCTGTTTGCCTACTCGAGTCTGTAATTCTTTATACAATATATTTTTCATTTTATTTGAGTCTAGGAATATATTGTACACCGAGTCGTACTGGCAAATAGGCTACCCTTAAATGAGTTCAAAATGTTTTTAAAATGTCCTCTCAAAAAGGTTTACAAAAAGGTTAAAAGGTTTTCAAAAATCACCAAAAAGCTTTTTAAAAATCCTAACTAAACCCTGACTAAACCCTGACAGAACTCGGACCGAGTTCGGCCAGAGTTCGATTGGTGGCCGTTGTGATTTTGAATCCTTGGAACTTGGTCCTCCTGTAGTTGCAAATTTGACTGAGATTTGCTCATAGAGTTCTGCCCAAATTCTGCCCGAATTCTGTCAGAAGTCTGCCTTTGAAATTCCTATAAATAGAGAAGGATTTCGATCATTTCAACTCACTCATTCACTTTTAATCTTCTCTCTATCTAAAGCTTTCAGTCTTTTAAAGAGTTTTCTAGAGCTTTCAATTTCAGATCCCAAGCCAATTACAATCCTCTAGTCGATTTGCCAGTGCGGTACGGTCTAAAAGTTTCTGAGAGATTGTAATCAGAAGGCTTAATTGAAGAATACCTCTTCATATTTGAAGTTGGACGAGTTCTTCGTATCAAAGCTCGCGTTGTAGAAGTTGCAAGGACTTCGTAAGAAAACTTGCGGTTTTTTCAATAGTGGATTCAACTGGTAGCAAGAGTTCTACCGGCTGGATTAGTCCTCAACAGAGGGATACCAGTATACATCGCTGTCTTTGCGTTTGCTCTCTTAACTCTGTTTTTACTTTATTTCAGTTGTGATTAATATTCTGTGATTGTGCTGCTAATATTTTTTAATTAGCATTATTCCGCTGCCAACTCTATTCACTCTCCCCCTCTAGAGTATTACGCTTTACTATTTCGTTCCTACAATTGATATCAGAGCAGGTGTTACAGGTAAAGCAAAGGTAACAGTGCAATTATTTATTCATTTTAATTAACTGTTATATAGATCACAGCACAACACATGGCAACTGTAAAATTCACAAGTGAAGGCCAGGCCACAAACAGACCCCCACTGTTTGATGGTACGAACTATACCTATTAGAAAACACGAATGAGTTTCTTCTTGAAATCACTTGATTTTGATTTATGGTCCATTGTTCTTGATGGCTATCAAAAGCCACCTCATATAAATATTGATGGAGTTTTAGTTGAAAAACCCCACAGCAGATATACAGAGGAAGAAAAGAAAAGGGCCAGTCTTGACGCACGTGCCATTAATGCTCTTTTTTGTGCTTTAGATAGAACTGAATTTAACAGGGTGTCTATCTGCACAACGGCTAATGAAGTGTGGAAGCTACTTGAAGTCACACATGAAGGCACGACTCAAGTCAAAGAATCTAAAGTCAGCAGACTTACTCAAGAGTACGAGGCGTTCAAGATGAAGCCTAACGAAACAGTTACACAAATGTTCGAAAGATTCTTGGATATTGTAAATCCTTTGTCCTCCTTAGGCAAAGATTACAGTAACCATGAAAAGATTCACAAACTCCTGCGAGCTCTCACCAAGAACTGGATTTCGAAGGCTACTGCAATCATTGAAGGGAACGACCTCACAACTATGTCCCTCGAAGTACTCATGGGTAAGCTACTCACTCATGAACTGGAGCTACAAGATTTTGAAGAGCCTGTACCAAAGGAGAAGACGATCGCTCTCAAGGCTCAGCACAGAAAAGCTGCTGAAGGTGACTCAGACAGCAGTGGATCTGACGCTGAAGATCAAGCACTCCTAGCAAGAAAGTTCAAAAGATTCATGAGACATGAGAAGAGAGTCAAAGAAAACAACAGCAACAACTGGTATCAAGAAGATGCTATCTGCTATGGTTGCAAGAAGAAGGGACACGTGAAGAAGGATTGTCCCACAAACTCATCATCAAGCAAGAAGAGCAACAGGTATGAAAAAGGGAACCTGAAGAAATCAACATCTAGAAAATATGCCAATACCAGTATATGGCATGAAAGTGAAGCCAGCGACTCAGAAGACGAATAATCAGAAGACGCTGCAAACGTATGCTTTATGGCATCCGATCAGGTACCTACTGAACCTGTAGTTGATACTTATGATGACTTCACCTTTGAGCAATTAGGAGATGCCTTCAGTGACCTGATGACTGATTACAGGAAACTGCGTAGCAAGTATCAGACCGCTAAGAAGGTACTCAAAGAGTACAAAGGTGAAATAGGTAGACTTACCGACCTACTAGCTGAGGTTAGAAATAATGTTAGTGAGTCTGGTGAGCTTTCTTCAACAAAGCTCTTATTACACGAGACTACCAAGTCATCTGAAGAGAAAGACAAAATTATTGACCAACTCAAGGAAGAACTTTCTATAGAGAAGAAAAGTCTTCGATGTGCACAAATCAGAATGGAATCACTCACTTCTGATTATACTAAGTTATATGACACTTTCAAAAGATTAGAAATTAGGTTAGGAAAACAGCCTGAGCCTGCTGCTTCCTTCCCTAACACGTATCACTTACCGAAAAATTGGAACATTTCCAAGCCAAACACTGTCAGACCTAACCATATAAAACCTTTACCCCAAAAGGTTAAGCCCAAACAAGATTATAGGTATGCTTTCTTCTATACTAGAAAACCTAAACCTACCAACCATGCACACCACTCAGCTTTCAACACTCGACATGCACAATGTCATTATTGTGGCCTCATTGGTCATATTTTATCTACATGTAGAATGAGAAAGCTTGTTGATTTAAATATTTATGCTTGGATACCTAAAGCTAACAATTCAGGACCCTACAAAAAATGGGTACCAAAAGTTTCATCTGCAAACTATTTTGTAGGTGGAACACCCTTCTCATGCTAGAAGCAAATGGATCCTCGACAGCGGTTGCTCACGGCATATGACCGGTAACACTACCCTATTTGTAACACTGTCGAAGAAAAAGAAGGAAGGCTATGTCTCCTTCGGTAATAACTTAAAAGGGTATATTATTGGTATCGGTGATGTTGGTAAGTCTCCCTATCCTGTGATTAAGGATATCTGTCTGGTTATCGAGTTGAAACATAATCTACTCAGCATAAGTCATCTAGCTGATCATGGTTATGGCATCAACTTTGGCAAAGACAAATGTACTATAGTTGATAGCTCAACTGGTAGTACTATCTTTGAAGGTATCAGGGAAGACAATATATATGTTTTCTATTTGTTAGAAGAAACTAACATTTCAGTTAGATGCTTAATGGCCAAGAGTGATGAGAGTCATCTATGGCATATGAGACTCGGTCACGCTAATATGGATACGATCTCAAGATTATCCACAAAGAAGCTAGTACGCGATTTACCGGACATTATATTCAAGAAGGATTCGGTATGCAGCCAATGTGAAAAGAACAAAGCTACCAGATCCATATTCAAGTCAGTAAACGCAGTATGTACTACTAGACCTCTATAATTGCTTCATATGGACTTATTTGGTCCTAGCAGAGTTGCTAGCCTCGGAGGTAAACTTTATGCTTTCATAATTGTAGATGATTTCTCTAGATACACGTGGGTATATTTCTTGACACGCAAGAATGATGCATTATCCAAATTTGTTGCCTTTTACAAGAAAGTACAGAATGAAAAAGGTTACATGATCACTCGAATCAGAAGTGATCATGGAGGCGAATTTGAGAATGCTGATTTTGAGCAATTTTGTGACACACACGATTTTGTACACGAGTTCTCCTGCCCTAGGACTCCACAACAAAATGGAGTTGTGGAACGTAAGAACAGAACTCTAACCGAAATGGCCAGAGTGATGTTAAACCAGTTTAGTCTACCCAAATATTTTTGGGCTGAAGCTGTCAATACAGCTTGCTTTGTACTCAATAGAGTTCTAATTCGACCCAAATCGAAAAAGACACCATTTGAGTTATGGTTTGATAGAATTCCATCTGTTTCATACTTTAGAATATTTGGTTGTAAATGTTTTATTCTTAATACAAAAGACAATTTGGGAAAATTTGATGAAAAGGTCGATGAAGGTATATTTTTAGGTTATGCGGCCAAGAGCAAAGGATACAGAGTCTTCAACAAAAGAACCATGATCATCGAAGAGTCAATCAACGTCACCTTTGATGAACTAAATCAAATGACTATCAATGACAATGACGAAGATCCAACTGTACCAAGCTCAACATCAGCTGATCCTCAACCAAGCTCTGCACTAGGTGAACCTCCTAGAGAAGATCCAGGAACCAGCTACCTTCAGAATCTACCGAAAAGGTTGAAATTTACAGCTGATCATCCAAAAGATTTGGTAATTGGTGATATTACCAAAGGAGTAAGTACTCGTACATCAAGTAAAGATATTGTTTCTAGTGTTGCATTTATTTTACAGCTAGAACCCAAAACTATTGATGAAGCATGTAGTGATAGTTTTTGGATAGATGCTATGCAAGAGAAATTAAACCAATTTGAACGGAATCAAGTTTGGGAACTTGTTCCCAGGCCTATTAATTATCCGGTCATTGGCACCCGTTGGGTATTCCGAAATAAACTAAATGAGAATGGTTTAGTGACTCGTAATAAGGCTCGACTCGTAGCTCAAGGATACAATCAAGAAGAAGGTATCGACTACGATGAGACTTATGCCCCAGTTGCGAGATTAGAATCCATTCGCATGTTATATGCATTTGCATGTTTTCATGATTTCAAACTTTTTCAAATGGATGTCAAGAGTGCTTTTTTAAATGGTTTTATAAAAGAAGAAGTTTTTGTAGCACAACCTCCAGGTTTCACGGATTTTAAAAACCATGATCATGTTTTCAAGTTGAAAAAAGCCTTATACGGTTTAAAACAAGCCCCTCGTGCTTGGTATGATCGTCTAAGCTCTTTTCTACTTGACAGCGGTTTTTCAAAAGGCAAGGTTGACACTACACTGTTTATTAAGTCTTTTAATGGCAAACTTCTTTTAATTCAAATCTATGTTGATGATATTATATTTGGATCTACTGATGAATCTCTGTGTCAAGAATTTTCTAAGTGTATGTAGAATGAGTTTGAGATGAGCATGATGGGAGAGCTAAAATTCTTTCTCAGATTGCAAATCAAACAAACTGATAATAGAACTTTTATAAATCAAGCCAAGTATACAAAAGACCTGCTAAAGAAGTTTGATCTGGACAATGACAAACCTATTGGCACTCCAATGGCAACTTCAACAAAGCTTGATTCAGATGAACAAGGCAAGCCAGTCGACACACGTAAGTATTAAGGTATGATTGGTAGTTTACTTTATTTAACTGCAAGTCGTCCAGATATAATGTTTAGTGTTTGCCTGTGTGCATGTTTTCAAGCTAACCCAAAGGAATCACATCTGTCCGCAGTTAAGCGTATCTTTTGATACCTTAAGGGCACTTTTTCTGTTGGCTTGTGGTATCCCAAAACTAAGTCCTTTGACCTTATTGGTTATTCGGATGCAGATTTTGCTGGATGCAAAGTTGATAGAAAAAGTACCAGTGGCACATGTCATTTCTTAGGCAAGGCTTTAGTCTCATGGTTTAGTAAAAAGCAAAATTCTGTAGCCCTATCAACAACAGAGGCTGAGTACATCGCCGCAGGACGTTGTTATGCTCAGATTTTATGGATGAAATAAACCCTAGAAGACTATAATTTATTTTACACATATATTCCCATTTTCTGTGATAACACGAGCACTATTAATTTGACTAAGAATCCAGTATGTCACTCTCGTACTAAACATATCGAGATTCGACATCACTTTCTTAGAGATCATCATCAAAATGGAGATATAAACCTTGTGTACATAGATACTGAAAATCAACTAGCTGACATCTTCACTAAACCTCTAGCGGAAGATCGTTTCAATTATTTACGTCGAGAATTAGGAATTTTGGACATCAATAATATTAATTAATCTTGTTTTATGATTAGATATCATTATACAAAAACTGTGTTAGAGACAAGCAAATAAAGAGTCTGTCTGTCACCACAACTACGGTTGAAGCGAAGCGGTACTTAAGAGTTTCCCTGTGAACCTCCGCCAGCTGGGACAGTACTCCTACAGCTAATCTGAAACAGTCGTTGTGTAACGACATTTAATCTATAAAATAATATTAATTATGTTAATTGAAGTTGAAATAACTAATCTTTGAATTAAATATTTGAAATGAGACAATGAAAAAGAATGGCAAAAATCAACTATAAAGAATCCTAGGCGAATTCGGCCAGAGCTCTGACCGAATTCGGCCCGAGTTCGGTTGAGGGTGTCAGGTTATATATACAGAACCCGAGAATCCCTTCTTCTTCATTGCTTCCAAACTAATCATCACAGCAGCAGCAGCCGCGAAGGAGCCCCGAACCCTAGCTTTTTACCACCCTCATTCTTCCAATCCAAGTGGTGAAATCAATCCAAAATTTGGATTCGTGCGGAGTTCGTCGTTCTCTTCGACATACTTTGATTTCGGGAGGTATAACCCCATTTTTCTCCACTTTTCAATTAGTGCATTTTTAATTCAATTTGCACAAATGGCACCCAAATTTAATCCTTCAAAGAGGAAGAAGACGAACCCTAGTAAGGAAGGGTCATCTTCGCATCCACATACGGATTCCCTCTTCTCGTCGGTCCAAACGAGCGACGGTACGTTCGACGGGTTTTTCTTTCAAACCCTAGACCAAGCCCTACTGTGGTATGGAGACTTCTCCATGAGATCCATATGCACAGGCGCTCCAGTCAAATGGACTGTATTTCCTGATCATCGTCATTTCTTTGAGGCATTAGGGTTACATCTTTTTGTTAAAATCTGCTTCCCTATAGCAACTAATGCCATTAGATTATTTTATTGCAATCTCATATTAAATACTTTTGATGTGAGCACTCGTGTTGGAGGTATTGATATCAATTTCAATGATGACCTCTTAGTGGAGATCCTTGGTATCCCTAACGAAGGTGAACCGCTAGTTGACATCACTGAATTTGATTTTTCCGAAGGCACGACACTCGCCAGTTTCAAAGCGGAACTCTGTGCACCTGATAGAGTACGCTCTGGAAAGTTCAAGGCTAACAACCTGAACTTGTTTAACTATGAATTGCATCGCATCATCTATTCTACTATCCTTCCAAAATCTACTTCAAAGGATGATGTGACTTCTCTTGAGCTGTCCGCCATGTACCACATTCTTAAGAGGATTCCTTTTTCAGCCCCTAAGACCATGATGATGGGTCGTTGTCGTGCAAGAGATAGAAATCTCTCTTACGCGATGATTCTCCCACGCATCTTTCAGTGCTTCGATATCGATCTGTTGACTTGTACTCAGGACCCTGAGCCCAAGTTTCTTCAGTTATCTCATCGTAGCATGACTGCTTCAGCACCACCTCCTGCTCCGCCTACTGTACCTCCTCCACCACCTCATCAGTATGCCATGACATTTGAGGGTATACATCAGCATTTATCTGCTTTGCACGTCTCGATGATGGACATGGCTCGTGAGCGTGAGTTCCTCGACGTCACCCGCTATCAGGCGCTTGCAAACTCCTTAGCTGACCTTCGTTTTGCCCAGACTGGTCATTCAGCTGGTTCCATCCCTAGAGATCCAGCTTTCTCTGGTTACCGCTGTGAGGATGAGGCTGTTCATGCCTACTTCCAGCCCGGTAACGCCTATGATTGGTACCGTCCTGACCGTGCTCCACATCGTGATTATGTTGGTGAGTTCTATGCTGGCGCCCCTCCGCATCCTTCTGGCGCTGGTACCTCTGAAGCTGGTCCTTCAGGACATGCTGGTCGCGCTGATGATGATGATGAGGATGATGATGAGGAGATGTGACTATATGATTTTGAGTGATATTTTATTGTGCACTTGGAAATGCTCCGACATTCCAAGTTATTATCAGTACTTTTTGATTATTAGCACTTTCTAGTTTGCTTCAGTACTCTTTTATTTTCATAGATATGTTTATTATGCCTCAGTTTATGGCATTCAGTATTATTTCAACACTATATTTCAATTTCAGTTTATGATAGCACTATTTCTTATATTGCTTCATTCTTTATAACATGTCTGTGATGATTTTTTTTTAATACATGCCTGTGATATTTCTCTTTTATTTCTGCCTTATTTCTTTTATATATGTTTTCTCACTATTTGTTACTTATGCATTTGATTGCGGGGAAGCTTTATCTTTTGTAATTATTTTGCTAAGTGACAAAAAGGAAGAAAATTAAAGATCTAACATTTTTATTTTTTGAGATAATACAGGATATGAACAATTCTACTTTTTGATATTTTGAACAAGCTTAATGTTATATCACTCATAGTTTGTCAATTATCAAAATAGGGGAGATTGTTGGCCCATTTGGTCATATGGTCAAACCTGATTTTAATAATTGATTAAACTCTGTCTGGATATACAAAGCTAGTCGGGACATCTTGGACTCTTGAATATGATTAAGAATGGTTATCCACTGAATTCAAGACCGAAGATCTGTTTGCCTACTCGAGTCTGTAATTCCTTATACAATATATTTTTCATTTTATTTGAGTCTAGGAATATGTTATATACCGAGTCGTACTGGCAAATAGGCTACCCTTAAATGAGTTCAAAATATTTTTAAAATGTCCTCTCAAAAAGGTTTACAAAAAGGTTTTCAAAATGGTTTTCAAAAATTACCAAAAAGCTTTTTAAAAACCCTAACTAAACCCTGACTAAACCCTGACAGAACTCGGACCGAGTTCGGCCAGAGTTCGGTTGGTGGCCGTTGTAATTTTGAATCCTTGGAACTTGGTCCTCCTGCAGTTGCGGATTTGACCGAGATTTGCTCATAGAGTTCTGCCCGAATTCTGCCCGAATTCTGTCAGAAGTCTGCCTTTGAAATTCCTATAAATAGAGAAGGATTTCGATCATTTCAACTCACTCATTCACTTTCAATCTTCTCTCTATCTAAAGCTTTCAGTCTTTCAAAGAGTTTTCTAGAGCTTTCAATTTCAGATCCCAAGCCAATTACAATCCTCTAGTCAATTTGCCAGTGCGGTACGGTCTAGAAGTTTCTGAAAGATTGTAATCAGAAGGCTTGATTGAAGAATACCTCTTCACATTTGAAGTTGGACGAGTTCTTCGTATCAAAGCTCGCATTGTAGAAGTTGCAAGGACTTCGTAAGAAAACTTGCAGTTTTTCCAATAGTGGATTCAACTGGTAGCAAGAGTTCTACCAACTGGATTAGTCCTCAACAGAGGGATACCAGTATACATCGCTGTCTTTGCGTTTGCTCTCTTAACTCTGTCTTTAGTTTATTTCAGTTGTGATTAATATTCTGTGATTGTGCTGCTAACATTTTTTAATTAGCATTATTCCGCTGCCAACTCTATTCACCCCCCCTCTAGAGTATTACGCTTTACTATTTCGATCCTACAACCATATTAGAAGATAGTGTCACTCGATGGATATGTTCGACACTGGTGTCAGAGTCCCGCGATATAGAGTCAGAAGAATTAGACCGTTCTTCACTGTCAGACTTAAAGGCCTCTGAAGTTACAACCGGTGTAGTATAATCCAACCCATGTTTTATCCTGCTGTAATATGGAAATGATTTCCCTTTCGAAGCAGGGGTACGAATGGAAGTTCGTCTTCCTCTACCGCCATTAAGATTAGTTTTAAAATCGTAGCTCATCTTTCGAATGATTTCTTTAGATTGTCGACTATAACGACGTGGTTGTAGTCGTCTATTAACATCTTTTTTATCCTCACTGTAAAGCATGGTTTCTTGTTCTGTTCCTTTACTAAAAAGTATAGGAGTTTCCCCCCTCTTTCTGGAAGGAACTAGGAAGAAGGAATCTTGCACTGGTTCAAGCGATACTTTACTTTGAAGAGGTTGAACTGTCCCTATTATAAGTGGTTTAAAATGATCTAGCATATCCAAATAACATCGAGTATAGTAACAGACATCAGTATACTACAAAGGAGATGCTACTTTATTGATATGTACATCATCATTTATAATATGACTTTTAGCCTTAGAGGACTTAGTCAGATAGATAACAAAGGGAGGAGAAGCAGAACGAGGAGGAGGTCTGTTACGACGAAGGTCAATAACAAGTGGCTCAGAAGATGTGAGCTCCCTATTTTTTGTCTTTCCAGCAGGAGACTGCTTTTTATGAGAGAGAAGATGAATGGTTAATGTCTGGAAATAACAGGGACGAGAAGTATGTCCTTTAACTGGAATCACCAGGACATCTTTTGAGGTGTCCTTCTGATCTTCATCAGTGTCCATGGCCAGCACCACTTTCATAAATTCTTTCTTATACATCCGAGAATCATTGCAGTACGCTTCGATGCCTCTAAAAGGGTTTAGATCTGCCACTTCCTTCTGGACTTCACTATTGACATCCACGTACTTAAAGCATTGGTGGAGAGTGGATGGTACAATGTTTTGTTCGTACAGAAATGGTCTTTCGAGCAAAGAATTGTAGGAGCCATGATTATCAATCACATAGAAGGTCACATTTGTACGAAGATTACCTATTTGAAGTTTAAGGCGAATCTTTTCCAACGGTTCGCTTCTGCTGGATTTAAATTCCAAGATTGTTGTGATAGTTGTGGACAGGTTGTGCACAGGGATCTTTAGAGTATCCAATAGAGTCTTTGGCATGATACTGAGTGCAGACCCTGGGTCGATCACGATGCGATCAACCTTTATAATACCGACATATCCTATGAAATAGAGAGGACGATCATGACGATTGTCTTCTAACAACATATTATCCTGCGTAAAGGTGATGTTGGGCATCAGCTCTAATACGCTATAACAATGTAAACATGTGGCAGGTCTTCTTTCGACTTTTTAAGGAGTGCCAGACAAGTATCAGCTTGTATCAAAGCTTCACTTAATGTTTTTCGAGTTTTCTTTGAGAGATGTAAGAGTTCAAAGATTGACAGCCTTGCTGGAGTATTAGCTAGTTGAGTCAATATATCAAAGTTATATGGCTTCTCCAGCCCAAGGGATGGAGTCTTCTTCAATACTTTATCGAAGAGGACTGGCTGTTTTTTCGTGTCTGCTGCTGTTGGTTTGGGAAGAGTCTGTTCCAATGAAGGTGATGAAGTAGATGAAACATTCGTGACAGGGAAAGAAGATGATGCTGGAATAGCCTCCAGAATTGGAGCAGAGTTCTCTTGACCTTCTGAATAATCTTGCAAGTAGATTCTTCCAGACCTGGTACCGGTTAAAGCTTCTTCTTCAGAGACAGGTTTAAATGATACCATGTTACAATTCTTCATACGAATTTTGGTTTTAGAACATTTTTTCTGGGAGGATAAAGAGTTCGTCCAAAATCCTAAGCCGATACGAGATTGGCTATGTAAAAGACATAGAAAAAGGGGTACTGGAGATCCCTTTCCATTATTCGAGCCTGGGGCCTTTTGTAAGTCATATCCCATCTTTGTCATTAGTTCACGCGACTGTGGACTATACAGATGGAAAGCTGATTGATATTTGGCTTCTAGTTTTGACAGTGCTATCTCAGAAGGGGAGGAAGGAGAATAAGAATCTGCCGTCAAGATGAAGGCAGCAGTTAAGGGTGGAAGATAGTGTTCACCCAATAAAGTCATGTGACATGACTTGTACTTAGTTGCTTTCTTGGACTTTATGGAGGAAGATGGTGCTTCAAAGTCCGATACCAAGTCTGGATGGATCCACATAATTTCTCCTTTTTCGATAGAAAGAGGAACTGTCCATCAGTTCGTGCAGGTGGAAGATTTACAATCTCTATAGTAGTTCTCGGAATAAAGACAACACCATCCTGTACAAATTGAGTTAGAAAATTACCAAATTGTAGAGAGACAACGTTAGCCATCATAATCTTTTCGTTCCGCTGGAGAGTGATTGTGCCAGACTTCACCATCTCTTGGATTTTTCCTTTGAGCACGTAGCATGCTCGAGTCGGATGTCCAATAAACCTGTGATAGATACAATATTTAGGATGGTCAGTCTTACCGACTTCTTCTTGCCATTTTATATCCGACAACTGAAGTTTATTTCTTTGGATTAAGCAATTGAAGATGCTCATGATATCATCCTCGTCGAAGGAATATTTTTCTTTCGGACGTGGTGCCCTCGGTGGTGGTATTGTTGGTGTAGGCGTTGGCTGACTTATGTTGACGGCCAGAGCTACTTTGCCTTTGAAATTGATAGCCAAAGTCTATTTGCCTTTGTGGTTGTTCTGACAAACTTCGCTGCTGGTTGTTTGTTGTTCATCTTTGTCGAGATTAAGCATTTGGATGCCTAACTGTTTGAATTTGTCAGCACTTTCCTTAGCTGCTCTAGTGCTTATTATGAAGGAAGGCCAATCTTGAAATTGAGTAGAACCCATCACATGCTAACTATAGGTAACAAGTTCGATTTGCATGTATCTATAGTTAATACATTCGAAGTTCCCAAAGGCATTTTGAGTGCTTCGCGACGGTAACGCTCAATGAAACGATCCATGGTTTCGTTGGGCCTTTGCTTGATCTTGATCAAAATTGACATAGTTATGTCGTTTGTTCCTTCGTAGAAGCACTCCAAGAACATCTGTTTCAGAACTGCAAAAGAAATAATACACCCATCTGGAAGGCTGCGATACCAGTCGTAGGCTACTCCTTTCAAACACCCAATAAAGACTCTTGTGAGAAGAGCATCATTAGGTTGAAGCTGGTCGATCACTATCTCGAAGTGATCGAGATACTGATTCGGAGATGTACTTATTAGGGTTATATACTAAAAGTATCACTTTTGTAGTAACCTTATTTCCTTAAATTTTGAATGAGAATCATATGGGCAAATATTTGCATATTGTATTTGTTGCAAGTGTTAATGCAAATGTCTGATATTCTATATTGTAGATAATATGGTGTGTGGTGTCACACAGAAGATCATATTATCAGTTCCCTATAGAGTATATAAATAGTTCACAAACTAGATGGACTTGAACAATCTATTGGAAAGGTTGTAGTGTAATCTGGTATTAGTCTATCTTGACTATAGGTTTATACTAGTACACTTTGTGTGTGTTGAACAGGACCACTTGAGGTTGTTCTCTTCGTACTGACTATATAAGAGAACAAACACCTCTGTTATTATGGATACTTGTGCTCTTAATCCGGATATAATAACGGACATATATATGTAGTGTGCATTACTTTGACTCATAAAAGAGTGAGATTTATTATGGATCAACAACCTCTATGAATTAGGTAATAACATTGTATGTATGATGGGCTGTTGATTATAAATGGAATCCATGTCCCAATACATCGGGTTGATGATGTCCCCTTAAGAAGCTCATAAGGATTGTCATGTAAACCCTGCAGGTGGATTATATCCGACATGACAAATAAAGTTGAGCGGTACTACTTAAGGATAAAAGATGTCGAATCAATATAGTTGTCAGTAACTTAATTTGATCGACGGACATACGATATCTTAACATGGGGAGCCAAACGAGCATATAATAAAATGAGCCCACAAACATAATTTGGGATTAGGGAGGTAGTGCAATAAAAGCTCATTAGTGGACCGAGCTATCGTTAATGGGCCTGGATTGTGTGTTCGGGCTGAACACGGGATATCCAGATCCGTTAGGAGGCCTAACCCTAATTTCTCCTCATGGTCCCTGCCGTAGCCTATATATATCTTTTATTCTCTGGCCGCCAGATTACTGATCAGAAAATCTAAAACTTTCTCTAAATTCGTGATTCATGTAAGGAGAGAAAGAGAGGGCTACCAAGGAGAAGAAAAGGTTGGGAGATCGTCGCCTACACGACGTCCAACTCGAGGAAGGAATACATGCAGAAGATCTTGGGGTCGTCCACTCGAGATTGCCAGGAATTACTTGTCTCCTTTCCGTCGCAAGTATAATTCGTGAACCCTAGTTTCTGCCTATAAAGGGTTAGAACATGTATTAGATCTGTTTAACTTTCTATCGATCAATATGCACATCAAAAGAAGGGTACTGGGAATCCCCAATTCCATCAATTGGTATCAAAGCCACTTTGGATCTACGTATTGATTGATACGTCCATGTTGTCCAATAAAACATGTGCTGTGTAATAGTCGGTAGATGTAGATCTGTGTCACCCCCGTTTCTCGTATTTCGTAATTATACTCGAAGTTGGATTTTGGCATGTACCTTATTTTCTTGACTAGCGGATTTTGGATTTCTCGTACATTGGTTCTCGACCCGGCTTGGTTTATTTTGTGGAGAAGGATTGGTTTGGTTTGGTTTATTTTTTATTGGAACACCTTAGCCTATGCTCCTCCCTCATTTCCACCACAACCACCCTCTTTATTATCTCCACCTACCTTTCTCTCTTCTCATAATTCTCTCATTTATTTCTTCATCTTCTTCTTCTTCCTTCCTCCACACAACACCAACACCCCTTAGGCAAGTGCACCTTGCCACCACTTGAGAACCACTTTTTATTTGTCCATTAGCTAGATTAGGCCATGGTGATCAACATTAGAACTTGACATTTTGTGATTTGGAGTCTCCATTGTTCTAGATCTAAGTTTCTTCTATTTTTGGTTTTTGCATGGTTTTGATCTATTTAAGTTGTACTTTTATGGGTTTTGATGTTCTTATGTTGGAGAGAATTGAATTTCACCCAAGATAGAACTTTGCAAAGTCGGATTTGGACTTATTTTGACCAAGTTATGGACTTTTGAAGCTTTGGGTTCAACCCATGGAGTTCTTGCTGATTTGGAGAAGACAGTGAGCAGTGTACGCGAGCTTTTTAGCTTGCGCCACTGAGCTGCGCGCGCTCTTTAGCGCAGTGCAGTCCGATTCATACGCTGCCTTTTGGGAGCGTATGTCTTACATACGCTCACTTGGGTGACAAGGAGTCGTATGGAGTCCATACGCTGCCTTTTGGGAGCGTATGTCTTGCATACGCTCACTTGGGTGACAAAGAGTCGTATGGAGTTCATACGCTGCCTTGATGAGGAGTCGTATGGAGTCCATACGCTGCCTTTTGGGAGCGTATATCTTGCATACGCTCACTTGGGTGACAAGGAGTCGTATGGACCTCATACGCTGCCTTTTGGAGGCGTATGGAGTACTTGCACTGAGCGTATGACTTTTGCACTGAGCGTATGGCCTTTGGCTGACTTGGTCTTATGTCAGCGTGTCAGATTTGGTTTTATTTTCCTTAAGCTTGGCTCTTCTATAGCCCTGTATATTGATATTTTATTAGATATTTTACGCCCATTTTATATCCTTACGCCTTTTGTCATGAACTTGATAATCACGAATTTATGTAATATGGTTGGGAAGGATAACTGAGCCCGACACGATAGTGACCCGTAGTGGTGCACTCCTGACATAATAACCTGACATGACCTGATAGTGGCCCGTCGTGGCGCACTCCTGGCAAGTACACTTGACCTGATAACCTGACATGTTATATCTTGATAAGCTGTTGCGACGGCTACTTGACATGACATGACCTGTATAATTAATCCTGGACACCGTGGGCGATTGTGCTTGACAATAATCCAGTCCTGTCTCGCATCATGTCTAGGAGGGGACTCCTGAGTACCACGGTCAGGAGTACCTCCTAAAATGGACTAAGGCTAATAACTAGATTAATACACTAGTCATGACGAGATTTCCCAGCTACAGGCAATCCCGTTACCTGGGCACACCTTGGGATCTGTAGCCTGTCGTCGAGTAGGGCACATTTCCAGCACACTGTCATGTGTTGCACCCTTCAAGCTACCTAAGGGTACATTCGTTTCCGGACGATGTATCCACCTGAATTCAACTCTAAATCTTTTAACCCGGGTAACCTGGATGGTCTGCAGGGCTTGTGGCTGTGGAATAATCTCACTGCATCTTGTTAGTAATTAGGCTTGTGACAACCCTAGTTAGTTAAAGTATCAAGCCGTAATTCTTGCTTGGCCGTGAAGTGATTGGACGGAGTCTAACCAGTCTAGTCTTGCCCCGATCCTGTTCCAGATTATTGAATGACCAGAATGCTTGTATTTATTTTACCGATAAATGGTGAGAATTCCAAGTTCTGTTCAGACGAAGGGTTACAACCCCGGTCCTTGTTTGGTTTACGGGTTGTAACCTGGTTACCTGAATAGTTCCATGGTTATCTCGTCGTATATCATCCTGGTGTATTTTCTTTATTTCCAGTTCTTACTTTTATTTATATCTTGTACTGATTGCTGGTTTTAGCTCTTAAGTGAAGCCTCCTTTGTGGCACTTGCTCTTTCTGGGGTCTGACCCAGCTGGTTTTGTGTGGCCAAATTCGGAGCAGCTCCAGAGGATCTACCAACCTTCCTGCCAGATGGTGAACACTAGACGGAACCCTGGCAACGAGTGGGTTTTATTTTGCTCTCCCACTCCCTTGTAAAAATATTCTTTTGAGGCGTTTAGCCGACGAGCACCTGTTTAGCTCGATTGCACTTACATACTGTCTGCCTACGGGCTGTAACATGATTAACAGATCTTAGGGTTAATCATGTATGACTAAACTCTTGCTAGTCCTAATATTTTGTAACGACTAGCTTCATGATCAGCTGAATATGTAATATTTGGGACGTCTTATCATTGTATATTTAATGATCATACATCTTGTAACTTTTACTTACTTGCTTGTGATTGAGACAATAGGCTTGTTCATGACCTTAAGAGACTGCTGGCTTGTAGATAAACCCTCATGTATCTAGACAGCCGTGACCGTATAGCGAGATGGATTCCATTTCATATACGTAGCTGGCTATGTATGCCCCCGCTCTCCAGTATTCTGGTTCTAGGGCGTGACAATCTGTTCTAACTCCGTTTTGCAGGCATCTTAGATCCAACTATTATGGTCCAATGCATGTTTTTGACTGTGTTGTTTAAACCAAGGACATGTCGTAGATGTTGTTGTTGATGTAGATGTAATTAAAATCATGAGGGTTGATCGTGCTTATTATTTTAATATTTTAATCTAGATTATGTGTGAACTCCTTCGAAAGGTATAGGATTGATGTAATTTTAATTATTTTTGATCAATCGTGATGGCGGTGGTGGCTGTTTCTGACGCCGGACGAGATGCTGGTTTTAAGCAGTCCAGAGGGAGACAGATGATTTTCGATGAAGGAATCGACAGCCAAAACCTATAAATAAATAAAAATTGGGGCGCTGCCCCGAACCCCGCGACCTGACCGGGCAGGTCGAATCCCGAATAGATCTGCGCAGCGACAGATTTTGGATTCGGATAGTTGAGGACGGAGCAGCAAAGATGACCATAATAGTTGGATATTTTCTTTTATTTTTGTCATTTTGCTTTTTCTGATTATGCATGTTTATTATTGTGTGGTTATTTTTTTTGAAAAACCAAGCCTACATTAATAATGGACAACATGGACATAATATCAACTAGTAGAAAAATCCTCATTGTTAAATAACTAAGTGGGAGAGGATATTTATTTAGTATAAATCCTATGGTCTCCATTACTGGTTTGTAGGTGATGTAATTATACTTGCGTGTTAGCTTTAGTGCTTTCCTCCATATCGGATGAGTATAATTATGGATCACCAGTACAAACTTCCTTAGGGATAATTGTAGAAAGTTACCTAGTATGCGTTCACTTCTCTATCTGAAGGAACTCATTACAAGGTAATGGACTTAGTATTAAGTAATGGTATATACTTAGATACAAATAATGGTATCCTCCCCATCGGAGTCACTGCTATTATTTGTATGACCAGAGCAAGACCAGCATATTAATTTTATTTATCATAAAGTTATGTTGACATGATAGTAAAATTAATAAGAAAAACCTACTTGAACAAAGTTGAATTTGTATACGTCCATACTATCGTGGCATGCTAAATTCATGGTGTTCAAGGTGTTGGTAAATTTCTTATTATTGTTTTGAGGGAATCAATATTTAGTTAATTCAAAAAGTTTTTTTTGTCCTACATAATTTTATTTATGTGATTCTCAGGATTTCAAAAAAATGGGTTCTTTCAGTCCACTTATGGTGATTCTTAGAGAAAACAACTTACTAGACCTAATTATATTGACTGGAAACATAATTTGGACATTGTTCTGACTGCTGAGGAGTACAAATATGTATTTGTTGAGGAATGCCCACCTAAGCCTGATGCTAACTCTGATGAAGAGGTCAAAGAGGCTTATAACAAGTGGAAAGAGGCAGATGAGATGGCACGGTGTTACATTCTGGCATCTATGTCAAATGTACTGCAACATCAGCATCAGGCCATGGCCAGTGCTTATGACATGATGTATAACCTCAAGGAACTCTTCGGACATCAGAGTAGAGCAGCTAGGCAGTTTGTTATGAAATGTTTGATGAATACAAAAATGGCTGAGGGTACACCAGTAAGGGATCATGTTCTCAAGATGATGGGTCATCTGAATGAGATGGAGATCCTTGGAGCTGAAATCGATGGAGAATTCCAGGTCGATATCATTCTCAGGACTCTGCCTAAAAGTTTTGACAATTCCTGCCTTAATTACAACATGAACAAAAGGTTGTATAGTTTGGCAGAACTTGCAAAAAAGCTACAGGATGCTGAATCTCTCTTTAGGCAGAGTGGTCATGTTTTTGTTTCTGAAAAGGCTTCTACTTCTAAGCCAAAAGGCGGTAAGAAGAAGAATAACATTCAGAAACAGATAAACTCAGCAAAGAAGGGCATGGGACCTCAAGGCGCGGTAAAAAAGCCGAAAGGCAAATATTTTAAGTACAAAGGGTCGGGACATTGGAAGACTGACTGTCCACTTCTCAAACAAGGGAACAAAGAAGGTATATCTCATTACTAGTAGTTGAAACATGTTTAGCAGTGTTATCTATCGGCACCTGGTGTGTAGATACAGGAGCCACTAATCATGTCTGCAATACATTGTAGGGGTTCCAGAAAACTAGACGGCTCAGTGATGGAGAGATATGCTTGTTCATGGGTGATGCTACAAAAGTATCGGTCGTTGCATTAGGAGATGTTACTTTATCTTTTGGTAGAAATAAGTCTTTGACATTGAGAGGTTGTCTTTATGCACCTTCAGTTAGAAGGAATTTAGTTTTTGTTTCTATGTTAGTTAAGGATAGATATTCAGTTTATTTTAATGACAATATTGTTATTAGAAATAATAAACATTTTATCTGTTCTGGTGCATTGGTTGATAATTTGTATGTCATTAATCATATTTCGCCCACAATGCAACTTATGGAAATGAATAATATGTCATCTAATTTAAATAAGAGAAAAGAACCTTCTTGTATGAACCAAACATATATTTGGCACTTGCGATTGGGGCATATCAACCTAAGAAGGATTCAAAGACTGGTTGAAGATGGACCTTTAAGTTTATTGGAAGTGGAGGCACTACCAGTCTGTGAATCCTACTTGGAAGGTAAAATGACCAAAAGGCCTTTTACGGCAAAGGGGTATAGGGCCAAAGATGTGTTGGAATTGGTTCATTCTGATTTGTGTGGACCCATGACTATCCAAGCTAGAGGTGGCTTTGAATATTTTGTCACATTTATTGACAATTATTCAAGATATGGATACATTTATTTGATGCGCCGTAAGTCTGAGTGCTTTAAGAAATTCAAAGAGTACAAGGCTGAAACGGAGAAACGTCATGGAAAATGTATCAAGTCATTACGATCAGATCGTGGTGGCGAGTACCTCTTTGGAGAGTTTAGGAATTATTTATCAGAGGCTGGGATTGCATTCCAATTGACTACACCTGGAACGCCCCAACAGAATGGTGTAGCCGAAAGAAGGAATAGAACTCTTATGGAGATGGTTAGATCAATGATGAGTTATTCGGATTTGCCAGATTCGTTTTGGGGATATGCCTTAGAGACTGCAGCTTATATTTTGAACTTGGTTCCTTCTAAGTCAGTACCTCTTACTCCCACAGAGCTGTGGATTGGGCATAAGCCTAGTCTGAAACATGTTCGTATTTGGGGTAGTCCAGTACATGTGCTAAATAGGAAAGCAGATAAGTTGGAATCTCGTACAGAAGTACGCTTGTTTGTAGGCTATCCAAGAGGAACGAAAGGAGGTTTATTTTATAGTCCTAAGGATCAGAAGGTCATTGTTAGCACCAATGCCCGATTCTTAGAGGAAGACAATGTGATGAACCATAAACCCACAAGTAGAGTTGTTCTAGAAGAATTGAGACGTGAGACACTAAGTACTTCAGTACCAATAGTACAAGAGGATAAACCACAAATAACTGTACAACGTGTCACAAATGTTACACCACAACCGACAGTGCCTCGTTGTAGTGGGAGGGTTATGTTACAACCTGATAGATATATGTTCTTGGAAGAGTCGTCAGACTTCGTCCCTGAGGAACAAGATTATGATCCATGTACCTACAATGAAGCACTCCAAGATAAAGATGAAGAGTCTTGGCAAAAAACAATGATATCTGAAATAGAATCTATGGATTCTAATCAGATTTGGGAGCTTATAGAACCACCCGTTGGTGTAAAAGCCATTGGATGCAAGTGGGTCTATAAGAGAAAAAGAGGATCAGACGGTAAGGTTGAAACCTTTAAAGCTCGGCTTGTAGCAAAAGGTTTTACTCAAAGAGAGGGTATCGATTATGAGGAAACCTTTTCTTCCATAGCCATGCTTAAGTCTATTCGGATTCTTTTATCTATTGCAGCTCATCTCGATTATGAGATTTGGCAAATGGATGTCAAGACAGCTTTCTTAATGGAAGTCTTGAGGAAGACATCTATATGAAGCAACCAGACGGGTTCATTGAAAAGGGCCAGGAGCATCTTGTTTGTAAGCTCAAGAAGTCCATTTATGGACTTAAGCAAGCTTCCAGATCTTGGAACATATGTTTTGATCAGGTGATAAAATCCTATGGATTTAATCAATGTCCGGATGAATCATGTGTATACAGAAAGTGTGACGGAAACGTGGTGGTGTTCCTAGTACTTTATGTGGATGACATCTTGCTCATTGGAAACAATATGAAGGTGTTATCTGATGTAAGGGTATGGTTATCCAAACAGTTTGATATGAAGGACTTGGGAGAAGTAGGTCATATCCTTGGGATCAAAGTTCTACGAGATCGTAAGAAAAGGATGTTGGGCTTATCCCAAGCTTTCTATATCGATATTGTACTAACTCGTTTTAGTATGCAAAATTCTAAGAAAGGTTTCTTACCTTTTAGACATGGAATTGCTCTATCAAAGGAGCAGTGTCCGAGGACACCTAAAGAAATAGAGAACATGAAGTCAGTTCCTTATGCTTCAGCAGTAGGAAGCTTAATGTATGCAATGCTATGTATGAGACCAGACATCTGCTTTGCCGTAGGCATGGTCAGCAGATATCAGTGTAACCCAGGACAAGAGCACTGGACTGCCATAAAGCATATTTTGAAGTACCTGAAAAGGACTAAAGATTCTATGCTAGTTTACCAGGCAGATAGTTTAGTTCCCTTGGGGTATACAGACTCAAATTTTCAGTCAGATAGAAATTCTAGAAAATCTACCTCAGGTTATGTTTTGGGAGGTGCAGCCATTGTGTGGAGGAGTATCAAACAAAAATGTATTTCTGATTCCACCATGAAAGCCGAGTATGTGGCAGCCTCTGAGGCAGCCAAAGAAGCGGTTTGGCTCAGAAACTTTCTGTTGAACTTGAATGTGCCTAAGTCTATTACACTTTATTACGATAATTGTGGTGTAGTTGCAAACTCGAAGGAACTACGAGTCCATAAGAAAGGCAAACACATTGAGCGCAAGTACCACCTGATATGAGATTTCGTAAAAAAAGAAAAAGTTGTTGTGATCAAGATAGCATCAGCCGACAACCTAGCTGATCCCTTTATAAAGAGCTTACCAGCTAAGGCTTTTGATAGTCATATTGAGGGAATGGGAGTCAGATGTGTAGCACCATGGCTTTAAGTATAAGTGGGAGATTTGTAACAGTATACTGAAAAGCAATGCTTTGAGTATAAGTGGAAGATTGTTAGGGTTATATACTAAAAGCATCATTTTTGTAGTAACCTTATTTCCTTAAATTTTGAATGAGAATCATATGGACAAATGTTTGCATATTGTATTTGTTGCAAGTGTTAATGCAAATATCTGATATTCTATATTGTAGATAATATGGTGTGTGGTGTCACACAGAAGATCATATTATCAGTTCCCTTTGGAGTATATAAATAGTTCACAACCTAGATGGACTTGGACAATCTATTGAAAAGGTTGTAGTGTAATCTGGTATTAGTCTATCTTGACTATAGGTTTACACTAGTACACTTTGTGTGTATTGAATAGGACCACTTGAGGTTGTTCTCTTTGTACTGACTACATAAAAGAACAAACACCTCTGTTATTATGGATGCTTGTGCTCTTAATCCGAATATAATAACGGACATGTACACGCAGTGTGTATTACTTTAACTCATAAAAGAGTGAGATTCATTATGGATCAACAACCTCTATAAATTGGGTAATAACATTGTATGTATGATGGGCTGTTGATTATAAATGGAATCCATGTCCCGATACATCGGATTGATGATGTCCCCTTAAGGAGCTCATAAGGATTGTTATGTAAATCCTGCAGGTGAATTAAATCCGACATGACAAATAAAGTTGATCGGTACTACTTAAGGATAAAAGATGTCAAATCAATATATTTGTTAGTAACTTAATTTGATCAACGGACATACGATATCTTAACATGGGGAGCCAAACGAGCATATAATAAAAGGAGCCCACAAACATAATTTTGGATTAGGGAGGTAGTACAACAATATCTCATTAGTGGACCGAGCTATTGTTAATGGGCCTGGATTGTGTGTTCGGGCTGAACACGGGATATCCAGATCCGTTAGGAGGTCTAACCGTAATTTCTCCTCATGGTCCCTGCTGTAGCCTATATATATCCTCTATTCTCTAGCCGCCAGATTACTGATCAGAAAATCTAAAACTTTCTCTAAATTCGTGATTCACGTAAAAAGAGAAAGAGAGGGATGCCAAGGAGAAAAAAAGGTTGGGAGATCGTCACCCACACGACGTCCAACTCGAGAAAGGAATACGTACAGAAGATCTTGGGGTCGTCCGCTCGAGATTGCTAGGAATTACTTGTCTTCTTTCCGTCGCAGGTATAATTCGTGAACCCTAGTTTCCGCCTACGAAGGGTTAGAACACGTATTAGATCTGTTTAACTTTTTATCGATCAATACGCACACCAAAGGAAGGGTACTGGGAATCCCCAGTTCCATCAGTACTGCCATCAAACAATATTATAGTAGGAGGCTTGTACTTGGGTGAAAACTGCACCTCTTTCCACTCAATAGGGAATGGTTATTTGATACCAAGCTTCTGCAGGCTATCTTTTTGCTTAAAGGCTTCGAATTGAGAACGCAATAGTTTCACAGCCTCGTTAGTGTCTCTCGGCAGTTGCAAAGTAGTGGATTGATTGGATGTGTTAGGAGGAAGAACTGCATATTAAGTACCATCCCCAGCCCCAGACTGACTTGGAGTAATCTGCACTGGTATGGAGGCAATATGAGGAGATTGTACCTCCAAAGTAACATTGACAGGAGCAGATGTCGATATAGGTTCTTGCGTTGTATTCATAACCGATGGAACCGTATGTTGAGCCATAATTAATGGTGTGCATGCTTGCCACATTTCAGCCATCGTTTTTAATTTGTCTTCCAGCATGACAATTTGTTGCTCCTGGCTAGCAGAACTGGAAGCATCCTGATCTTCTGTGATGGCGTATGCAGTCACCTCTCTGGCTATTGAAGAAGAGATAGTCTGCTCATAACTCTCACTGGCAGCGTCAAAATCATGTAAAGAACTACCTCCAGGATAAGAAATAAAAAGATTTCTTTGACCGATTATAGCTCGACTCCTTAATCTAGTGTGTCGATAGACCCCATCAAATGTGCGATGAGTACGAATGGGGGTCTATGAGTACAGGTTCGAGATGAAGTACGTCTTGGGCTACCCCCAGCCTCATGAAAGCGATGAGTTGTCATATTAACAGAGGCATATACTGACTCATCTTCTGATGATACTTCAGCAGGATGGGTCAAAGTAAGATGATCAAAAACTGATCGCTTTGCTATTTTGCAACAGCACGTGATTGTAATCTCATGTGAGTTGCAATGATGCACTATTGGTGGAGATGGGGATACGTCCTTCCGTTTTTGAGAAATTAGATCACTGAGGTCGATTTTCTTAAAAGAAGAAGAAGGAAGAAGTGGCATGTTCCTGGGCTTGTTGGTTCCTTGAAGGTATAAGGAAGTGCATAATTCAGCGGCATAAGTGAAAGGATTTTTAACACTCATCCTTGGGTGCTTTGAAGTAGTAGGTGTCACCCTTTGAACAGGATTCACACTGGCAGAGGAGAATTTTGGGTGCCCATAACTTATAGGCGCTATTGCTTGCTCATCAATGGGGCACACCTTCTGGCTAAGTTGGGCTTGGTGCCTGTTAAGATGGGTGTGCATATCAGCATCAACCATCATTTCAGTCTATTGCACTTGGAGTTTTCCTCATGTATTACGACTTATACGCATGTGAGGGGTAGGAATTATCCCCTTTCGTTGTGCGCACAATCTTTCAGTATGTCTGATATGGCACCTTTGATCAGCCGTAGTACCTTTGCTGAAAGATTTAGGGTTTGGCAAAATAGATGAAAGAGAATGAGCGCCCTCAAGTGGGCGCCTATCACTCTGTGGCGCATCTTCCACAGATGAACTAGGGGTAATAGATTTGAGAGAATGGGCGCCCTCAAGCGGACGCCTATCTCCAGATGATACGCCCAAAGATTTGGGCGTTACTGTAGAAGCAGATTTGAGAGAATGGGCGCCTTCAGAGTTGAGATCTATGACAGGTATATTATATCTTTGTGTGAGTTGTTAGTTAGCAACCTAGAACAGCGTTCTACCGTCGATTCTGTGGCGTAGGTTGGACGCTGTTACGCACTCGTGCCCCTATACCGGGTGTGGGTCGTGACAAAATCGAATCAAAATCGGGTCGAAAATCGATCCAAGGTTGATAAAAAAACCTCTATTCTTGATAGTTGAAAATAGTTTCGGAAACCCAATTTGGAAGGCGATTATTGGCCGATCCAGCGACTAGTTTGGTAAACCACCTGAACAATAGTTGTAGACAACCTCACAGACATGAAAACCCTATTATTACAATTATTTCTAGTGTACTGTACATCAAGTAAAACATGTTTGAAAATCAAGAAAAACTACCTTAAATTATGTTTTCAAAAATAAAAACTTTGCGATACGGAGTGCGTTCCGCCAACCGAACCACTTTGTCATGTACCAATTGCATTGAAAGATGCGTATAGTATACCAGGACATGAGGATTTTCATGGAAGTTGATTTGGACGTGTGTGCATGCTAGAATCAACCTGTATCCGTCGAAAATCTCTGTATCGATCCTTTTGCAAACTAGCCTATAACTTCTTGCACGTTCGTCCGGTCGAGACGAAACTTACGCGATTAGGATCGTGTTATTTTTCTGGTCCTGTGAGCCAAGTTTGGTCTGCTTCTGAGAAGGTCGACTGGAACGCTATTTTGGTGGGTCTACGACCCGATTCAACGAACGAATTTGTGCACGACCCACCGAAATCCAATTTTGGACATACGTTTGGGTTCGTATCGTCAAACCGGACTAGTAGACATATAGTTTGATGACTTTAGAGATCGTAGGTACTGGCACGTGTTTGCAAAAAATAAAAAGTATTTTTATTATACTTTTTAAAGAATCATACACGAGTACAATAAATTCTGGGAAAGTACAGCTGTAGGAGTCAAGTCTTGAATGACGACCACTTTGTCCCTTTGATGAGACAATTGTGGATGGAAGCAAACTTGTCACTGTGTCTCGCAGCTTTTGTTGATGATTAATCTTCTGCATGGCTCGGCCGTGTAGAAGTATCGACAGAACTTTGCCTTCGATTAACGGTTAAAGAACTTGCTCTTGAGAATTGATGATTGCAGAAGATAGAAGTACGATGAGTGCTCAAACTATACCCTTCCTCTCTGTGTCTGTACGTTGGAGGAGTGGAGCTCTATTTATAGAGCCAAGAGATAACTACCTGACAGTTATCCAAAGTAGGTGCCCTTTTTCTGGATAGGCGCCTAAGCTGCTAGGCGCCATTTTTAAGCATGGGTGCCTTTGACATGTGGCGCCTATGCGGAATAGGCGCATGGTCGTGGCCAAGTGATGGGCACGTTCTTCAGAGAATTCGGAGTAGTGCACCATGTTCAGCATGCATGGTAGATTAATACGCCACGTAGATTTGTAGATGTCAGCAGGAAACCGAATACTTTGAGAAACGCACCCAAGGAAGTAGGCGCCTAGAAAAGTTGAGCACCTAGTAGCAGTAGGCGCCTAAATGAGTCAGAGCGCCTCAGAGATTGTAACACCCAGTCTTCCAAATAAGGGTAATTTTGAAATTTTGTAATTATAATTATTATTTATTGATAATTATTTCATATTATAATTTTTGGTGATTTTTAATCATTTTTAAACTATTTAAAATTATGACTTGTGATTTTGACATTTTACTATTGTTTGGTTTTAATTTCGAGGAATTTGTCACCCCCAGTTTTCAAAAATAGGAGTATTTTTGTTATTTTACATTTTTGAATATTTTTAAAATTTATTTTATTATTTATGATATTGTTTTGGGGTTATTTGAGTCGGGTTCGAATTTTAACTCAATCCGACTTGAAACGGGGACCCGGGGGTAGTGTTGACTTTAGTGGACCCACACATTAGTTAGCCATGACCCACATGATAGAAATATTTTAGTTAGAGGTTAGACTAATTATTATGGATAAGGTTAGTGTGATTAGAGACTTTAGAATGACTAATTTAGCCCCAACCAATTAGCCCTTTCCTAATTCTAATAGAATAGGTTAGTGGGGGCATTTTGGACCTTACCATAATAGGACAAATAGTCCCATATGGCCAGCCACTTTGGGAGAGGATAGGCTCAAGTTCATTTCATTATTCTCATCCACAGTCTCTCTCTCTTGTTCTTCCCCAAATTTCTAGAGAGCAATCTCTAGCAATTTCTCCACCAAATCCTTCTATTTCGCCACCAAATCTTCTTCTTTCCTTCTCCATTCTAGCCAAGGAGGAAGCTACCCAAGTTTGGGAGGATTCGGAGCTCGTTCGTGTCCTTTTGGAATCTCTACGTGTCGGTGTCGCTCCGGGAAAGCTTTTCTTCGATTCGATCTACCGGGAGGTATAAATCCCTTCTCCTTTTCATTTTTTTATGCATATAGGTCTATTTTGAACCCATAGGAATGACCCCCATGGTTGTATCTCCATTTGTGTCCATTTCGTGTCCATTTGGAGGTCATAGGAGTGTCCTTTGTGTTGTGGTTGTGTCCATGTAGGAAAACCCCAAATTTGGACACACTATGTATTGTTGTTATGTATGAATGAATTATTACATGATTAATCTCATATTTTTGTATTGGAGATGTGTTCTATAGTGTCTCATATATATATATTATTGTAGAGAGTGACTTATTGATATATTATGTTATATACTTGTGTTTCTTTTGTCTCAAACTACCTAAATTCGTCATAATTTTTATCCACATTTTTAGTAGCTAGAGCAACTTAGAAATGCCATAACTTTTAGCTCATAACTCCAATTAATCTTTCGTTTTTTTTAAAAGAAGCGTATCGAAGTTAGCCTTCCAAATATATATTTATTAAGCCAAATTCGTTCTAAAACTTTCTGTAGAATTGTTTGAGTGTCAGCTGTACGAAAGACGAACGCATTTCGGTATTTTTGCGATTCCGGGAGCTTTCGGACACGAAAATGCGATCCGTTTAAAGTTTTGGAAAGCTAACATGATGAGCTACAACATACTATAATCCTAGAATTTATTGAAGGCCCAATTGGTACAGTATTGATTTTAAGTAGAAGAGTGACTATACGATATATGCATTTTGTGTAACCTATGAGCCTATGTAGTATGGATATTAAATGAATATAGAGTATGTAATGTATGATATGTTAGATGAATAAAATATATATATGATATATATTCTTTTTACATTAATGTATATATATGGTTGAATGCAAGCATGTAGGAATGCAATTAATATAATGCATATAAGAAATGCATGAATGAAAGAATGATATACAATGTATTCATATGTATAAAATATGTAGGTAATGCATAGATGCATGAATGAAATGAATGTTTGCAATATGTTAATATAAATACAAGTATCTAATATGCATGAATGTATGTATAATATAATACAAGTATACATGTATGTATTATGTAATGTAATATACATGATATGTATGTATGCATGTATACAATATAAGTATGTATGTATGTATGCATTTCTATAAACTGAGTTAACCTATAACCTTTTACACACATTCATTCATACACCCTTTGACATCATGTATCCCATGTCACATACACCTACCTATCACTAAATTTTAGAACATTAACACATCCTTTCACACATGCCAAACACACACATACTCACTTACTCTTTTACCTCTCTTTCTATATCTATTCTACTATATAATAGGAAAACTTAGATGGTAAAACTTTTGAATTCCGAAAATACCCTTGCATACTTATACTAATTAAAAATAGTTCATTAATTTTAATAAGGACAACTTAGTAATTAGGAAGACTACCTTTTGGTCTTCCTAAAGAGTCTTCCTAAACTAATTAGAAAATATTAAAATACGTGCAAGGCACGTGCACATATGCTAGTATATATATATATATATATATATATATATATATATATATATATATATATATATTTTATATATATATATATATATATATATATATATATATATATATATATATATATTATATATATATAAATATATATATTTTTTTATATATATTTATATATATATATATAAATATATATATATATATATATATATATATATATATATATATATATATATATATGTATGTGCCTATATATATAGCTTTCCTATAGATATCTATGTATATGAATATGTGAATGTGAATAATATATATACATTATATGACTAAGTTTGTGTGCCTTGTTAGCTTATGGTTTAGTCTTGTGCTTGGTTTAGTAAGTGACTTAGGCTATGAGTTAGTAGCTACCTTGGATACTTGATTTGTATATACTTAGTTTGTTTAGACCTAGAATTGACTAACTAGACTAGTTGACCATTGTTGACCCAACCCTAGCTAGGTTGACCACAGTTGACTAGAGTTGACCTAGTTTGACTTTAGAGTTGACCAAAGTTGACTTTGACCTAGATTGACTTAGAATCATGTAGATTGTATTATAATTTCAATTACCATATAAATTGAACTCTTTATAACCTATATTTCTATAACTAGGACTCTGTGACTCCAGTTGGCCATCTTTTCATATCAGCTGTTCAGGGTATCAGGCGAGTACATTCTCTGATCATTTCATATCCTGTTTAGAATTATTTTCCTGCTTTAAATTATATTACTTGATACTGTCACGTTGGTCACACGGATTGGTACTATATGGATCTTTTCATGAGATGTTATCCCCCTCGGGAGCATCGGATACTGTATGTTTTGTGCGTTTCACGAATCATCACGTATCTCTATGCTTCCTCTGATTCACGAATCGCTTGTGACACATGTACTCTCATGTTCACAGAGCCATCATGAATCACCTTTACGTATCACTAATTTTATGAGCCATGTGAAGTTTCACGAATCTTAACATAACTTGAACAGATATTTGTGTATTGATTAGGGATAGAGGAGTAGAAATAGACATGTGAATATTATCCAAGTAGCTGTAGTCATGAATCACTCTCTTAGCTGTAGTCATGAATCTCCTATGCCATTCACATGTTTATATTTTACTCTGACTCACTAGTCACTATTAGTTCTCTATGTATAGTAGATATTTCTATTACAGTTCTCTCTCTGTTTACATACTGCATTTCCTTCAGTATCTATATCTTACTTTACTGCATGATTATATTTTCTAACCTGCTATGAACTGTTGAGATGTACTGTGCTCGCTCCCGTCCTGACTGGACCTGTTGATAAATTTTACAGATAGCCTGGAGGTTGCCTACTAGCCTAGAGGAGACAGTAGAGGTTGCATAGATAGCTAGGATTTTCTTATGGTTTATTTTCTGTCATCTTGAGTTGTATTTATGGATTATTGTAGTTGAGTTTTGAGATGTATTCTGAGTTTGTATCTTAGACACTTAGACTTCTATCTGCTGTATCTCTTTGGATTTCATGTTTATCAATCTACCATTATGCTCTACCTTAGATGTGATTGAGTTTACATTCTGCCATGTCACCCACATTCGGGGAGTATAAACTGCTTAGCCTTATACTGTTAGATGCATGAGACCTAGGACAGTGTTCTACCGCCGATACTGCGGCGTAGGCTGGGCATTGTTACGTTCTCGTGCCCTTACTCTAGGGTGCCGGTCGTGACACATTTTAGTGGTGGTCCATGCAGGTCGAGTTTATGTAGTAGTATTCGAACTAGAGTATCACTACAGCCTGCAGTAGGATTAGGATATTTTTGGAGGTACTCAATCATATTAAAAAAAACTCTTAATCCGATTCCTTTTGTCTAAAATTGTTGCTTATTGACTTCCCTTGAATATAAATTGTTCTCCTTTGAATTTTTGCTTCATTCTCAGAAATTGCTTCTTGTTTTGATCTGTCTTCATGATGGTTATGAAGACACGATCTCATCGCTTCAGTTCGGAGGATACTATCGAGAGGCTGGCCACCTCTCGTCCTGTTCATCAGGGCCTCGAGATCGCAGCTTCTGTTGTGCCGACTCAGGTTGGCATTTCTGCTATATTGGAGGTGCACCTCCGTCTGTACAGAGACTTTTTCCTTCATTTTCGGTTTCTCTCAGCAGCAGCGATTCATGCAGCATCAGCAGCAGAGATTTGTGCAGTATCAGCATCAGGCTGGAGGAAACCAGCAGGGCGAGCTATCGTCAGGACAGTCGAGGATGCACAGACCGTTGGAGATCTTACTGCAAGTTTCGTTCTTTTCAATTCCATTCCCGCAATTTTCTTTTATAATTACCTTGAAATCCGATTCCATCTGTTCCTTGTTGATTGATTAATTTTGTCATGTTACTCTTTTGTTGTGTTTGTTTTTCTTCTAAAAAAATCATATGGGCTAGGTCGCCTAAATCATGGGATCTAGAATCCTCGATAGTCATGTTAGTTGGCATAGTGAGGACATGTAGTCAGATTTTGGATATATTCTCGGGTATGGAAATTTAAGGTTTTCGCCGTCGCATGCGGCAGTGCGAAAATTTTAAATACCATGAACCTAGAGGTACGTACCTTAGTCAAGGACTCTGTGATTATCGTAGCCTTGCTCACTAGCATGATGAAGACTCTGGACAACATAATTTTGGACAGACGCATATGATTAACAGATTGTATCTTGAGAAGGTTTAAACATCATACCCTTTTGATTGTTATAAATGACTTAGGAGTAGGGATATTTAGTTTTGTAGAGCTTATTCATAGGTAGTTCCTTCATAGTATAATGGTATGATGACTTGTAGAGTGTCTGTACCCTAGAGGTGATAGTTAGCATTGGTGTTAGAATAGTAACCCATTACAAATAATTCTCCTGTTATCTATAATACCAACCAGTTACACATAGGATGTTAGTATGCCTTACAGCCTTGATGATTATTACTACTTTACCTTACCCTTCCAGTGAGGCATCCATGACCAGAGCCTGCCTTTGAGTATAGTTGTAGTTTCACCTAAGACCGAGAGGTCTATTTGCATAGATAGATTGCAGATGATATTGGCATATGGGATATAGGTTAGTTGGTATCTATAGGCCATTGTTGTATAGGGTTATAAACATGTTGTTTAGCCTATACTTGGTTCAGTTTTTCATTTTAGTTAAGTTCTCTTCGTGTTGAGTTCCTTTGTGTTGATCACCTTTATAGGCAGTGTGCAGACCCTTCACTAGATACCATGTCCCCTTGATTCAGACCATTCATCCTTAGCCTAGTTCTAAGCATTGTTTCAGACCCTTATAAGTTTAGTCTGCCTTAACCCTTGGTTGATCAGTCATGTATATATATATAAATGATATACTTAGGATATATGTGATGAGTTGTTGTTTTTGAGCATATATATATATGTGGTATTTGGTATTCATGTCACGCCCCAGTACCGAAATACGAAGACGGACTAGGCCAGCTACTCCATATGAGGTACGTAACGTCATACGGTGATCGTGGCTGTCGAGAGACTAGGGGGTACATGCTACAATCAAGTCTCCTATGGTCCCACAGAGTTCTATGTCTCAATCAATCAAATCACACCAGCAAATAAATGAACATTAAAGATAAAGCAGTAAGGCATCCCCGACGCTTCATCAAAATGATCATGAGAGACTAGCTTTATAATTTAGCTATCTCAGAGAGTCAGGAGTACAAAATTATACACAGCTGCAGTCTGTTTAATTACAATTATGTACTGACACAAAATATCAAGTAATCCGGCTAACAGGTGCCGGTGGCTAAATGCCGCACAAAAATATAAGCAGGAGTGGTAGAGAAGAAACCCACTCGAGTCCCCGAACTGCCATGCTCCTAGTATGCACCATAGATGTCAGGGAGGAAGATCGTGTCCTCTGGCTCTGCTACGAGATCTGGCCAAACAAAACCAGCGGGGTCAGCCCCGAATAGCAAGTACCGCCAAAGGGGCACAAGAGTTAAGATTAAAAACCCAGATAATAGAATGATTGATAATAGTAATACTTATGCAACTATTATAGGGTAGCGCAACATCCTCGAACCCATATGGCACCCTTACAACCAAACAAGGACAAAAGGTGCCGCATGGAGTCGGAACGTGTCGTACTCTATAACTTTCACATAAGTTAAAAGGTACAAACAATAAAATCTCCTGATCGTGACTTCGGTCGATAGCCTATCGCAGCACAATAACCAACCCAACAATCAAACAAGAACATGGGTTGGATCATGTACCATGATAGACCATGTTCCTCAGTCATTCACAGAAGTAGCACTTCACAACCAGAATAAGTCTTCCGTTCATAACTTCGGTCCACAGCCTGTCATAGTACGATAACCAACCCAACAATCAAACAAGAACATAGGTTGGATCACGTGCCATGACAGTCTGCTTCCCTCAGTTATTCACGGAAGGTAGTAAGATACACGTAAGTCATTTTCGCGGCCAATCAAGTCTACGAGTTTCTAGTGGGACGAGGTTATCCTCGCATCATGTTATTTCAAAATCCTCAGATCGTATCTTTCCAGCAAGGCTAGCCAACCCAGGGATTCGCGTAGACAGGTATCATTGAGCACAGGTCCCTCGTAAGGCCACCTTGCCAAGACATATAATATATAGCAGGAATTAATCGGATACAGTCATCCACTCGTTGCGGATGACACAGTATCCGTGGAGACCAGCCGGCGCGTCAAGACAATATCTCAAGGCGGCTGGTGTAACACGATCTCGGGATTCTGCCCTCCCCATGCATCTAGTATATTTAGTTGCCTAGTTTAACCCTAGGTGAAATCTTGGACTCACATGCTGTGGCCTGCATGATTATCCTCCTAAATGTTGTACTCAAGTACGAGTACCCCAAAAGAGGATCCATGTAAATCAGTATGTCAACATGTTCTACCCTCCTTGGTGTAATGTATCATTGCAAATATGCCACATGGAGTTACGAGTCATTTGTCGAGCATGAACGAGAACTGGGACATTCAGGTACAAGTATCAGGTAGGAACACTTTGTTCACCGGGGTCACATTAGTGCTCATATCATGCTCAGGACAAAAGGCGTAAGGATATATAGCATACACAAACATTTACATATATATATACAATATAATATATATATATAAAAATATAAGGTATAGGGGAGTTCAGGTCAGAGCGCGCTCAAGTCAGGCTACGCTCAGGTTAGTCTACGCTCAGGTCAGCCTATGCTCAGGTCAGCGTATGGAAGACATACGCTCCCAAAAGGCAGCGTATGGACTCCATACGACTCCTTGTCACACAAGTGAGCGTATGCAAGACATACGCTCCCAAAAGGCGCGCAGCGTATGGACTCCATACGACTCCTTGTCACACAAGTGAGCGTATGCAAGACATACGCTCCCAAAAGGTAGCGTATGGACTCCATACGACTCCTTGTCACACAAGTGAGCGTATGCAAGACATACGCTCCCAAAAGGCAGCGTATGAGGACTGCGCTGCGCTAAAGAGCGCGCACAACTCAGTGGCGCAAGCTAAAAATCTCACGCACTGCTCACTGTCTTCTCCAAACAGCAAGAACTCCATAGGTTGAACCCATAGCTTCAAAAGTCCATAACTTGGTCAAAATAAGTCCAAATCCAACTTTTGAAAGGTCAAAATTGGGTAGAATAAAGTTCTCTTCAACATGGAACCATCAAAACTTGAAAATAATAAAGTTTGCTAGATCAAAACCAAGAAGATCCGAAAATGGTTAAAACCTAGATCTACAAAAATTAAAGCTTCAAAATGGAAAACTTCAAGTTCTAAACTAGTATAGAATGAGGAGAAGAACATATTTTGGCAAATAATTTTGTAAGAAAACATCAACAACATTTATAGATCCCTCTCTTGAGCAAGTTGGTACTTGCCTTGGTTGGTGGAGGAAAGTAAATAAGAGGAAAATAAATGAGAGGAGAGAGAGAGATGAGTTATTATATAGAATCTTGAACCCATGGGTTCATGATGAACCAAAGGGTTCAAGATGAACCATTGGTGAACCAAGAATAGGTTACCCAAATGAGCCAAAACTGTAGGCCCAAATGCAGAAAATAAATTAGAAAATAATATTTTGTCGAATATTTTTGGGAAATGCATGAAGAAATACTGCATAATAAATATCGTAAAAATACAAGGTAAATACAATTTATCGGTCTACGTATTAAAATACATATTCCAGGATTGGGGAGTGACAATTCATGTGCTTAGCTTGTAGGTATTTAGTTATAGGTGACTTGATAGGATTGGGAAGTTAAGAGCTAGTCTATTATAGAGTTTCTCTTTTGCTAAATTCTAGTTGCCAACACCTAGATAGCTAGCATAGGTAAAACCCTAAGAAGTTGACCAGTTGATGACCAAGTACTTGAATGTTGAGAAATTGACTAGTGATTGACCCTTGACTATGTTTGACCTAGAAGGGGGTGCGATCATCTTAATTTTGAGGACAAAATTTTTATAAGGTGGGTAGGATTGTAACACCCAGTTTTCCAAATAAGGGTAATTTTGAAATTTTATAATTATAATTATTATTTATTGATAATTATTTCATATTATGATTTTTGGTGATTTTTAATCATTTTTAAACTATTTAAAATTATGACTTGTGATTTTGACATTTTACTATTGTTTGGTTTTAATTTCGAGGAATTTGTCACCCCCAGTTTTCAAAAATAGGAGTATTTTTGTCATTTTACATTTTGAATATTTTTAAAATTTATTTTATTATTTATGATATTGTTTTGGGGTTATTTGAGTTGGGTTCGAATTTTAACTCAATCCGACTTGAAACGGGGACCCGGGGGTAGTGTTGACTTTAGTGGACCCACACATTAGTTAGCCATGACCCACATGATAGAAATATTTTAGTTAGAGGTTAGACTAATTATTATGGATAAGGTTAGTGTGATTAGAGACTTTAGAATGACTAATTTAGCCCCAACCAATTAGCCCTTTCCTAATACTAATAGAATAGGTTAGTGGGGGCATTTTGGACCTTACCATAATAGGACAAATTGTTGACACAAAGTCACAGTCAACCAAATATTGACAATATTGACTAAATAATATCTGTAATAATTCAATACGACACACGACGTCTGCATTAAGCTCAAGACAGAAGACAGCTCAGCTTCCGTGTCTCAGTTGATTCGAGTCTGTATTTTACACTTTCTTTGAGTCTAGACTAATATAATCTGAGTCAAGCTGAGCTCTTAAAATTTAGACTATAGCCTACCTAAAAATCCCAAAGCTCCACCAAACCAGAAATTCCCAAATGGTCCCCTTTGAACCACTCTGTGCTCTGGAGACAGAGTTCGGGCCGAACTCTGCCTCCACACAGAGTTCGGGCCAAACTCTGTCCCCTAGAAATCAGCATCCCTAATTTTAGGGTTAGCTGGTTGCTAGTTGTCCAACGGCCAAATATTTGAATTTTCCTACCCGAATTCTGGCCGAATTCTGCCTATAAAAACACTATAAATAGGGCATGAATTCTCTCATTCCAATCCATCCAATCTTCTCTTCTCTTCTCTCTTATAAGCTCAAATAAGCCATATCCTTCCCATCTACTAGCCACAAGCCTCCTAAGTCTCGAGTGCTCAGCATCTCTCAGTTAGGATTCTTATGCAAGAGTCAAAAAAGTCGCTTGGACAATTCCAAGCAAATCGCCACTGCGATCCTCTGTTAGAAGTTGACGTGCTCTTCTGAAGTAAAGGCACGGGTTGTAAACTACTATTTCACAAATAGTGGATTTAATCCTGAGCTAGAGTTCTCAGGCCTGGACTAGTCCTCCACGAGGGAAACCAGGTTAAAATTGCTGTATTTGCGTATGCTCTTTTGCTCTCTATTTATTTTTCGCACTTTACTCTGATTATTTATTATTGGTGAAAGAGTTATTTTTAATTGGCTATTTTTCTATATAAACTCTATTCACCCCCCTCTAGAGTTGCCAAACTGTTCTTCAATTGGTATCAGAGCTCTGTTCTCTTTACAAGGACTAACATCCTAAGAGCTGATCCATGGCAACCACACAATCCTTGATTTCCAATCATGGTGAAGGTCAGTCCACTCATAGGCCTCCCCTATTTGATGGGACTAACTACACATATTAGAAAACAAGGATGAGCTTCTATCTTAAGTCTCTAGACTTTGACCTGTGGACTGTCGTCACTGACGGTTACAAAAGCCCGCCAGGATAGTTATCGATGGTGACCTCATTGAGAAACCACACGACAAATATTCTGTCGAGGAGAAGAAACAGGCAAGTCTAGATGCTAGGGCTATTAATGCTTTATTCTGTGCTATAGACAGGAATGAGTTCAACAGGGTCTCTATATGCACCACTGCTCATGAAGTATGGAGACTTCTAGAAGTGACGCATGAAGGAACCACACAGGTCAAGGAATCCAAAATAAGCCGTCTCACTCAAGAATACGAAGCCTTCAAGATGAAGCCAAATGAGACGATCACTCAAATGATCACAAGATTCCTCGACATCATCAATCCTCTATCCTCGTTTGGAAAGCAGTACTCAAACCACGAGAAGATTCGTAAGTTGCTCAGAGGGTTACCAAAGATTTGGAACCCTAAGGTGACTGCCATCATAGAAGGAAACGATCTCACAACAATGTCAATGGAGACCTTGATGGGTAAGCTCATGACTCATGAGCTTGACCTCAAGGACTTCGAAGAGCCTGCTCCGAAGACCAGGGAGATCGTACTCAAAGCTCATCAGCGAAGGGCTAATCACGATGAGACAGAAGAAGATAACTCGGATGATGAAGACCAAGCTCTCATGGTTCGCAACTTCAGGAAATTCCTTCGCTTCAATCGAAGGAAGAAGGAATCACAAGAAGACGATGAAGAAGAGCCAACTTGTTACGGTTGCAAGAAGACTAGACATGTCCGAAAAGACTGCCCATTCCTGAAGAAGAGCAACCGCTATGAGAAGCCATACAAAAAGAACTCATCAAAGAAATATGCCAATACAGGCATTTGGCATGAAAGTGAAGCGAGTGACTCCGAGGAAGAAAAGGACTCTCCTCAAGATACAGCAAATGTGTGCCTAATGGCAACTTCCAACAAGGTATCTAACGAAACTCTAGATGACTTCTCTTTTGATGAACTTGGCGATGCTTTCACTGATTTACTCGATGATCACAAAAAGGTCATCGGTAAATACAAACATGCCAAGGACAAAATCAAAAGTCTTGAAGATGAGATACAAAGAATTTCTTTACTTCTTAATAATGTTAGAAACACGACACCCACTAATGACACTGATGAAGTATCCAAGCTTAAATTAGGCTTACATGATGCTGAAGCACGTATTGAGCAACAAAATCAAGAAATCACTACACTCAACACGTTGCTTGCTGAAGAAAAGAGTAGACACAAGATTTCCATGACTAAGATATATGGCTTAAATATTAAGGTTGATGAACTGTAAGCTGTTTCTAAAAGATTAGAAACCAAATTGGGTAAACAGGTTGTTCAAACCCAATCACATGGGCACAACACCACTCATGCTAGTCAACCACGTCATTCTCATGCAGCACATAACCATGCATTTATATACACAAACTTTCACAAACTACGTGCACGTAAGAATAATTCTCACTCAATACACAATCATCATGCACAAAGACACAATCAACATCACTCCACACATAGGAATCATCATGCCATGCCATATAGACAAAATCATCATGCTATGCCATATAGACAAGATCATCATACAATGCCATATAGACAAGATCATCATATGCCATATAGACAAAATCATCATGCCATGCCATATAGACAATATCAGCATGTCACACATCATAGACAATACCATCATGATATGCCTCATATACACCATCACCATGCCACTCATTCTATGCATAATCATCATCACCATGCTAACTCTTCACATCATGTTCATCCTCATCCTGTTGCTTATAGATATTATTCTCATGCTCCTAGTATAAATAAGAATGCTATCTGTACTTACTGTGGATCACATGGACACATCTCACCACAGTGCAAAGTTAGAAGACTTGTAGATAAAAAGATATATGCTTGGTTTCCAAAGACTAACTTTTCAGGACCCTCAAGAACTCGGGTACCAAAGGTCACATCTACTCTTGATGTAGGTGGACCTTCCCTCTTCAACTGAAAGTAAGTGGATTCTTGATAGTGGATGCTCGCGACATATGACGGGAGACACAAATCTTTTTGCATCACTATCGATGAAGAGAGAAGGATATGTATCCTTCAGTAACAATCTCAAAGGGCACATAATAGGTAATGGTATCATTGGTCATCCTCCTTCTCCTGTAATAAAGGATGTCTGCCTAGTGACCGAGTTAAAGCATAACCTGCTCAGCATTAGTCATCTTGCTGATCGATATGATATTAACTTTGGACAAAACAGTTGCTACATCTATGATAGGTCAACAGGAGACATTGCTTTTGAAGGGAAAAGAGAGGACAACATATATATTTTCTATCTTTCTATAAATACTAACAATGCAGGTAGATGTCTATATGCCCACAAAGACGAACGACTACTTTGGTACCAGCGTCTTGGTCATACCAACATGGATGCTATATCCAGGCTGTCTACCAAGAAGCTAGTGAGAGGATTGTCTGACATCACATTCAAAAAGGACACGGTATGTGCCGAATGTGAACTAAACAAGGCAACTAAATCCTCATTTCATTCCATCAACTCTGTAAGTACTACTAGACCCTTGCAACTACTTCATATGGATTTATTTGGTCCTAGTAGAATAGCTAGCCTTGGTGGCAAACTTTATGCATTTGTTATTGTTGATGATTTTTCGAGATTTACTTGGGTTTTCTTTCTCGCTAATAAGAGCGATGCTATTTCTATTTTCAAAGTTTTTGTAAAGAAAGTTCAAAACGAAAAAGGCTACATGATTACTCGAATCCGAAGTGATCATGGAGGCAAATTCGTAAATTATGATTTTGAAAATTTTTGTAATACAAATGGTTTTGATCATGAATTTTCTTGTCCTAGAACTCCTCAACAAAATGGTGTTGTGGAGCGAAAGAATAGAACTCTCGGCGATATGGCCAGAGTCATGTTGAATAAATTTTTACTTCCGAAATACTTTTGGGCAGAAGCTGTCAGTACAGCATGCCACATTTTGAATAGGGTGCTGATTCGTCCCATTACGAAGAAAACACCCTATGAGCTTTGGTTTGGGAGAACCCCCAATATTTCTTATTTTAAAGTTTTTGGTTGTAGATGTTTTATCCATAACACCAAAGACAACTTAGGCAAATTTGATGCCAAAGCTGACGATGGTATCTTTCTTGGTTATGCCGCCAAGAGTAAGGGATATAGAGTTTTTAATAAACGCTCACTTATTGTGGAAGAGTCAACAAATGTGACTTTTGATGAAGATAACAGTGCAGTAAGTACTCTTGATGATGACGTTGAGCCATCAACTTCTACTCTAATGAATACTTCAACCGAAACTGATTCTCTGGAGGGTTTGCCTAAGAAATTTTCTTTCAAACCTTCTCATCCAGAAAATTTAGTAATAGGAGAAGTTTCACGTGGAGTAACTACTAGATCATCACTAAGAGACTCCGTTGCTAGCACTGCCTTCATTTCATAAGTAGAGCCTAAAAATATTTCTGAAGCCTTTAATGATGAATTTTGGATTTCTGCTATGCAAGAAGAACTCAACCAATTCGAGAGAAGCCAAGTATGGAAACTCGTTCCTAAACCGGTTAATCACTCGATAATTGGTACTAAATGGGTTTTTAGAAACAAAGTAAATGAAGATGGTTCAGTCACACGTAACAAAGCTCGTCTAGTAGCTCAAGGATACAACCAAGAGGAAGGTATCGACTACGATGAGACGTATGCTCCTGTTGCTAGACTAGAATCCATTCGGATGCTTTGTGCTTTTGCTAATTTTCAAAACTTTAAATTATTTCAAATGGATGTGAAAAGTGCTTTCTTGAATGGTTTTATTAAGGAGGAAGTTTATGTGAAACAACCTCCTGGCTTTGAAAATCACAAATTTCCCGACCACGTGTTCAAGCTAAAGAAAGCGCTTTATGGCCTCAAACAAGCCCCCAGAGCTTGGTATGAAAGGCTAAGTAGCTTCTTACTTGAGAAAGGTTTTTCAAAAGGGAAAATTGACACTACACTATTTATAAAATCTTTTAAAGACACTATTCTGTTGATTCAAATCTATGTTGATGATATCATTTTTGGCTCTACTGATGAAACCCTCTGTCAAGAATTTGCCAAGTGTATGCAGACGAAATTTGAGATGAGCATGATGGGAGAGCTCAACTACTTTCTTAGCCTGCAAGTGAAACAAATGGCTAATAGAACTTTCATCTGTCAATCGAAGTATACCAAGGACATGCTGAAGAAGTTCGATCTTGACAACGTCAAACCAATCAGCACTCCAATGGCTACTTCAACCAAACTCGAACCAGATGAGAGCGGCAAACCTGTTGATCAACGTAAGTATCGAGGTATGATAGGCAGCTTACTTTATTTAACTGCTAGTCGTCCCGATATCATGTTTAGTGTTTGCCTATGTGCTAGATATCAAGCTAATCCTAAGGAATCACACATGACTGCGGTTAAGCGTATCTTTCGATACCTTAAGGGTACGGTTACAGTGGGCCTATGGTATCCCAAGTCCACATCATTTGACCTTATTGGTTACACTGATGCTGACTTCGCTGGATGCAAGGTCGACCGTAAAAGTACGAGCGGCACGTGTCATTTATTAGGAAAGGCTTTAGTCTCCTGGTTTAGCAAGAAGCAGAACTCTGTCGCACTATCCACAACAGAAGCTGAATACATAGCAGCTGGGCGTTGTTGTGTACAAATTTTGTGGATGAAGCAAACCCTTGAAGACTATAAGTTATCTTTCATGCATATTCCTATATTCTGTGACAATACTAGTGTCATTAATTTGACTAAGAACCCTGTCTGCCACTCACGCACTAAACACATTGAGATTAGACACCACTTTTTGCGTGATCATCAGCAAAACGGCACGATTAACTTAGAGTTTATTGACACTGATCATTAGCTAGCAGATTTCTTTACTAAGCCATTATCCGAAGAGCGCTTCAATTTCCTTTGTCGTGAACTCAGAATTTTGGATGAAGCAGTTATAAGTTGAGACTCACCTGCGTAAATATTGAGTATATTTTGATTCTTTTACGACGAATTTGGTATGGGTACAAGCCAAAAGGGTCCTTCTGACAACAAGGCGTAAAAGCCTAAGCGACACGGTGCACTAGTCCTCAGGACTACCGCTAGCTGGGATCCGGCCCCTGCAGCTAACCCATGGCAAATTCAAACTATTGAATTACATTATATTTCCTTGTTTATCATATGGTTTGTTTTGATTTATTATTGCCTATTTACTAATTTCTAAGTTCATTTCTGATATGAGTCTACCTCTCTATCTATCTGATTGATTTCATCAAACTTTTATCCTCATTTCTAACTCTTTTTCACCACTTAACCTTTTTCTCTAATTTTTGGCCGGACTTATGTTCTGGGACATGAACTCAGAACTCGGGCCGAACTCTGCCCCTACCAGAGTTCGGGCCGAGTTCGGTCCTATTGTTCCAGCGTCGGGGACAGCCTTCAGCCGTTGGATCATTTTAGATCATACGGTCAGAATTTTATCCGACCAAAGAAAACCTCCTCTTATATTTCGGGTTTTCTTCTCTCTCCTTCACTATTTCCTTCTTATCCACCTCTCCAACCTTCTTCCTACAAATCCTAACCCTAGTTTTTGATCTAGAAGTGCTCCATTGCTCCTCAAAATCAAGGGAAAGGGGTTTCTCATCATTCTCTTCCACTATTTGTTGTTGATTTCAGGTATATCCCCTTCTTTCTCTCCATTTCAAGTTCTCTATTTTCTTGCAAATGGCTCCTCGCTTGCCCAATCGTGGGAAAAGGACTCGAACTGAGGGAGCTTCCTCTTCGAATCCTCCTCCTCCTCCAATTGAGCAAGTAGTTGAACAACAACCCATTCATCCGTTGTTCAACCCGCCTTGTCCCCATGATCCGAATACATATGACGAACGATTATTTGTGTCGCTAGATGCGTCTAATGCATGGTTTAGCGACTTTCGGACTCGTCCGGTGTTCGGGGGACATCCGATAAATTTTACAATCTTTTCTCAATATGAATCATTGTTTCGTGATCTATGTTTGGATGAGTTAGTTGTCTCAAACTTTGTCATTTACCGTAGCGCCATCCAAATGTTTTATTGCAATTTAACTTTCGATGCAACCCACATCTATTCCCGGGTTGTCGGTATTGACATTGCTTTTAATGATTCTGAGTTGGGGGATTTTCTTGATCTTCTTAATCTCGATGCTTGGGATAAACTTATAGAAGCTCGTCAATTTCAATTTGTTGGCGATACTTCTCTTGAAGGTTTCAAGGAGGAATTATGTGCTCCTAACATAAGTCCTCGCAAACTTATGGCCAAGCACCTCAACCCATATTTCTATGAACTTCATCGAATCATTTTTAACACTATCTTGCCAAAAGCTGGCTCCACTGATGAAGTTACCTACTTTGAGATATCTGCTTTGTATCACCTTCATTATCGTATCCCCTTCAATCTTCCTAGGACAATGATGGACTGGATGATAAATTATAGGAAGAAACCAAGAGCATTGGTTTATCCTTTATATCTTCCTATGGTTTTTCGTGCGTTCATTATTCCTATTCATGACTGTCAGTTCTTGTCTGCTCCTGCTTTTCCGTCCAAGACACGACGTACTCAGGCAGTCGTCGCCTCTCCTGAGGCTTCTGAGCATTTTGATGATGAGGAGCCTGACGCCCCTCCATTCGGTCAGGATGCACCACTTCCACCTGCCACTCTTGAGTCTATTCAGACTATGCTCCGGGATCGTTTTAACCTTGAGGACGAGCGCTGGACCCAGCTGGATTATCGTACTACTCTACAGATGAGTGCCCTCGGCAACTTCCTACATGATATACGGTACTCCATGTCTCATCATCTGCACATTCCCATGGAGCGGGATCCTGAGCGCGCGGGCCATCGCATTGATGATCTATGGGTCATGCGTTACATGGATCCGGATGCTGCATTTCTGGACCCCCGTCGCTCCTTCCCTGGCCCTTCAGACCCTCCAGGACCTTCTCGTGCTCCGTGATGGAGATTGGCTAGATCTGCTGCTGCTACTGATGATGATCTTAGTGGATGCTTTTTGATTTCAGTTATTTAGTGGATTTATGTACTTGGTTTTATGTACTCAAACTCTGGTTGTGTGTTTGACACTTGGTTTTGTGGATGACATTTTATGCTCATTATCATAGTTTTACTTTATGCTAGTGACTCATTTTGTTTAGTCATACACTATTTCTTCTCTGCTTGGTGTGGTTGCATCACTCTTAATTGTCTATACTGCAGTTTATATGATCTTTCATTCATATGCAGTCTATATTGCTAACTGCCAAAAGGAGGAGAACTATGTATATTCTGGCTAGATTTATTTAGTATTATATCTTGCGCTTTCGTATATCTGTGCTTGTTTGTGCTTTTTGGAGATATTATACAGGTTCAATGCATTCTTTACGGGGGAGCTATCTCTTCTAGCTCAGCGCCGTTCACTGATCACGGGGGAGCTCTTATTTCTAGCTCGGCATCGATTATGGGGGAGCTATGTTGCTATGATCAAACTGTGTCCAGGTATGAATGTTGAATATACATATATTATTTTGTCAATTATCAATATGGGGGAGATTGTTGACACAAAGTCACAGTCAACCAAATATTGACAATATTGACTAAATAATATCTGTAATAATTCAATACGACACACGACGTCTGCATTAAGCTCAAGACAGAAGACAGCTCAGCTTCCGTGTCTCAGTTGATTCGAGTCTGTATTTTACACTTTCTTTGAGTCTAGACTAATGTAATCTGAGTCATGCTGAGCTCTTGAAACTTAGACTATAGCCTACCCAAAAATCCCAAAGCTCTACCAAACCAGAAATTCCCAAATGGTCCCCTTTGAACCACTCTGTGCTCTGGAGACAGAGTTCGGGCCGAACTCTGCCTCCACACAGAGTTCGGGCCGAACTCTGTCTCCTAGAAATCAGCATCCCTAATTTTAGGGTTAGCTGGTTGCTAGTTGTCCAACGGCCAAATATTTGAATTTTCCTACCCGAATTCTGGCCGAATTCTGCCTATAAAAACACTATAAATAGGGCATGAATTCTCTCATTCCAATCCATCCAATCTTCTCTTCTCTTCTCTCTTATAAGCTCAAATAAGCCATATCCTTTCCATCTACTAGCCACAAGCCTCCTAAGTCTCGAGTGCTCAGCATCTCTCAGTTAGGATTCATGTGCAAGAGTCGAAGAAGTCGCTTGGACAATTCCAAGCAAATCGCCACTGCGATCCTCTGTTAGAAGTTGACGTGCTCTTCTGAAGTAAAGGCACGGGTTGTAAACTACTATTTCACAAATAGTGGATTTAATCCTGAGCTAGAGTTCTCAGGCCTGGACTAGTCCTCCACGAGGGAAACCAGGTTAAAATCGCTGTATTTGCGTATGCTCTTTTGCTCTCTATTTATTTTCCGCACTTTACTCTGATTATTTATTATTGGTGAAAGAGTTATTTTTAATTGGCTATTTTTCTATATAAACTCTATTCATCCCCCTCTAGAGTTGCCAAACTGTTCTTCACAAATAGCCCCATATGGCCAGCCAATTTGGGAGAGGATAGGCTCAAGTTCATTTTATTATTCTCATCCACACTCTCTCTCTTGTTCTTCTCCAAATTTCTAGAGAGCAATCCCTAGCAATTTTTCCACCAAATCCTTTCATTTTGCCACCAAATCTTCTTCTTTCCTTCTCCATTCTAGCCAAGGAGGAAGCTACCCAAGTTTGGGAGGATTCGGAGCTCGTTCGTGTCCTTTTGGAATCTCTACGTGTCGGTGTCGCTCCGGGAAGGCTTTTCTTCGATTCGATCTACCGGGAGGTATAAATCCCTTCTCCTTTTCATTTTCTCATGCATATAGGTCTATTTTGAACCCATAGGAATGACCCCCATGGTTGTATCTCTATTTGTGTCCATTTTGTGTCCATTTGGAGGTCATAGGAGTGTCCTTTGTGTTGTGGTTGTGTCCATGTAGGAAAACCCCAAATTTGGACACACTATGTGTTGTTGTTATGTATGAATGAATTATTACATGTTTAATCTCATATTTTTGTATTGGAGATGTGTTCTATAGTGTCTCATATATATATATATTAGTGTAGAGAGTGACTTCTTGATATATTATGTTATATACTTGTGTTTCTTTTGTCTCAAACTACCTAAATTCGTCATAATTTTTATCCATATTTTTAGTAGCTAGAGCAACTTAGAAATGCCATAACTTTTAGCTCATAACTCCAATTAACCTCCCGTTTTTTTAAAAAAAGCGTATCGAAGTTAGATTTCCAAATATATATTTTAATAAGCCAAATTCGTTCTAAAACTTTCTGTAGAATTGTTTGAGTGTCAGCTGTACGAAAGACGAACGCGTTTCGGTATTTTCGCGATTCCGGGAGCTTTCGGACATGAAAATGCGATCCGTTTAAAGTTTCGAAAAGCTAACATGATGAGCTACAACATACTATAATCATAGAATTTATTGAAGGCCCAATTGGTACAGTATTGATTTTAATTAGAAGAGTGACTATACGATATATGCATTTTGTGTAACCTATGAGCCTATGTAGTATGGATATTAAATGAATATAGAGTATGTAATGCATGATCTGTTAGATGAATGAAATATATATATGATATATATTCTTTTTACATTAATGTATATATATGGTTGAATGCAAGCATGTAGGAATACAATTAATATAATGCATATAAGAAATATATAAATACATGAATGAAAGAATGATATACAATGTATTCATATGTATAAAACATGTAGGTAATGCATAGATGCATGAATGAAATGAATGTTTGCAATATGTTAATATAAATACAAGTATCTAATATGCATGAATGTATGTATAATATAATATAAGTATACATGTATGTATCATGTAATGTAATATACATGATATATATGTATGCATGTATACAATGTAAGTATGTATGTATGTATACATTTCTATAAACTGAGTTAACCTATAACCTTTTACACACATTCATTCATACACCCTTTGACATCATGTATCCCATGTCACATACACCTACCTATCACTAAATTTTAGAACATTAACACATCCTTTCACACATGCCAAACACACACATACTCACTTACTCTTTTACCTCTCTTTTTCTCTCTCTCTCTCTCTCTATATATATATATATATATATATATATATATATATATATATATATATATATATATATATATATATGTGTGTGTGTGTGTGTGTGTGTGTGTGTGTGTGTGTGTGCCTATATATATAGCTTTCCTATATATATCTATGTATATGAATATGTGAATGTGAATAATATATATACATTATATGACTAAGTTTGTGTGCCTTGTTAGCTTATGGTTTAGTCTTGTGCTTGGTTTAGTAAGTGACTTAGGCTATGAGTTAGTAGCTATCTTGGATACTTGATTTGTATATACTTAGTTTGTTTAGACCTAGAATTGACTAACTAGACTAGTTGACCATTGTTGACCCAACCCTAGTTAGGTTGACCACAGTTGACTAGAGTTGACCTAGTTTGACTTTAGAGTTGACCAAAGTTCACTTTGACCTAGATTGACTTAGAATCATGTAGATTGTATTATAATTTCAATTACCATATAAATTGAACTCTTTATAACCTATGTTGCTATAACTAGGACTCTGTGACTCCAGTTGGCCATCTTTTCATATCAGCTGTTCAGGGTATCAGGCGAGTACATTCTCTGATCATTTCATATCCTGTTTAGAATTATTTTTCTGCTTTAAATTACTTTACTTGATACTGTCACGTTGGTCACACGGATTGGTACTATATGGATCTTTTCATAAGATGTTATCCCCCTCGGGAGCATCGGATACTGTATGTTTTGTGCGTTTCACGAATCATCACGTATCTCTATGCTTCCTCTGATTCACGAATCGCTTGTGACACATGTACTCTCATGTTCATAGAGCCATCATGAATCACCTTCACATATCATTCATTTTATGAGCCATGTGAAGTTTCACGAATCTTAACATAACTTGAACAGATCTTTGTGTATTGATTGGGGATGGGGGAATAGAAATAGACTTGTGAATATTATCCAAGTAGCTGTAGTCATGAATCACTCTCTTAGCTGTAGTCATGAATCTCCTATGCCATTCACATGTTTATATTTTACTCTGACTCACTAGTCACTATTAGTTCTCTATGTATAGTAGATATTTCTATTACAGCTCTCTCTCTGTTTACATACTGCATTTTCTTTAGTATCTATATCTTACTTTACTGCATGATTATATTTTCTAACCTGCTATGAACTGTTGAGATGTACTGTGCTCGCTCCCGTCCTGACTGGACCTGTTGATAAATTTTACAGATAGCCTGGAGGTTGCCTGCTAGCCTAGAGGAGACAGTAGAGGTTGCATAGATAGCTAGGATTTTCTTATGGTTTATTTTCTGTCGTCTTGAGTTGTATTTATGGATTATTGTAGTTGAGTTTTGAGATGTATTCTGAGTTTGTATCTTAGACACTTAGACTTCTATCGGCTGTATCTCTTTGGATTTCATGTTTTATCTATCTACCATTATGCTCTACCTTAGATGTGATTGAGTTTACATTCTGCCATGTCACCCCCATTCAGGGAGTATAAACTGCTTAGCCTTATACTGTTAGATGCATGAGACCTAGGACAGCGTTCTACCGCCGACACTGTGGCGTAGGCTGGGCGTTGTTACGTTCTCGTGCCCTTACTCTAGGGTGCGGGTCGTGACAGAGAGATGGGCGCCTGAATGCTAAGGAGCCTAGGAGAACATAACTCTTAAGAAATAATAGACGCCTAAGAGAGTTAGGCGTCTAAGAGACATGGGGCGCCTAAGAGTATTTGGCGCCTAAGAGAGACAGATATTTTGAGCGCCTACAGCACGCTTTTTGGTGTAAAGCGGGTCCAACGACGAATATTATTTTGACCCAAAATTATGATTTTGCCTTTGTGTCCAGAATTGGACTTTTGAGTAGGCATTTTTAGACACATCTTTTATGTCAAAATGTTCGTGATATTTATTTCAGCATCCGAGGACGTTTGCGGAAGTTGACTTTTATTTGCTTCACTGTTCTGATGGTTCGAGCTACTGGATACTGCCATTTTGTACACCACCTCAGAAAAGATATCTTGTCATATTTACTGTTTATATTTAGTCTGCATCTTTATTTTAGTTATTGTATATTTACTGTATATTTATTTCCAGTTCTTCTAGTTGCATCCTTGTTACAGTTCATGATTTACTTACCTGCTTTCAGTCATATATGATACTAGTCATATTTTCCTTCCTGTCTTTTAATTGCAAATGGACCTAGAGTTAAGAAACTACCGTTTGTTAGTGTATTTTATAAACTTTGTCACGACTATGCCACGAGTGTGAGTTATGAGTAGCATATAGAGGTACTTTGTCACAACACGCACCCAGTGTAGGGGCACGAGAAGTGGGTACGTCCAGCCTACGCTGTAGTGTCGACGGTAGAACGCTGTTCTAGGTCACTATCTAAACAACAACTCACACAATTATATAATATACTTGTCAAAATCTCAACTCCGAACGGAGGACAAGTATACATATAATAAAATCTCAATCACAGTCTAAGCACGATATGATAACACAGAAGTTTATAACTAAAGACTAAACAACAACAACAAATATAAACTACTAAATAGTAATATCTCAAACAAACTTAAATACAAACTCAATATCTCAAGTTATTATAATTCAAGTTCTAAACTAATACAAGTCTACTAGCTAGTCTCATGATCACTCCTGAGTGTCGGGGCCAAAGGTAGCTAAGCCATCTCCTGCTCCAAGGCAAGTAAGGCAAATGTCCTCAGGGCAATCATCTGTAATATTTTCAACAAGTCAAGTCAGGACAGGAACGAGCACAACTCATCTAGAAATCCCAAGTAAATGATAAAGAACTATAAAGCAGTTATAGACAGCTATATTGATGAACATGGCAATTTTATATAGGTAATGATGTAGAGAAACAATTAAGGTACAAGGAAAGTAAGGTAACTAAACAAGAGGAGAAGCATGGCAATGAAGACAGTAAAATAAGATCTAGTTGAACTAGAGTAACATGATATAAGTCTAGACAGTATAATATGAGTCAAGTATAATCCTAATGTGAGTCCAGACAATATAAATCTAATACCAGATGAATCCAGCACAAGATGAGTCCAGTCAGTGATCAATGATTCCAGGGTGAGTCCAGACTATATTCTAACAGTGTGTTTTAAAATACCGAGATCGACATATAAACGGCTGTAGGTAATACGGCACATCGTACACTCGGCCAAGTGTGGGATGGCTATCTTTCCAGTATAATTCCAAGGGAGTGGTTCCAATATTTGGGAATGTTCACATGTCTACTCCAATATTTCTCCGCCCAACAAGTACAAGTGAATCCATAACCCGACACAAAAATAAGTACAAGTCCAGCAAGAACATGAATGATACCAGTAAGTGATTCCAGGGTGATTCCAGTAGGTGATGCCAGTAGTGGTTCCAAAAATGAAGGCCAGACATGAATAAATGAATGTCACATAAAATGAATCCAGCAATATCAAATCGTGTCTGTAACAGAGAATCAAATAGAACTAACTAGAACTGAAGTACAATAATTGACAAGTAGATGAAAGAACTATCAGAGAATGTACTTGCCTGATACTCTGAAGAGAGTAGTATAATATCAGATGTCTGAACCGAAGTCATAATGTCCTAAATAGAGCAATATGGGTTATAATGTGTTTAAAATAAGGTAAATGAAGTTTACGATGCAATCTACATGATTTCTAGGTCAATCTAGGTTAAAGTCAAACTTGGTCAACTCTGGGTCAACCCAAGTCAACATCTAGTCAAACTGGATCAACAATAAGGCTATCATGGTCAACCCTTGGTCCATATAGTCTCAATGTTGACTTTTGGTTAACTCTAGTCAACTCTAGTCAACATGAACCATTTGGTCAAACTTCTAGTCAAGTGGGTCATTATCTAAGGTATACAACTCATAGGCTATTTCTAGGATCAAGCTAGTCTAACAAGTCTAACTAGGCCTAATCAAGTCTAGACTAGTATCCAAGCACAATCAAAAGGTCACAGGGCAACAAACATTTATATATATGCATATACCCCATATATACATATTTGCACATACACATAGGCTAAGTTACATACATGCATTTATACATACATGTTATCACTATATACACATTTGATTCATGCACACATTACACTCATGCATTCATATATGCATACATACATACATGCATACATATTTACATGCATACATGCATATTTACATATATTCATACATAGGTATATGCATAGATACTTGCATACATTTTTATTCATACATGTCGATATACATTGCATCCTACATTGTATCATACACATTACATTACATCATGTTTCATTGAATTACATTGCCTATATGTATATATTCATTACAATATACGCATAAACATATATGAATGCAACCTACATTACATAATCATGCATTCATGTATTACATATCATTACACTACATTATATTTTACATACATTTCTACATTACTTATCTCAGGAAAAATGGGAATGAAGTGAAAGAAGGAAGAGGAAAACTAGAAAACAGTGAAGGGAATTGCATTACATTCATGTATATATAGAAAAAAATTATATACATATTTAAAAGAGGGAAGAAAAGAGACTGAAATGGAAAGGGAAGGGAAGGACTGGACTGTGGAGGAGGAGGGACTGAGATTACCAACAACTGAGATTGTTTAGTTCATAAAACAAACTGAGAACAAATTAATTCAACAAAACCTAAACTTGAGAACAGCTGTGCATACTTATATGCAAACCTGAGATAACTCAGGGGGACAAATCTGAGAATACTACATTCAAACCCAAACCCAAGCCGTCAAATCTATTTCGAAATCCCATTCTTCAAAACCAAATCTATACACAACATAAAAGGAACTGGAAGTCTATCAACATTCATTTAAAACTCAGTAAAATAATCAATCATAAGTCTCAATTACCCCAAACTGGAAACACGTGAATAAAACAGTACAACAGTTCAAATCGAACCCAATTCATATGAACACCCAATTAAATGTGTGGAGTGGTGTTTCAGGTGTGTGGGCATGCTCGTGTATATGTGAGGAATGTCCTCATATCCAACAAACGGACACAAGTGTCCAAAATAGACCAAAGAAATAAGTATCAGTAAACTGAATTCCCATTTCGAATCCCAGTTCAAACCCAAATTCCAAACCCAAACTCAATGCAAATATCGAACCAAATACACATGTCAGGGGGTGGTCATGTGTGTGACACTCACACGTGTCCGTGTGTCCACAAAGAGTCAAATCATGTTTGTAACAGAGGGGTCGACATAATGTATCAAAGACAGCACAGAGGCTGCCTCGTGCAACCATGTCGAGGAGAATAGAGCTCGACACGTGGCACGAGGAGTCTCGTGCTTATGTACGTGGCTAGGGTAGGTCTAGGGCTAGGTCCTAGGGTCCTTGCATGAACCCCAAGATGTGTCGTGTCCAAGTTACAGCCCCGTATCAAAGACAAAATTTCAACCATGCACAGACAGTATAATGTCAGTGTACGGTCAATTTCTTTGCGCACACTGAACGAGGACCCATAAAAATTCATGGGCATGATGTCAGTGGGTGCCCCTACGTGTCCATGAAGTTTCATGGCACATGGTGTCGTGTCGTGTCCGCTAGGACACCCGAGCAGCAGGAGAGCCGCACGAGCCTCGTGCGGTATCTCGTACATGAGGTACGTGTCGAATTTGGACACGAAAAGTGAACAAAAATCAACCCAGATGACTTGATATGCAATATAGACCTAATTAGCTACAAACTTATGTAATTAGTTTTGAAAATTACTAAAATAAATTTCTATGCGGCATTTCACCAAACACTTATTTAAAAACACCGATACGTGTCCGATACGGACACAAAATGGACACAAATTCCTACCAAACTTGAGCTACACCTAGGAGAACCCTAAATGGATGCATCTATGTAAAGAAATCAGGAATTCATTAGGATTTGTAGGGTTTTACCTATTGAGAGTTCAAACTCAATGTAAAGAGCCTAGAGTTGATATCTTCCTCGATTTGCTATCGTTCAAATGTCCTCAAACCTTACTAGCAAGCCTCCACAAGTCTCCTCTACTATTGGGGATGATGATTCAATTGATTTGACTCAATTTGGACTCAATTTGGATTAAATGGGAGAAGTTTAGGGAAGAACAAATTAGGGTTCTTTTTAGGTATCAAAAAGAGGCAAGGGCTCTTAAGTGTGATACTTATAGGAGGAGGGCTTGTATGGCTGGCCAAACTAAGGGAATTAGGGTTTGGCAATAGCTAGATGTGTGGCTAAGGTTCTTCCACCCAAATTTAAGTCCTCATATTGGTTCAATTAGTCCTAAGGCTTTCTTTTTACAAATATCTCAAAGAAAAAATATCCTACTTAGGAATATCTAGATATTACTAACCTTGGCACTTAGTAGGAATGTTCGAACCATGATTCTAACCTCAAAACTAATCTAGATTAGGCTAAGATTCTAGGTCAAGTCTCAACTAAACAAATAGAACATATTTAATTAATAAAATTCATTTTCATTTAAAAGTCAAAAATGACCAAAATACCCTTAGGCTAAAAATTGGTAATTTGAAATTCTAATCACATGACTAGGCTCCCATGGTCATGGTTAGTCTCTAGGCTTAGCAATTCTAGGATTACAATAGTTAACCATCAAAATCATAATTCAACATTTTAACTAGTTTTAAATTAATTAAAAATCATCAAAAATCATAATATAATTTAAATATTATTATTAAATAATTATAATTATAAAAGTTTAAAATTACTCTTATTTTTGAAAAGTGGATGTTACAAGTCTACCCTCCTTAGAAGAATTTTGTCCTCGAAATTAAGATGATCGTACCCCCTTCTAGGTCAAACCCCCAACAATCAAGGTCAATAGATAACATGCAATAATAGTCCTACTTGTCATAATTCCACAGTCTTGAATAGGGTAACTACGCTATCTAGCATATCACAAGCATATGCTGACAGGTACTAATGGAAATCACACATGAATATGGGAAAGAAGAACAAGAAGGACAAACCTACTAACCCATCACCTGCAACGTCGGTCTCCTCGACCGCCATCGCAAAATCTCTACCCCTCTGGTGCTGAGCTACAGGTAGCCTAGCTCCCTCAAAAGGAGGTAAGCGGGACAATCTATCATCTTGTGGGCATCAGACCGACAAAATAGACAAACCTTTAGCCTCCTCCTACAAGACTCCCAAACATGCCCTGCCTTCCTGTAGTAGGCACAAGTCTGCACCCTGCGGTCCTATGCTCTAGGCTGACATTGTGCCTGTTGTACTCTCACTGGTGCCTGCATCTACTGAATCTGTACGTGAGGCCTCTTGGCTTGGCCTTCGCTGCTACTGGCTTCCTGAAAGTCCCGACCTCTATTCAGTTTTAGCCCCAGGTCATCCTCTGCCACCATAGCTCTGTTTGCTATTGATTATAAAAGAACAGAACAATTTTATGGAAGAAGTGGACTTTTACTTCACAACTACAAACTCGCTTGTACAGAAGAAAGCCTAAGAACAAAAACTAGGAAAAGCAATCTAAAGTGCAATTGTTTTATTTTTTTGGGGGGTGAAGGTAGAGGCTCGGAAGAGTGCTATCAACTCTGCCTTACTCCTTCGACGATCGGACGTCGCTTCGGCTCTGATGAAGAAATGCTCTTGTTGGGTGCTCTTTGCTCTATACCTCTCTCTGTGTCTCCGCCGCTCTCTGTCCAGGGTTTTGTAAGGGAATGGCACATTGCTATTTATAGGACTTTGTGATAACTAGGGTGTGCAGTAATTGCTTCTTGAAAAGTAGGCGGTTAGGGATTTGGTTAAGATTAGCCTTGATCTTGTTTGTTGGAAATCAATCTGGGCTATTATGTTGATTGCAACAAATCTGCATTGTTTGTTGGAAATTAATCCGGGCAGTTATGTTGATTGCAATAAATCTGTATTATGATAATTTGTTGATAGCATCAAATCCGAGTGGATAAGTCTTGGTCAATCTTCTGCCACGTGTCCCAACCGCCATTATGATGAGAGCCGTATGAACGCGGGTAAATAAGTCTTAGTCGATCTTCTGCCACGTGTCCTAACTGCCATTGTGCTGCGAGCCGCATAGACGGGGCATCCTGGCAGAGCCGCATGAGTGTGGCCCCGACTATCGAGCCACGTGAAGGTGGCAGCCGCATGAGAGTGACAGCCGTATAAGAGTGAACCCTAACTGAACCGCATAAGGGTGGCCCCCCACAATCCGAGCCGCATGAGAGTGGCAGCCGCATAGGGGTGGCCTCTAACTGAACAGCATAAGGGTGGTCCCCACAATCCGAGTCGCGTGAGGGTGGCAGCCGCATAAGGGTGAACCCCTAACTGAACCGCATAAGGGTGGTCTGGGCGGTCCACATGGAGATCTTCATTGGACTTTGTGGACTGTGCCGGCTGTCTCAGAGATTTTCTCGTCTTTTGAGGAGCCTGACGCATCTTCTCATTATGTCAGAGCCGTCAGAGCTGTCACTTTATGTCAGAGCATTAAATGGCCAGCTGCAGGAAGTAAATATGGCCAGCTGTTATCAGCCTGTTTTGAGCCGCATGAGGCCACGTGGCTCTTTCTGAGCCGCATAAAGTCCCTGAGCCGCATGCGGCTCTCTGGGTCTTTCCGAGCCGCATAAGATTCTTCGAACTTTTGAGCCGCATGTTGAGTCTGGACCGCATATGAATTTATTATTCTTTTTTATGCTTCTACAAGACCCCCTTCAAAGTTTTCAATTTTGTAAAAATTGAAATACTTTGAATAAGAAGCATGCCCACGTAGCCGTATAGACTTCTCTGACCGCATAGGATTTTTTAGCCGCATGGATTACTCTGGCCGTATGGAATTCTCTAGCCGCATGGGCTGCTCTGGCCGCATGCAGCTCTGCCTGCCACGTAGGTGTCTCATTAATTGCCCTTGATTTGTTTTGATTTAAAGCCGTCTATTGGAATAGGATCCCAAGAGTCAGCTTTCAATATTTGTATTTATTCTTAATGATTACGAGTAATCTTTTGCATGCGGGGGATAGAAATCCAAGAGTCGGTCTCCTCTCCTAGGCAGCACATGAATCAAAGCGTCCATCGGTCTACGAGCCCTCCCTGTCTGCCTATAAATACGAGTAATTTTTAGAGAGAGACCCTTTACTCTCTCTTCTTGTTCAAGCCTTTCTTGCCCTAGCTGCCGTCTTCTTCTCCTTTGATCATCGATGGCTCCCAAGACTTTCAAGGCTTCCTCTGCGGCGAAAGGTAAAGGAGCGGCTTCTTCGTTGACTGCGGCGTCCGCAGTCCATCCTGATGTTCACCATGCCATTGCTGGTAAGAATGTTGGGAGGGAATTGCATGAACTCAAAACCCTAACCATCATGGCCATGCCGCATGTTTTATGCGCGGGCCTTCTTCATCTTCATTGAACTGTTCAAGTTTATTATGCTGTATGTGCCGCTTGTACATCTCATGTCCGAGCCACATGGGGGTATGCCCCATGTTCGAGCTACATGAGAGTCGTCTCGTGACCGCATAAGCACTGGACCGCATGAATACCCACAGAACAGGGCCGTATAAGTCCCTCTAAACTGAGCCGTATGAACCCCCACAAAACAGGGCTGCTTAAGCTCCCCACAAAATAGGGCCGCATAAGCTCTCTGAGCCGCATGAGGCCACGCTAAGCAAAACCACATAAGATCATTTGAACTGGGTCGCATGAGACCGCGCTAAGCAGAACCGCATAAGCTCATTTGAACTGGGCCGTATGAGACCGTATCAAATCAGAGCCGCATAAGCTCTTCTGAACCGTGTCGCGTGAACACTCGCTAAACCGAGCCGCATAAGCTCACTTGAACTGGGTCGCATAAGGCCCCGCCAAAATAGAGCTGCATAAGCCCCCCCCTTTTTAATTGTGCCGCATAAGGACCCACCTAATCAGAGCCGCATAAGCCCAGAAACACTAAGTGGTTTTACCTTTCTAACTTGTTTCCTTTGTCTTTTTTCAGTGAATCTGCCAGTCAATCCTGCAGGAGAGCCTTTGGTGGGTTTAGCCCAATATGCTGTGGGTGTGCAGTTTGACCACATAGTCCAGTATGTGGTGAACCAGCTTCCCAAAGACGAGCCTATGGAGAGACTGAATGCTATCAAGAACCAGTCCTTCTACTTTCTCTGTGCCATGATGAACTCGGGGCGATTGGGGGGAGAATACCTGAAGCCTGCGTTCTTCTTTGGGGATGCCTTGACTGTGAAGAACTTCTAAGTTCTGGATATATCTGAGAGCTGGAGCTTTACTTCTGACGGAATGGCGATCCATATTCCTCAGATAGAGCGTTATTTTCTGCTGTCGTGGTTCAATATGCTGCCGATGGACAGAAAGATGGTGGACTCCTTAACTCCGAGCCAGTCGGGAATGTTTGTGGGTAACATCCACTATAACAGAAACTTAGACTCAGTGTATGCGGGCAAGGTATCTGTCAGTTGCTACGTGATGGGGTTGGCCTCGGGTACCTTCTCAAATATGCAGGGTCCCAATTTCAAGTTCTCTCAAGCCGACACTTTCCTGAACCAGCTTGCTCGGAAGGGGTCCTATCCCATTGGCCGGTTGGCACTATTGAACTGGATAAACCCCATCCCTTCGTGGGCCAATTTGACCACGTGGATTCTTCGAAAGTATGAGACTCTCCTTCATGAGATCGGCCTCTATCATGCCATTCGGGGCACCTATCACGGTCTGTCCATGAATAAGATGCTGTTCATGGCTCTCCTGGAGATGTACAATCGGCGGACGGGAACCTTCTTCATGACTGGAGGGGAGATGGGACTCGCTCTCCATGAGATACATGCAGTTTCCAAGCTGCCCTGAGGGAAAGAAGTCTTTGAAGTGTATACCCCGACGAACGAAGAGTTCGAGGATTTGGATCGACGGTTCCTGAGCTTTATTGCCGTATACCAAGAACTACTATGTCATCACAGCACCTGCCACCAGACATCCATCAAGAAGGACGGTAGCTCGGAAGGGAACCTTCCTCACACCCAGACATGGCTCATACACCTTTTTATGATAGACACCTCAGGTCGAGTTTTTTCCCAAAATCCTCAAACCCAGGAGGAAGTTCAGGACCTGGTATTGACTGCCAAGAGGTCGAGGACCACGGGCGACAGGTTTGGGAGTCGGACTGACTCCTTCAGTTATTTTTATCAGGGTGCTCAGCAGCTGTCAGAGAAGGCACTCCTGGCAGGGTTCCTGATGGTGTGGCTGCAAAACTGCGTGGTCTCGGGAGGGGCTGGTTCTATTGAGAGGATCAGCCGTAACTTTATCCTCCCTGCTGTGAAGCTGGTCTTTAGGGCCAGACTAGCTCTTCTTCCGACCATGGTGTGTAGCATACACCGTGGCCTCCGTGCCTTCTCGTCCAAGGTCATTGCCCGTGACACGGCGAAGGACTTTGAACGCGTTGAACTGCCCTATCATTATCTGATGGGGTGGCTGTTGATGCACTACCAGTCTTTGATGAGGCCTGGCGCAGAAGACGACGCTATGGCTGATGATGCTTTCATCTTCGAATATCACCATCAGCCCTGGAAGTGCAGCACTATGTCAGCCTGTCGGAGGGCGCTGGCGAGAGTGGACGGATACAACTTTTTTGTGTCTGTTCCTCGTTTTACCGATGAAGAAGTGAGGGGCATACATATTGATGGTACCGGACCTCCTCACCTCTTGCCTGAGAAGATGCTCCTTTGGTTGCGTAATATCTGTCCTGCGCACCTAGTATACCGCAACCGCAACACTGTCTACTTGGAGCCTTACTTACCCAGTAGGTTCTTCCGACAGTTTGGGTATAGTCATCTACTCTTGGACAGTCCCAGCCCTTGCCTGGGTTTTGAAGGTAGCGTCCTTGACGGCATCCGGGCCTGGCATTATTATGACACGGTTCACACTCGTACTAGCTTCTCAGTTCCTGATGCTGAGGCGCCAGGAGAGATTTTGTATTTGGCGGCTCTATACCATGTCACGGCGAGTAAGCCTCCTATTGGCTTTGACCCGAGTACCAGCTTTATTGTTGGTACTGGCTTGGTGGAGAAGTCCCAGGGGTCCAAGGCGAGGAAGAAGTGGGAGAACACAGTTGCTGTGTCGGACTCGGAGTCTGCCGACGCGGACGAAGAGGATGACGAGCATTACCCCGATAACTCTCTTCCTCTTGCAGAAAATATGGTGGCGAATCAGCTGCCTGTCGTACCTGGTCCTTCGTGCAAACGAAGTAGGCATGAGCCCGCCGTTGGCGGCAGAACTTACTCTGTGAAACAGACTGCGTCTAAGCCTCGTAGGCTGCTCATCAAGGAGAGAGGCGAGTGTCACTACCACATTTCTAGTATGAGGGTATTTTTGACATTTTTGGGGTAATTTAAATTTATTAGAATTTATTTGAATTTATGGAAATTTTTAGGAATTATTTTGGAATTGTTTGAACTAGATTGACTTTGACTAGTTTGGACCCTTGTAGACCAACCTAGAAACTAACCCTAGTTAGTATGGACTTGGTTAGGTTATATGACTCTAGTCTAACCTAGCCTAATCCTTGGTTTGGTCATTAGACTCTAATTAGCAATAGGAATTAGAAAGTCATAAGTCATGGCTTATGATTTAGAGCCTTTGATAAATCATTTAACTCATAGCCTTGTAAGTTGGTCCAAAGCCCAAAGCAATTACCAAGCCCTAATCCCTAGACATACTGGCCGGCCACCCATATCATCATTGGGATCACCACCCTATAAATACTCTCCTAATATTAGGGTTGCCTCTTTCTTAGGAAAGCTCAAAGTTTAAGGAAAGGTTTGTTTCTACTTCTTTTAATCCCTAGAATTCCATTCCTCTTCCTTCTTCATTCAAATCTCTTCCAATAGGTTCTAATACACCAATTCTTGCTATCATTAAAGTTTCAGTTCAGTTTGTGGTGATTTGATTGGATTGGGACATCAAGGAGAAGAGCTCTAGAAAGGGGGTTTTTATAGAAAGTTCAAGAATAGATAACTTCTCCATTTCTTCATAAAATTTTGATTTGTTTTCATATTTAGGAAGCCCTGGGAGTCCCCTAAGTGTCTGCATTGGTTTCGTGTCGGATTTCATAAGTTTTGTGTCCGTTTGGACACGTGTCAGGAGCTATCCCTAGGTGTTTGTCGAAATGCCTCAAAGGGCATTTCGATCTCTTTTAAGCAATTTTTTTAAATGGAAATTTAGGTTTTATTATTGTTTATGCATTCCTATTCATCTGAGTGGATTTTTGTGTCGGCTTGTGTCAATTTCGACGTGTGGACATGCGCTGCACACGCGCGCACGCTCGCTCGGGATTGGATCCCCTGCTGTTCGGGGCTTGGTGTGCAGTGTACACTCCATTTCGACGCACGAAAATTGACACGCGTGTCATGTCCGTGACTGACACGAGGTTCGTTAAGTGTCACGAGCTCTCGTGTCGTATCGGATACGCATTTGCCCGTGCACGTGTCGTGCACTTTGTATATCAGTATTCTTAAAATGTGTTCCTGTGTTAAATCGTTTTAATGCTTTTAAATTGTGTCTTAATTGTTTAGATAGATCCTAAATGTATTGTTAAACTTTGGTTACATTAGGTTTACATGTAATTTAGGTTAATGTAGAAAACTGGATTCGAAGTTGGGTTTTCAGAGAGATTCCTGACACATTGCCTTTTTTTCAGTTATTTGCCTAACTTTTAATCTAAAAATTTGTGATGTTCTACTACTAATTAACCCTTACATGTTTAGCTAATGTTTAACTCATTGTTACTCTGATTTTGGGTTTGGGAGTGATAATGACTATTGGTCAATTGGTAGTTTAGATGCTATGGCTGATACATGTGTACTGTCGAAATTTCCAGTTTCAATATGATGTTTGTCAGCAAGTTTAGCCTATTTATTACTATTAATTACATGATATTAGAGCCCTGATATATTCTCCTATATATTTTCTAACTGTATGCTGAAATTTGGGTTGATTCGAATTGAGAACTGTCAACCGTTTTGAATTACAATGTTGTTTCTTCAGAAACCTGGGAATGGGTTTGAGGTCAGAGTTTTCCTGAGATTCCAGTTTGGAATACGATTTTTGTACAATTGTTTAAACCATTCGGTACTGTTAACATGTGGGTTTAAGTTCCTAGATTCATTCTCCTGTACTTGAGCTACTTGTGTGTCAATTTGGGTGTTGTTTGGTTGAGCATTGGGTTCAATTTAGAGCTATATATGATAGGTTGTAACTGTCATATTGTAGACTAAATCTGAGATTTTGTTGAGAGACTAAAACCTGGGACTGAGTTCAGTCTCCAGGAACAGTTGCCTTGGGATTTCATTCCCAGTATTTGATAACCTGAGTTACTTTACATTTGATGTGCATTGTTCTTCAAAACTGGGAATTGGTCCTATAGAAGAAAATCTGAGAATTTATGTAGGACTGAACTTGAGTACTATGTTTTGGTTATGATTGATAGTTCAAAACCTGAGAATGTTAGGATGTAGACTGAAATTTGGAATTGGTTTTTATGGCTGAAAACTGAGTTTTAAATAGGTGTACTGATTTGCAATGTTCTACAAAACCTGGGATTTTTTTTGTATGCCTCGTTGGTTCAGTGCCTCTCCTCAGGACAGCCCCATCTCTCTCACATTTTTCCCTCTACACACAGTCACAACACTGCCACTATTCCAAGTTTTACACATGTATACACTAGCCACTGTTTTTCCAGTTTTCTCACTCACATTACCCTCCTCCACACACACACACACAGCTATACTCCTACTTACTCACTGCTCATACATGTTTCACTCTTTAACACACACACACAAAGCCTCACATACATTGTTTCACTCACTCTCTTTTTCACACATACAGTCTTATGTATCATTCCCTCTCTATGTGTGTCCTATTTTTCTATGTGGTTATATGCTAATATATATATATATATATATATATATATATATATATATATATATATATATATATATATATATATATATATATATATATATATATATAGGGTAGTTGAGTGTATTTTTGGGTATCTAGTCTTGATACCTACATAGGATGTATGAGTTATACAAGTATATATATATATGTCACATATATATACAACTTGTGTATTTATTATACATAGGTAATATATATACATGTGTTAAGCATAGGCCTAGGTAATGTGGCATAGCTTGGTGAGCCTAGATTGGGCTTGTACAACTTTATTAGACCTAGTATAGCCTAGTTTAGACTTGGTTGACCTAGTTTGACTTCTAGGGTTGACCAGAGTTGACCAAGAGTTGACTTTGGCCTAGATTGACCTAGAATCATGTAGAATGCATAGTAGGATTTAGTTTTACCATTTTGGACTTGTTGTGACTTGTGCTGTTCTGATTAGGAGCCAGACACCACTCCTCGGACAGTACTTTCATATTGGACACTCAGATACCAGGCGAGTACATTCTCTGATCATTTCATATCCTGCTTAGAATTATTTCCTGTATTAAATTACTTTACTTGTACTGTCACGTTGGTCACACGGATTGGTACTATATGGATCCCTTCTTGAGATATTATCCTTAGGGAGCATCGGGTACTACATGTTCTGCGCGTTTCACTTACATGGCGTATCACTATGCTTCACTGGTTCTTTGATCACTTGTGACATATACTCTTATGGTCACAGAGTCTCCTAGAATCTCTTATCCCATTTACTGGGTATCCTAGAATCTCCTAGAATCCCCATTTATGGGACATCCATGTATCACCCTTCGGGGGCCTTGCATGGAATTATATCATAACATAACCTAGTTGGATCCTTGTGTATTGATTGGGGGTACGGGGGAGTAGAAATAGACATGTGAATACTATCCAAGTAGTGTAGCATCAGAATCTCTTCCATAGTGTAGCATCAGAATCTCCTATGCCATTTATATGTCTATATTGTACTCTGACTCACTAGCCACGTGTTAGTTCTCTATTTATAGTAGATATTTCTATTACAGCTTTCTCTCTCTGTTTACATACTGTACTTCTTTCAGTACTTGTATCTTACTTTACTGCATGATTATATTTTCTAACCTGCTATGAACTGTTGAGATGTACTGTACTCGCTCCTGTCCTGACTGGACATGTTGAAATATTACAGAGGACGAGGAGGAGGTCTGTCTGGACACTTTCTACGGGGCAGCCTTAGATGACACTTGCGAGCTGGACCCTCAGGAGGACCCAGCTCTAGCTGAGGACATCACCCCCATTGCCTAGACTAGATTAGTTAGGCTTATCTTATATTATGTAGTCTTGAGACATGTTTAGCTAGACTTTATTCTGAGCTCTGAGTTGTATATATTCTTTCATTTTGTATCTGAGACCATGTACTTATGGATATTTGCTGGGTTTATCTTAGACTACTTTATCATCTATTTGTTTCCTTGAGTTCTATTTCATATCGTGCTATCTCTTCCTTAGTTGTGATTGAGTTTTATTACTGTTATGTCACCCCATTCGGGGAGTATAAATTGTTTAGATATGTTTTGTTAGATGTATGTTGACCTAGGACAGCATTCTACCGCCGATACTGCGGCGTAGGCTGGACGTACCCACGTCTCGTGCCCTTACTCTAGGGTGCGGGTCGTGACATGTTTTTAGTGGTGGCCCATGCAGGTCGTAGACTAGAAGTGTAGTGGTATTCGAACTAGAGTATCACTACAGCCTGCAGTAAGATATAGAACATTAATTTTAAGGTACTCAATCACTTTAGGAAAAATTCTTTTATTTGCCATCTAAATCCTTATTGTCAGCTGATCCTTTGAATTTTTAACTGTCCGCCTTTGTTATTTCGCTTCTTTCTCAGAAATTGATACTCTTGTTTGTCTATCTTCAGGATGGTAGAGACAAGATCGCAGCGTACCATTCATAGGGATGCTATGGAGGGGACTGCTACCTCCCAGCCAGTACAGCGGGGCCAGGGGACTGCAGCTCCTGCCACCTCTGCTCGTATTGAGACCTCGGCAGTAGCAGCAGGGGGTATGCTTCCACCGGCTCGGAGGCAGGACCCGGTCATTCCAAAGGATCCTTTCCAGCAGCCGCCGCCTACAGGACACGTGGACGCAGCACAGATGTTCGCGTACTTCCAGTAGTTCATGGACCGGCAGCAGGCTCGACAGGATAGGGGCATAGAGTTGGCCCTTACGACGGTTGCAGCTCGACCAGTGGTCCATCAGCCGAGGACACCGAGGATCGAGCAGTTTTAGAAGATGAGCCCCAGAGACTTTCTGGGGACAGAGGGGATCCTATATGTCGATGAGTGGATCGAGCATATAGAGGAGATCTTCCGCTTGGCCAGGATACCAGCAGATCTTCAGATCGAGGTCGCAGCTAGCCGGATACGAGATCTCGCTCGCACCTGGTATCAGTCAGACCCCAGGGTGGGGGTACCTGGGCAGACTTGGGAGCAGTTCAAGGGCTTCTTCAAGAAGAAGTTCTTCCCAGATTCAGCACTCAAAGCATTGGAGTCGCAGTTCGAGAGCCTAGTCCAGGGGAGCCTTTCAGTGGAGGAGTACGCCGGAGAGTTTGGCCGCCTCGGCAGGTTTGTAGAGCGCTTGAGTGAGACGGCGAAGGCCCAGAGGTTCCGGAAGGGTCTAGTCAAGGAGGTCAAGTCCTTGACCAAGGGCAACCGGGATGCTACGTTCGAGGAGATCTTGACGGGAGCCTTGCTAGCAGAGGATGATCTTGAGCTTAGGCTCAAGAGGGGGCAAAACCCAGTTGGAGGCAGCAGCAGCGGGGGCCAGGCCAAGAGGCCCCACTTTCAGCATCAGCAGCTGAGGCAGTTTCAGCCGCAGCCGATCTAGCAGAGGCCAGTTCACCAGCAGCAGTAGCCGAGACAGCACTAGCAGGGTCAGAGACAGGGTGGTACTTGTGCCTACTGCAAGAAGCCTGGACACGTCTTCAATGAGTGCCGAAAGATGCTGGGCCAGTGCCTGGTGTGTGGCTCAGCAGACCACCAGATGAGGGAGTGCCGCATGGGATGAGCAGCCCAGAGAGCAGCAGTCAGAGCTCCAGCAGGCCAGCAGAGGGGACCAGCCCTACCGACGCAGCAGCAGAGGTTCGTCCAGCACCAGCAGCAGGCCAGGGGAGGCCAACAGGGGCAAACTTTTGCCATGACAGCTGGAGATGCAGAGGTGATAGGAGAGCTGATTGCAGGTTCGATTCTACTCGACTCCAGTCCAGCTTTTTTATTATTCGATTCCGGTGCTTCGCATAGCTTCATATCAGTATCTTTTATGATTAGACATGGTATCATAGCTGAATCGTTGCCTAGGACTTACAAGATCACGACCGGGGGTGGCATTATCCTCGTGAGTGATGTTTGTAAGGGTCGGAGAGTAGTTTTAGGAGGCCGTAAGTTGGAGGTGAGCCTGCTCGTAATGCTATTGCCGAACTACGATATAGTACTAGGCATGGATTGGTTGAGCAGGCACCACGCTAGCATTGATTACAGAGGGGGTAGAGTTCTCTTCAGAGCGCCGGGGGAGCCAGAGTTCGAGTACTCCAAACGTCAGGCAGAGCAGAGCAGCGGAGTCTTCTGTGGAGTCTCGGTCGAGGAGTAGGCGATTCCACACCCCTTGATAGCAGAGTATATAGATGTTTTCCCAGAGGAGTTGCCGGGATTGCCACCAGACAGAGACATAGAGTTCTCGATAGACTTGGTTCCAGGAGCGGAACCCATCTTTCAGCATGTCTATCGGGTGAACAACAGCGAGCTGGTGGAGCTAAAGAAGCAGGTGGATGAGCTACAGGACAAGGGCTTCATCCGCTCGAGTTCGTCGCCATGGGGTGCACCAGTGTTGTTCGTGCCGAAGAAGGATGGGTCAGTACGCATGTGTATTGACTATAGGGCACTCAACAACCTCATGATCAAGAACAAATACCCACTGCCGCGGATCGACGATCTATTTGACCAGTTGAGCGGAGCTCGGGTATTTTCCAAGATTGATATGAGGTCGTGATACCACCAGGTGAAGGTGAAGAGGGAGGATATTCCCAAGACCACTTTCAGGATGCGGTACGGGCAGTTTGAGTTTTTGGTTATGCCGTTTGAGCTAACCAATGCACCAGCAGTGTTTATGAACCTTATGAACAAGGTGTTCCACCAGTATCTGGATCAGTTCGTGGTGGTGTTCATTGACAACATCTTGGTATATTCTAAGACAAAGAAGGAGCACGAGGAGCATTTGAGGATCGTGTTGGAGACTCTTAGGAAGGAGCAGCTTTACGAAAAGCTCTCCAAGTGCGAGTTCTTCTTGGACCGGGTAGACTTCTTGGGACATGTGGTGACTGGAGATGGTATCTCAGTTGACCCCAAAAAGATTGTAGCAGTTGAGGCATGGGCAGCGCCGACTTCAGTTACAGAGATCATGAGTTTCCTGGGGCTGGCAGGATATTATCGAAGATTTGTACAGGATTTCTCCCGGGTTGGAGAGCCGTTGACTCGGTTGACCCGGAAGGATGCTGAGTTCGTTTGGTCAGAGGAGTGTCAGGCAGCTTTTGATGAGTTGAAGAAGCGGCTTACGACAGCTCCGATTCTGACATTGCCTTCAGGATCAGGTGGTTTCACTATTTATAGTGATGCTTCAGGGAAGGGGTTGGGTTGCGTCTTACAGCAGCATGGAAAGGTGATTGCCTATGCTTCCAGGCAATTACGTCACTATGAGAAGAACTACCCTACCCACGACCTGGAGCTGGCAGCAGTGATATTTGCTCTGAAGCTGTAGAAGCATTATCTGTATGGTGAGAGGGTGGAGATCTTCACAGATCACAAGAGCTTAAAGTATGTGTTCACTCAGAAGGAGTTGAACATGAGACAGCGCAGATGGCTAGAGTTGATGAAGGATTTTGACATCCTACTTCAGTATCACCCAGGGAAGGCCAACGTGGTTGCCGATGCCTTGAGTAGGTATCCGACAGCCATGTGTTTGACCATGGATCGACATTTGCTTGCCGACTTGGAAAGCCTTGGGATTGAGGTGATCGTGCCCGGAGTGCAGATGCAGCTATGAGGGATGCAGATTCAGTCAGACTTGGTGGAGAGGATTAAGTTGGCACAGTTTGAGGATGTTGCTCTGCGGTGTCTCCGAGAGCAGGTTCGAGCAGGATTGCTGAAGGGCGAGTTTTCTCTTGTAGAGGATGGTGCCTTGAGGCACGGTTCCAGATTATGTGTGCCCAACGGAGATCTCAGGAAGCAGGTTATGCAGGAGGCCCACAGATCTCAGTACTCTATACACCCGGGTGCCAACAAGATGTACCGAGATCTGAGGGAGCATATTTGGTGGTCAGGAATGAAGCGGGAGGTGGCTCGCTTCGTGGCTAGGTGCTTGGTCTGTCAGCAGGTCAAGGCAGAGAGACAGAGGCCCGGTGGATTGTTGCAGCCGCTGCCCATTCCCGAGTGGAAATGGGAGCATATCACTATGGACTTCGTATCAGGATTATCGCGTACTCCAGGAGGGAAAGACGCGATTTGGGTCATTGTTGATAGGTTGACCAAATCGGCCCACTTTTTGCCATTCAAGGTGGGTACGTCTACAGAGAGGCTGGCGGAGATGTATATGTGGCAGATAGTCAGGATTCACGGGGTTCCGGTCAGCATCATCTCAGATCGGGATAGCCGTTTTACTTTTCATTTCTGGAGGAGTCTGCAGACCAGCTTGGGCACTCAGCTCAAGTTTAGTACTGCATACCACCCCCAGACGGACGGACAGTCAGAACGGACTATTCAGACACTTGAGGATATGCTGCGGACGTGCATCCTGGACTTTGGAGGTTCCTGGGAGGATCATCTTCATTTGGTGGAGTTTGCTTATAATAATAGTTTCCAGGCCAGCATTGAGATATCACCTTTCGAGGCTCTGTACGGGCGTAGGTGCCGTACACCCTTATCTTGGGATGATGTTGGTGAGCGAGCTTTACTTAGGCCAGAAATGGTTGTTGATGCAGCCAAAAAGGTAAAGCTCATCAGGGACAGACTTCGCGTGGTGCAGGACAGACATCGGCACTGGGCCGATAGCCACCGGAGGCCGTTGGAGTTTGAGGTACAGATTAGAGTAGGATTAGATTTAGGTTTGTTTGTTTGTGATTTTTTATCATGTTTATTTATTATAATTAATTGAGACCTTGCTTGTGATTAGGTCGGAGACTAGGTTTTCTTGAGGATATCTCTGACTCGTGGTACGATACATTTTGGTGGAGGCGGAAAGCTTAGCCCGCGCTTCATCGGCCCTTTCGTTATCAGCGGGAGAGTTGGTGACGTTGCATACAGGCTAGACTTGCCGCATGTACTAGTGGAGGTCCAGAACATATTCCATGTATCACAGTTGAGACGGTACGTGGCTGACCCTAGCCATGTGCTCAATCATTCAGAGATTGAGGTTGGGCCTTCTCTCAGCTATCCAGAGCAGCCAGTGGAGATTCTGGATCGACGGAAGAAGGTTCTGAGGAACCAGGTGATACCCTTGGTACGCGTCGCATGGAGGCATCATTCTCCAGGAGAGTCTACCTGGGAGCGGGAGGATGAGATGCGTGAGCGCTACCCTTATCTTTTTGGACCGTGAGGTATACTTTCTATCCTTCTTATCAGTTGTATTTCGCCTTTCAATTTTGAGGACAAAATTCTTTTAAGGATGGTAGATTTGTCACTACCACATTTCTAGTGTGAGGGTATTTTTGACATTTTTGGGGTAATTTAAATTTATTTGAATTTATGGGAATTTTTAGGAATTATTTTGGAATTGTTTGAACTAGATTGACTTTGACTAGTTTGGACCCTTGTAGACCAACCTAGAAGCTAACCCTAGTTAGTATGGACTTGGTTAGGTTATATGACTCTAGTATAACCTAGCCTAATCCTTGGTTTGGTCATTAGACTCTAATTAGCAATAGGAATTAGAAAGTCATAAGTCATGGCTTATGATTTAGAGCCTTTGATAAATCATTTAACTCATAGCCTTGTAAGTTGGCCCAAAGCCCAAAGCAATTACCAAGCCCTAATCCCTAGACATAGTGGCCGGCTACCCATATCATCATTGGGATCATCACCCTATAAATACTCTCCTAATATTAGGGTTGCCTCTTTCTTAGGAAAGCTCAAAGTTTAAGAAAAGGTTTGTTTCTACTTCTTTTAATCCCTAGAATTCCATTCCTCTTCCTTCTTCATTCAAATCTCTTCCAATAGGTTCTAATACACCTATTCTTGCTGTAATTAAAGTTTCAGTTCAGTTTGTGGTGATTTGATTGGATTGGGACATCAAGGAGAAAAGCTCTAGAAAGGGGGTTTTATAGAAAGTTCAAGAATATGTAACTTCTCCATTTCTCCATGAAATTTCGATTTGTTTTCATATTTAGGAAGCCCTAGGAGTCCCCTAAGTGTCTGTATTGGTTTCGTGTCGGGTTTCATAAGTTTCGTGTCCGTTTGGACACGTGTCAGGAGCTATCCCTAGGTGTTTGTCGAAATGCCTCAAAGGGCATTTCGATCTCTTTTAAGCAATATTTTTAAATGGAAATTTAGGTTTTATTATTGCTTATGCATTCCTATTCATCTGAGTGGATTTTTGTGTCGGCTTGTGTCGATTTCGACACGTGGACACGCGCTGTACACGTGCGCGCGGGCTCGGGATTGGATCCCCTGCTGTTCGGGGCTTGGTGTGCAGTGTACACTCCATTTCGACGCACGAAAATTGACACGCGTGTCGTGTCCGTGACTGACATGAGGTTCGTGAAGTGTCACGAGCTCTCGTGTCGTATCGGACACGCATTTGCCCGTGCACGTGTCGTGCACTATGTATATCAGTATTCTTAAAATGTGTTCCTGTGTTAAATCATTTTAATGCTTTTAAATTATGTCTTAATTATTTAGATAGATCCTAAATGTATTGTTAAACTTTGATTACATTAGGTTTACATGTAATTTAGGTTAATGTGGAAAAACTGGACTCGAAGTTGGGTTTTCAGAGAGATTCCTGATACATTGCCTTTTTCAGTTATTTGCCTAACTTTTAATCTAAAAATTTGTGATGTTCTACTGCTAATTAACACCCTACATGTTTAGCTAATGTTTAACTCATTGTTACTCTGATTTTGGGTTTGGGAGTGATAATGAGTATTGGTCAATTGGTAGTTTAGATGCTATGGCTGATACATGTGTACTGTCAAAATTTCCAGTTTTAATATGATGTTTGTCAGCTAGTTTAGCCTATTTATTACTATTAATTACATGATATTAGAGCCCTGATATATTCTCCTATATATTTTCTAACTGTATGCTGAAATTTGGGTTGATTCGAATTGAGAACTGTCAACTGTTTTGAATTGTAATGCTGTTTCTTCAGAAACCTGGGAATTGGTTTGAGGTCAGAGTTTTCCTTAGATTCCAGTTTGGAATACAATTTTTGTACAACTGTTTAAACCATTCAGTACTGTTAACATGTGGGTTTAAGTTCCTAGATTCATTCTCCTATACTTGAGCTACTTGTGTGTCAATTTGGGTGTTGTTTGGTTGAGCATTGGGTTCGATTTAGAGCTATATATGATAGGTTGTAACTGTTATGTTGTAGACTAAATCTGAGATTTTGTTGAGGGACTAAAACCTGGGACTGAGTTCAGTCTCCAGGAACAGTTGCCTTGGGATTTCATTCCCAGTATTTGATAACCTGAGTTACTTTACATTTGATGTGCATTGTTCTTCAAATATGGGAATTGGTCCTATAGAAGGAAATTTGAGAATTTATGTAGGACTGAACTTGAGTACTATATTTTGGTTATGATTGATAGTTCAAAACCTGAGAATGTTAGGATGTAGACTGAAATTTGGAATTGGTTTTTATGGCTGAAAACTGAGTTTTAAATAGGTGTACTGATTTGCAATGTTCTTCAAAACCTGGGATTTTTTTTGTGTGCCTCATTGGTTCAGTGCCTGTCCTCAGGACAGCCCCATCTCTCTCACATTTTTCCCTCTACACACAGTCACAACACTGCCACTATTCCAAGTTTTACACATGTATACACTAGCCACTGTATTTCCAGTTTTCTCACTCACATTACCCTCCTCCACACACACACACACAGCTATACTCCTACTCACTCACTGCTCATACATGTTTCACTCTTTAACACACACACACACAAAGCCTCACACACATTGTTTCACTCACTCTCTTTTTCACACACACAGTCTTATGTATCATTCTCTCTCTATGTGTGTCCTATTTTTCTATGTGGTTATATGCTAATAGATATATATATAGGGTAGTTGAGTATATTTTTTGGTATCTAGTCTAGATACCTACATAGGATGTATGAGTTATACAAGTATATATATATATATATGTCACATATATATACAACTTGTGTATTTATTATACATAGGTAATATATATACATGTGTTAAGCATAGACCTAGGTAATGTGGCATAGCTTGGTGAGCCTAGATTGGGCTTGTACAACTTTATTAGACCTAGTATAGCCTAGTTTAGACTTGGTTGACCTAGTTTGACTTCTAGGGTTGACAAGAGTTGACCAAGAGTTGACTTTGGCCTAGATTGACCTAGAATCATGTAGAATGCATAGTAGGATTTAGTTTTACTATTTTGGACTTGTTGTGACTTGTGCTGTTCTGATTAGGAGCCAGACACCACTCATCGGACAGTACTTTCATATTGGACACTCAGATACCAGGCGAGTACATTCTCTGATTATTTCATATCCTGCTTAGAATTATTTCCTACATTAAATTACTTTACTTGTACTGTCACGTTGGTCACACGGATTGGTACTATATGGATCCCTTCTTGAGATGTTATCCTTAGGGAGCATCAGGTACTACATGTTCTGTGCGTTTCACTTACATGGCGTATCACTATGCTTCACTGGTTCTTTGATCACTTATGACATATACTCTTATGATCACAGAGTCTCCTAGAATCTCTTATCCCATTTACTGGGTATCCTAGAATCTTCTAGAATCCCTATTTATGGGACATCCATGTATCACCCTTCGGGGGCCTTGCATGGAATCATAACATAACCTGGTTGGATCCTTGTGTATTGATTGGGGGTACGGGGGAGTAGAAATAGACATGTGAATACTATCCAAGTAGTGTAGCATCAGAATCTCTTCCATAGTGTAGCATCATAATCTTCTATGCCATTTACATGTCTATATTGTACTCTGACTCACTAGCCACATGTTAGTTCTCTATTTATAGTAGATATTTCTATTACAGCTTTCTCTCTCTGTTTACATACTACACTTCTTTCAGTACTTGTATCTTACTTTACTGCATGATTATATTTTCTAACCTGCTATGAACTGTTGAGATGTACTGTACTCGCTTTTGTCCTGACTGGACCTGTTAAAATATTACAGAGGACGAGGAGGAGGCATGTTTGGACACTTTCTATGGGGCAGCCTTAGATGACACTTGCGAGCTGGACCCTCAGGAGGACCCAGCTCTAGCTGAGGACATCACCTCCATTGCCTAGACTAGATTAGTTAGGCTTATCTTATTTTATGTAGTCTTGAGACATGTTTAGCTAGACTTTATTCTGAGCTCTGAGTTGTATATATTCTTTCATTCTGTATCTGAGACCATGTACTTCTGGATATTTGCTGGGTTTATCTTAGACTACTTTATCATCTATTTGTTTCCTTGAGTTCTATTTCATATCGTGCTATCTCTTCCTTAGTTGTGATTGAGTTTTATTACTGCTATGTCACCCCCATTCGGGGAGTATAAACTGTTTAGATATGTTTTGTTAGATGTATGTTGACCTAGGACAGCGTTCTACCGCCGACACTGCGGCGTAGGCTGGACGTACCCATGTCTCGTGCCCTTACTCTAGGGTGCGGGTCGCGACAGCGAGGATGACGCCATTTCAGAGGTGAATTGAATTACAACCATCTTCTTCTTTAGCTCTTCTTTTGAACTATGACCTAACCATTTTCTTTTCTTTGTAGGCGTCAGAAGAATCGGACTCTCGAGAACTGGCCCCTGGCTCTGAAGTCGACCCGGCCCTGACCACTTTGATTAGTAACATGTGTACCAAGATTATTTCTGCCGGGGTTCTTCCGGTGACGGTTGAAGTTCCTCCCGTTGCTGAGGTCTCAACCCAGGGTAACGTAGAATCTGTTGAATCCGTCCCCGATACTGCTGAACCTCAGCCGGGAGATGCTGATCCAGTTGTAACTCCTTTCAGGGTAGCTGGGGCAGAAGAACCCGCTGAATTCGGCTCGAATATCGCTGGTGAAGAGGCTACGGCAGCTATGAGCGAAGCTCAGCTTCAACAACTTCCCCCTGGTAAGATAATCCAAGTCTTGACTAGTGAGGAGTTCATCAGCTCCATCATCACATCCTTCGGGTTAAGCTGATTGATGGTCGCTCTGGACATACAGGTCCTGCTCCATCACTGCCCACGACGAACATTGTCAGGATAGAGTTCGCCAGAGAGAGTATGCCTCCTCTCCCTCCATCTTACATTGAGGGACCTCCCACTGGATCGAGTTTGGAAGAGCAGACGGCGGAACGGCCGGAACGGAGAGAAATGGTCCCCACCCTCTCCTCTGTTCATGTGGCTATAATGCCTGTAGTTCGTATTTCGTATTTTGGTATACGTGTACGTATTTTTGACTCGTATTGCGTATTTTCCTGTATGGTTATTTTGGCATGTCATTGGTTATGGCTTAGCTTGGTTCGGCTTAGCTTGGTTTGGTTTGCTTGTGGGTTCATCATGAACCAAAGGAAAACCCCTACCTACCACCACCACTACCCTTTATTAACCCATTTTCCCTTTCTCTCTCTTCATTATTCTTCTTCTTCCCTATCATAACTTCTTCAACCACCAGGAGAAAGAGAGAGAGAGCTTAGGCAAGTGCAAACTTGCTTCATGATGGATCTCAAGTTTTATTGTTCCATTCTCTTCCTTACTTGATTCTAAGCCTCTTTAGAACTTGACATTTTTGGATTTGATGGATGGATTCTTGTAGATCTAAGTTTGTAAACTTTTCGGTTTTTCTTGGTTTTGATCTCTAAAACTTGGTTATTTTCGAAAACTAGTGTTTCTATGTTGTAGAGAATTCAATTTCATGCAGTTTTGGCTTTTGTTTCACTTGATTTCGGCTTCGGATGAGGAAGTTATGGCCAAAACAATTTCTGGTCATTTCTAGGTTCATCTGCAGCATAATCAGCATGTCGCAGAAGGCGCATGTCGCAGAAGGCGCATGTCGCAGAAGGCGCATGTTGCAATGAAGCGCATGTCGCGGTAGCCGCATATCATGTCGCAGAAGGCGCATGTCGCAGAAGGCGCATATTGCAATGAAGCGCATGTCGCGGTAGCCGCATATCATGTCGCAGAAGGCGCATGTCGCAGAAGGCGCATGTTGCAATGAAGCGCATGTCGCGGTAGCCGCATACCATGTCGCAGAAGGCGCATGTCGCAGTAGGCGCATGTTGCAATGGTGCGCATGTCGCGGTAGGCGCATATCATGTCACAGTTGAGCCACATGAGGCGCATGTCGCGATAGGCGCATATCATGTCGCGCATGAGCCGCATTAAGGCGCGTGTCGCAGTAGGCGCATATGGTGTCGCAGTTGCATGCATGTCGCAGAATAGGCCGTATAATGCATATTTTGACTATTACTAACTGTTATATGTCCTAATTGACTGAATTATTGCTCGAATTTCTCCCAACTCCCAACGTGGAAGTTGTAGATCTTTTCCTTAGCAGCAAGAATATGTCTCTAGTTATTTTATGCAAGCTTCTCTCATTCATAATATTGTAAGAATAGAACACGATAGTCGCCCGCTGCGGCGCACTCTTGACAAGTAAACTGACATGATATATCTCGGCATGCTGTTACGACAGCTAGCCTGACATGACAAGTATGAAAGACTTGGACACCGTGGGCGATTGTGTTTGTACAAATAAACTAAGTACTGTCTTGCATCATGTCTAGGATGGGGATCCCTGAGTACCACGGTCAGGGGTACCTACTGAAATTGACTAAGGCTAATTAACTAGAATGATTCAGTAGTCATAAAGAGATTCCCAGCTACAGGCAATCCCGTTATCTGGGCGCATTCAGCGGACTTGTAACCTACCGACGAGTAGGGCACATTTCCAGCACACAGTCATGTGGTGCACCCTTCATAAACGGACATTCGACCCGGATAACCGGATGGTCTGCAGGGCTTGTGGCTGTCGGGATAATCTCATTGCATCTTGCTAGTAACTAGGCCTGTGATAACCCTAGTTAGTTAAAAGTATCAAGCCGTACTCTTGATTGGCCGTGATTGATTGGATGAAGTTTATTCCAGCTTAGTCTTATCCTGATCCTGTACAAGATTGTATCAGGACATGATTTCTTGTATCGATAAATGATGGGATACCAAGTTCTGTTCAGATGAAGGGTTACAATCCCGGTCCTTGTTTAGTTTAAGGGTTGTAACTTGGCTATCTGAATAGTTCCATGGTTATCTTATCATATATCGTCCTGCTTATTATGCCCGCCTTAACAATAAAGATCAGGGGTCCAGTTCTGTTCAGGCGAAGGGTTACAACCCCGGTCCTTGTTTGGTTTAAGGGTTGTAACCTGGCTCCCGGAGCAGTTCTGTGTCCTCTCTTCATTTATTGTCTTATTGTAACCCCCTGTCATGCTCGTCATGTTTTACCTTTACTTCAATACCATGATTATTTATACTGGCCTTAACAATAAAGATCAGGGGTCCAGTTCTGTTCAGGCGAAGGGTTACAACTCCGGTCCTTGTTTGGTTTAAGAGTTGTAACCTGGCTTCCGGAGCAGTTCTGCGTCCTCTCTTCGTTTATTGTCTTGTTACCTTATCAATAGTAATTGAGGCGGGTTTCTATTCAGGCGAAGGATTGCAACCCCGGTCCTTGTTTGGTTTAAGGGTTACAGTCTGGCTACTTGAATGGTTTCTCCGTGTTCAATATATATTGTTATCTCAGTTATTATCACTATCTCAAATTACCTTTACTATTTATTTGTGATATGCTGGTTTTAGTTCCTAAGTGAAGCCTCCTTTGTGGCACTTGCTCTTTCTGGGGTCTGACCCAGTTGGTTTTGTGTGGCCAGATATCGGAGCAGCACCAGAGGATCTACCTACTATCCAGCCAGATGGTGACCACCAGGCGTAACCCTGGCAACGAGTGGGTTTCTTTTTTGTCCTCCCACTTTATTGTAAAATTATTCTTTTGAGGCGTTTAGCCGACGAGCACGTGTTAGCTCGATTGCCCTTTATTTATTGTCTGCCTACGGGCTGTAACATGATTGACAGATCCTAGGGTTGATCATGTATGACTAAACTCTTGCTAGTCCTGACATTTTGTACGACTAGCTTCATGATCATCCAATATGTAATGTATGGGACGCCTTGCTATTATATATTTAGTGCTCTGACATCTTGTAACTACTATTACTTGCTTGTGATTGAGACAATAGGCTTGTTCATGACCATAGAAGACTGTTGGCTTGTAGTTAAACCCTCATGTATCTAGACAGCCGTGACCGTATAGCGAGGTGGGTTGCACTTCAATATACGTAGCTGGCTATGTACGCTCCCGCTCTCCAGTATTCTGGTTCTGGGGCGTGACATGGTTTTAGTGGTGGCCCATGCAGGTCTTGTAAATCAAGATATGTGAGGGTTTACCGAATAGATGTCTCAATCAGTATTCGCCCTTGATCTTTGCTCGTATCTTCTGAATCCCTGTAATCTTGACCTGATCACATGCTTGTATCGTTGTTCTGTCCTGGTCCTTCCTTATTGTTCCCTATGTCGTCTTCTTCAGCGGCATTGTTCCTGGACCTACCGATCAGCAAGGTGGAGCACCTCTCGCGGACCAGCAACAACCTGGAGATCAAGCCCAACATTCAGGAGTAGCCTCCAGAGTCATGCCTACTGAAGGAGAACCCCCAATTCAGCCCGTCCAGCCTGCAGAGCCTGATGATGGCACTTTGGCGGGTCTCATCAGGTCCCTATTAGCTTCCCAGGATCGTCGCGGAGATGCCTTACACCAGGCGGTGGCAGATGCTTTGACCAGAGGAGGTCATCAGGGTAATAGCGCGGCCAACAGCTTCAAGCGCTTGAACCCTCCCTTCTTCGACGGCAGTGAAGATGCGATCGCTGCAGATGCTTGGCTTCAGGACACAGAGGTGATTCTAGAAGCAGCCAAGACTCCAGAGAACGAGAAGGTGGCCGTAGTGCGCCTGCAGTTACTAGATCTTGCCCGCAGCTGGTGGGCAGCGCAGGCCGATGGATTAGTGGCCCCTATTTTATGGACAGTATTCAGGGAGAGATTCCAGACCAAGTATTTTGATGCTGTAGCTCGGTATGATCTACAGACGAGGTTCACCAATCTGAAGCAGATGGGCAGGACGGTCGATGGATATGCGGCCGAGTTCTCCAGGCTTAGTCGGTTTGCTCCCACCTTGGTGGCGACCGAGTTCGATAGAGCCCAGCGGTTCCAGCAGGGGCTCCATCTAGAGATTTTATTGGCAGTAGAGCAGTTTGAGCATCAGAATTTTGATGCAGTATTGAGAGCAGCCCGGAGGCATGAGTATACCTCCCAGAGGATCGTGGATAGGACCGGAGGTCGGAAGCGATCTCACGGCCAGATGAATCAGTCTTCAGCACCAGCCCCGGCAGCCAGGGCTTTGACCATTGGAGCTCCGAGGCGGGCGGCCTCAGTGACGTCGGTTCAGCATTCCACCCCAACGTACCCTCAGCAGCAGAAGCAGAAGCAGTCTTCCGCAGTGGGATGTTCACACTACGGGAAGCCAGGACATGTGGTATCAGAGTGTCGCAGAGCACAGGGTTTGTGCTTGGTTTGTGGTGCCCCGGACCACAGGGTTGGGAATTGCCCGAACAGAGGGAGTTCATTCGCCTTCTCTAGTCCTTCAGTTAGAGGACCAGCACCAACCCAGCAGCAGCAGCAGCAGTTGCAGTACCGTTCTCGAGGCCATTGCCGACGCAGGCCCAGGCATTCCAGCAGCAGAGACCGCAGCAGTATGCCTAAGCCCAAGCCTTGATCCAGAGCAGGCAGAGGAATTTTCAGCAGAGAGGACTCGCACCCAGAGGACATGGTCAAGTGGTGGCTTTGACCATGGGAAAGGAAGGAATAGCACCAGGTGAGGTGGTGGCAGGTACTATTCTCGTCAACACCTTTCCAGCTTCAGTATTATTTGATTCTGGTGCCTCGCATTCATTTATGTCTGCACGATTTGCGACACAGGTAGGACTGGAGCCCGAGTCATTATCAGTAAGGCTCAATATACTTACTGGTAACGGACTTGTGGGAGTAGATAGAGTGTTTTCCTCGTGTCGGGTCGTAGTTAGCGGTAGAGAATTCCCCGCTAGATTAATAGAGTTCCCGATGGCCGATTATGATGTGGTCTTAGGGATGGATTAGTTGAGGGACCAGTATGCTAGGATAGACTGCCACATTGGCAGGGTTATTTTTAGCATTCCAGGCGAGCCGGAGTTTTCCTTCTCCCGAGGCGAAGTTGAACCTTCTCCTCCAGTATTGCGGATGGCAGTAGCAGCAGTGCAGTTGCCTCGGATAGTCGAAGAGTTTCCAGATGTTTTCCCAGAAGAGCTTCCAGGGATGCCGCCAGAGCGAGAGATCGAGTTTACCATCGACTTGATTCCCGGGACAGCCCCAGTGTCAGAGAGAGTCTACAGGATGGCGCCGTCAGAGCTAGAGATATTGTACAAGATGATTGAAGAACTCAGAACCAAGGGATTCATTTGTGCTAGTGGATCACCTTGGGGAGCCCCGATGCTTCTTATAAAAAAGAAGGATGGTACGTCCAGATTGTGTGTTGATTATCGTACCTTGAACTCAGTGACAATCAAGAACAGATACCCTCTCCCAAGGATAGATGACTTGTTTGATCAACTCAGAGGGGCGTCAGTATTTTCGAAGATCGACTTGCGCTCAGGATACCATCAGATCAGAGTCAGAGAGCAGGACATCCCGAAGACAGCTTTCAGATCTAGATATGGGCATTGGGAGTTCCTTGTGATGCCATTTGGAGCAACCAATGCGCCGGCTGTATTCATGGACCTCATGAATCGCATCTTTATGCCTTATTTGGATCAGTTTGTGATTGTATTCCTAGACGACATCCTGGTCTACAGCAAGAGTGAAGCGGAGCATGAGCATCACCTCAGAGTTGTTCTTCAGATTCTCAGAGAGCACCAGTTGTATGCCAAGTTCAGTAAATGCGAGTTCTGGCTCGATCGCATTTCGTACTTGGGTCATATCATCACCCGAGGGGGAGTAGAAGTGGATCCCCAGAAGATCGTGGCTATTGAAACATGGCCGGTACCTAGTACAGTGGCAGAAGTCCGTAGTTTTCTTGGATTGGCCGGTTACTACCGGCGATTTATTTCAGACTTTGCTCGAATTTCAGCGCCATTGACCCAGTTGACCCGCAAGGATGTGCAGTTTGCTTGGACAGCAGAATGCCAGGATTCTTTTGAGAGGTTGAAGCGAGGCTTGATGACGGCTCCTATTCTCACGCTTCCAGATGGAACTGGAGGATTCTCAGTGCATTGTGATGCTTCGGGCAGAGGTTTAGGATGTGTTCTGATACAGCATGGGAAGGTAATAGCTTATGCGTCACGACAACTTCGTGATCATGAGAGGAATTACCCAACCCATGACTTGGAGCTGGCAGCAGTAGTGTTTGCACTTAAGTTGTGGAGACATTACCTATATGGAGATAGGGTGGAGATTTTCACCGACCACAAGAGCCTGAAGTATGTTTTCACCCAGAAGGATCTTAACATGCGTCAGCGAAGATGGCTAGAGCTGCTTGTGGATTATGATGTCAACTTGCAGTATCACCCAGCTACAGGCAATCCCGTTATCTGGGCGCATTCAGCGGACTTGTAGCCTACCGACGAGTAGGACACATTTCCAGCACACAGTCATGTGGTGCACCCTTCATAAACGGACATTCGACCCGGATAACCGGATGGTCTGCAGGGCTTGTGGCTGTCGGGATAATCTCATTGCATCTTGCTAGTAACTAGGCCTGTGATAACCCTAGTTAGTTAAAAGTATCAAGCCGTACTCTTGATTGGCCGTGATTGATTGGATGAAGTTTATTCCAGCTTAGTCTTATCCTGATCCTGTACAAGATTATATCAGGACATGATTTCTTGTATCGATAAATGATGGGATACCAAGTTCTGTTCAGATGAAGGGTTACAATCCCGGTCCTTGTTTGGTTTAAGGGTTGTAACTTGGCTATCTGAATAGTTCCATGGTTATCTTATCATATATCGTCCTGCTTATTGTGCCCGCCTGAACAATAAAGATCAGGGGTCCAGTTCTGTTCAGGCGAAGGGTTACAACCCCGGTCCTTGTTTGGTTTAAGGGTTGTAACCTGGCTCCCGGAGCAGTTCTGTGTCCTCTCTTCGTTTATTGTCTTATTGTAACCCCCTGTCATGCTCGTCATGTTTTACCTTTACTTCAATACCATGATTATTTATACTGGCCTTAACAATAAAGATCAGGGGTCCAGTTCTGTTCAGGCGAAGGGTTACAACCCCGGTCCTTGTTTGGTTTAAGGGTTGTAACCTGGCTTCCGGAGCAGTTCTGTGTCCTCTCTTCGTTTATTGTCTTGTTACCTTATCAATAGTAATTGAGGCGGGTTTCTATTCAGGCGAAGGATTGCAACCCCAGTCCTTGTTTGGTTTAAGGGTTGCAGTCTGGCTACTTGAATGGTTCTCCGTGTTCAATATATATTGTTATCTCAGTTATTATCACTATCTCAAATTACCTTTACTATTTATTTGTGATATGCTGGTTTTAGTTCCTAAGTGAAGCCTCCTTTGTGGCACTTGCTCTTTCTGGGGTCTGACCCAGCTGGTTTTGTGTGGCCAGATATCGGAGCAGCACCAGAGGATCTACCTACTATCCAGCCAGATGGTGACCACCAGGCGTAACCCTGGCAACGAGTGGGTTTCTTTTTTATCCTCCCACTTTATTGTAAAATTATTCTTTTGAGGCGTTTAGCCGACGAGCACGTGTTAGCTCGATTGCCCTTTATTTATTGTCTGCCTACGGGCTGTAACATGATTGACAGATCCTAGGGTTGATCATGTATGACTGAACTCTTGCTAGTCTTAACATTTTGTACGACTAGCTTCATGATCATCCAATATGTAATGTATGGGATGCCTTGCTATTATATATTTGGTGCTCTGACATCTTGTAACTACTATTACTTGCTTGTGATTGAGACAATAGGCTTGTTCATGACCATAGAAGACTGTTGGCTTGTAGTTAAACCCTTATGTATCTAGACAGCCGTGACCGTATAGCGAGGTGGGTTGCACTTCAATATATGTAGCTGGCTATGTACGCCCCCGCTCTCCAGTATTCTGGTTCTGGGGCGTGACAGTGGCTCCGGGGGTCGACCTTTTCGCCCTACCGAGTCTCCAGACCCTTCGGGCTGCGGAGGAGGAATTAGCCGTTCTTCAAGCGTCTTTTCGCTCGAAACTTATTTCCCTTGTGGCAGGGGCATCAAGTTCCGGTGCATCTTCTTTGACACTGCCAGCTACTCTTTCTTTGACGTCGTCTTCTACGGAAGTTCTGGATAAAGCGTCAAAGGATGTGGTTGACAGTTTCTACCGCCACCTGAGGTGAGGGGTTGAGGCTGCCGTGGAGAGGGGGATATCTTTCGCATTGGCCCGTCAATGCACCCGTGGCTAAATTGAAATTCTTAGAACCCTCCCCGGTGGGGCAGGGATAGTTGAGCTTCTGGAGCCCAAATTGCTAGAGGCTGATCAGCTTGTGGCCCAGTTTTAAGTGCTGCGGCAAGTCGATCTGTCTGCAGTAATAGATCAAGTGCGTGCCTTCCTCATAACTGCCATGGAGAAGGTAAGGGTTGCTCGGGATACGGCCAAGCCGATTATAATGGGGGACCTCCACCACCTATCTTTGCAGTATGATCAGTTGAGCTGCAGGAGAGAGGATTGCATGGCTCGAGAGGCAGCCGCCTCCCGTGGGGTAATTGATACGACAGAACAGATCCTCAAACTTCAGAGAAAACTAACTTTCTTGGAATCTGAGCTCGAGGCCGCCCGTACGGATAAGGAGTTGGTTGTTCAGGAAGCCGACAAGGTCACTCGACCTTCTGCTGGCTTGGAGCGTGCTCTAGAGAGGGTTGAAGATGGCTGGCGGGCTCACGCGCATCTGGAGGATGCGGAGCGGCTGACTCAGGAGGCCGAGCGCCGGGCCAAGCAGCGGTTTAAGCGGTCGACTGCCTTGCTGAGGGACCGTCTTAGAGAATTATGTGTCGCCGAACCATAGTCGGCCTTTTTCTTATTTATATTCTTTCCTTTTTGAGAGGGACGTGGTCCCAGAACATGTAGTACCTTTGACTTTCAAATAAAAGAGTATATTTTATTTTACCCTTAATTTGTATTGCTTGTTGTGTTTGTAGTGTTATGGTATTTGCCCCATTAGGGGACTATTTGTGGACCTATTACCCTTGGCATACCTTGGTTTCAGGTACAGATAACAAGTTTGATAGGGATACTTAGTACAATTCCACAGTAAGGTGGCCATGGAAGTTTCTGGTATCGAAAAAAAGAATGCCATGGAGCAGTTGGGCTCCCGAGGCATGATGAGAAATGAGGCGCATGTACTAGAAAACTTAGTACATCATTTGTGGTCAGCAGAGGACATTTGTGGTCAAAAGAGGACATTTGTGGGCCTATTATCCTTGGCGTACTCCGGTCTTGGGTACGGATAATAAGTCGAGAGAAAACTAACATACTTACTCAGAGGTAATAAGGACGTGGTAAATATGAGGGTTTCTTCAATGGAGCCTTCCTACTCAGAGGTAATGAGGACATGGCAGGAGTGGACTCCATAAAGGGTACATAGAACAACTCAGAGATAATATGGACGTGGAAGTTCTACATGAGGGGGTGATTTATTTTTTGGCGGAAGCGAAACAACTCAGAGGTGACATCGACGTGGTTGTTTCGAGAATTTTGTGGATCTGTTACCCTTTTTATGTACTGAAAGTACGTGTAGTAAATCATGAGGAAGGTGCTCTTTTTAGGAAGAAAGTTCAGAGTTATGATCATACATGACTTACTACCCAGAAGATGCGATATAGATTCATTTGGAGTGACCAGAGTGTAAGTTCAGCGGTACCTAAGGGCACATAACTTAACAGTTCGGTAGATTTGGAGGATATCGTTTAGACATAATACTTCTTCAGGAACCTACCGTTGATGGGCAATATGAGCAAGTCTCCATTTTGTTTTGCGAGACGGTAAGCACCATTGGAGAATACAGTCTCGATGACAAATGGGCCTTCCTACTTTGGTTGGAATTTGCCGACGGTTTTGTGAGTCATAACCATCGGCCTCCGAACTGCCAGAACGAGATCGCCCACTTGGAATGTTCTGAGTTTAACCTTCTTGTTGAAGGCTCTGGAGATGCAGACTTGATACAGCTCGATTCGTTGTTGAGCTAGCAAGCGCTTCTCATCTAAGGTCTCCAACTCTTGTAGCCGACGACGATAATTATCATCCGTCGTCAATCGATAAGTGAGGGCGATGCAGAGCGAGGGGATTTGGGTCTCTAAGGGGAGAACTGCCTCACTGCCGTATACCAGAGAGAACGGTGTATTCCCGGTGGCTGTCCGGACTGTCGTACGGTACGCCCATAAGCATTCGCCAAACTTTTTATTCCAGTCACGTTTGTTGGAAGACACGAACTTCTTGAGAAGCTTGATAATAGTTTTGTCGAATGCTTCTGCCAACCCGTTTGCCGTCGGATTGTACGGTGTTGAAGCAATATTCTGGATTCGGTATTTGTCGCAGAACCGATAGAAGGCATGGCTTGTGAACTGTGGACCATTATCGTGGATGATCCTTCGGGGCAGTCTGAAGCGATAGATGACATGATGCTTAAAAAAACTGATCACGTTTGATGTCTTTACTTCTGCAAGCGGAACAGCTTCCGCCTATTTGGAGAAGTAATCTGTGATTGCGAGTATGAAGCGGTGTCCTCTAGACGAAGGTGGAGTGATCGGACCGATGATGTCCATTCCCCATGCTTCGAATGGCCAGGATGCCACCGTTGGATGTAAGAACTTGGATGGTTGATGGATGAAATCTGCGTGGACTTGACAGGCTTTGTACTTTCTTGTACAGTCTATCGCATCCGCTACCATCGTAGGCCAGTATTAGCCTATTCGGCGAAGGCGGTCTTATAATTTTGGACCAGGCTGATGGGCTCCACAGACGCCATCGTGAGCTTCACACACGACTTCTTTGGCTTCTGTATTTGACAGACATCGAAGCAGTAATCCATCGTATGATCGTCGATACAGTATTTTCGTCTTCGTATCATAGAAGAATCTGAGGAAATGCCTTCTGATGGAAGTGGCTTCTTTTGGATTCTCCGACAAGATGTCGTAGACTACGAAGTCAATGAATGGCTATCTCCAGTCTGGTGCTTCGTCGACTATCAGAGCGGAGTAACTCTCCACATATTGAACATTGTTCTTGGGACAGACCAATTCACGGCCTATTACGTCAACCAAGTGGTGAGCATGATTCGAAACCGCTAAGGAAGCGGCAAGGCCTGCTAGGGCATCGGCTTCAATATTCTGGAGCCTGGGAACGTGTTCTATGAAGAACCCTTCCAAGGACGAGATGATGTCAATCGCTATTTGGTGATAGGGGATCATGTCTTCATGACGAACTTCATATGAACCCCGAATCTGGTTAACGATTAGCTATGAATCGCCATATGCTTCGAGGTTCTCTATCCCCAGTTCTTTTGCAAGTCGGAGGCCGATAACCAGAGCATTGTACTCTACAACGTTGTTTGAACAAGGTTTCATGAGGGAGTACGTCCGATTGATCACCAATCCAGAGGGAGAAATCAGCACCACTCCGACTCCGACTACGATATTGCCTTTGGGCCCAGTTCTTGAAGTATCGTCGAAGAACATTCGCCAAACGGCATCATGGGAGACCACATTTGAATTGGCAACCTCGTTTGGGATCTCTTCATATATTCTGGTTGACTCCAAACCTGGATGGACTGCTAAAAAGTCTGCCAGAGCTTGACCTTTAACAGCCTTCTGTGGGACGAAGATCATGTGGTAGGGAGACAATAATATTGCCCAAGTAGCGAGGTGAGAGCTGAGTGCCCCTGGTTTGGTCATGAGGACCCTGAGAGGGTTGACTCGTGATATCACATGTATGGTTTGTCCTGTGACGTAGTGTCGCATCTTCTGAATGGCGAACACTAGAGCGAGGCATTCCTTTTCTACGGCAGTGTATCGATGCTCAGGCCCCATCATCATTCGGCTAAGGTAGTAGATGGCTTGTTCATGGCCTGTATCATTGTTTTGTGCTAGTAGAGCACCGAGAGAATGCTCCATAGCTCGTACATAGAGCAGGAATGGCTTTCCAGCAACCGGGGCTACCAGGACTGGAGGGTTCGACAGGTATTCTTTGATGTTGTCGAAGGCGCGCTGGCACTCTTTATCCCATACGAAGGAGACACCTTTCTTCATGAGGTGTGTGAAGGACTGACATCGTCCGGAGAGGTTAGAGATAAACCTCCTGATGTAAGCTAGCCTTCCTTGAAGGCCTCTGAGTTCACAAAGATTTCTTGGAGGACCCATCTCCATGATTGCCTTCGTCCTCTCAGGGTCGACATGGATACCCTGGGAGGTAACAATAAAACCCAAAAACTTCTCGCTGGATACGCTCAAGAAGGATTGCGTGGGATTCATCTTCAAATTGTGCACCCACATCAGGTCGAATACTGTCTTCAGATCATGCAGATGATCTTCTTTAGAGCGGCTCTTGACGGCGATGTCGTCGACATAACACTCCACTGTCTTGCGTAAGTAATCTCTGAAGATGACGCTCATGGCTCGTTGATAGGTAGTGCCAGCATTCTTTAAACCAAATGGCATGACTGTGTAGCAATATGTGCCAATCGGTGTTCGGAATGATGTATACTTTTTGTTGTCAGGGAACATCTTGATTTAATTGTACCCTGAGAAGCCATCCATGAATGACATGCGCTCGAAGCCGCAGGTGTTGTCAATCATTATATCTGTAATAGGAAGGGGAAACTCATCCTTAGGACACACCTTGTTCAGATTCCGAAAGTCGACGCAGATTCAGATCTTTCCATTCTTCTTGAGGACTGGTACTATGTTGGCTACCCAGTCTGGATGTTGTTCCTCGTGAATGAAGCCGCTGGCTATCAGTTTGTTGACATCGGCCTCGATAGAGTTCATGATGTTTGGGCGGAACCGTCGTTGTTGCTGTTTGACCGGCTTTGCGTCCGGACGAATGTTGAGTTTGTGAAGTACAACCTTGGGGTTTAGCCCTAGCATGTCTTTATAGCTCCAGGCGAACACGTCGATATATTCTCTGACGAGTTGCAGTAGCGATTCTCGCTCTTCATATGTCAGACTTTTGCTAACGAAGATTGGTTTTGGAGAGGACTCATCGCCGAGGTCAACTTGTATGACCTCATCTTCGGTGGGAGGCTCTCTTTGTTCGAACCGCTTCTCCCATTGCGCGTCTAGCTGTTGGGCCCACGGCTCTAACTCAAGAAGTTCAGGAATGTCTTTATCTTCTTCGTAGGCGTCGGCGAATGCCATATTGACAGTCCAAGTCTGCCTCAGCATGTCCCCAATGCTAACATCTGAATCAGAAGTGGGAGAACCAGACGAATGAGAGTGCCGTCCACTAGGACTTAGTATCTGAAGTAACCCAGCCAGCATCACCCTCCACTGGCAAGAAGAAGGGTAGGAAAGTCAAGTCCAGCCGCACAATCTCAGTCGACGTCAAAGAAACCACAGCTGTCGTTACCCGATCCGGTGTACAAACTCAACCCCCACCGGGTAACTCGGCTGAAGATCATCAGCCGGCTGCTGCTAATGCTCCAGGGCCCTCTCAGCCTCCGACGATCGACAAGCCTAGGCCGAAGAAGACCCGCTTCGATAAACCGCTGCTCCGAAAAGATACGCCTCAGGGACTGGAGAGGCCTTACAACTTTGACATCTTGGCACAATTGGCCAACACACCGGCCAAATTATCGTTGTATGAGCTCTTGAGACTCTCCAAAGATGTTCGCATCGCACTGAGTGACGCACTTCAGAACGCTGACACCTATCTGGCTCAAGTTAAGCTCACAGGAGAAAGCTCCACAGAGGATCCTCAGGACAGTGATTTTACTGGAGCAATACCCAATATTGTCTTTACTCCACAGGACATGCTCATTAAGACCAACCTGCACGATCGTCCGCTGTATTATACTGGATACGTTGGCAACATAAAGGTGGATCGGATGCACATAGATTTCGGTTCTTACATAAGCATCATCTCGAAGAGCCTGCTTCACTTCCTGGGTATCCCTATGCATCGCCTGACACCTACAAGCACCGCCATCAGCGGTTTCAATTCAGGCAGAAGCTATCCGGTCAAGAAGATTCGCTTGAAGTGCCAAATCGGCGACCTTCAGTCAGAAGTAACCTGCTATGTCATAGAAGCGGATACTTCCTACAATATTCTTCTGGGGCATCCTTGGATACACGACTACATGATCGTGCCTTCCACGTTGCACCAGTGCTTCAAGTATATCGACAAACACGGCTTTATAAGAATCAAATTTGCCGACATTAATCCTTTCAGAGGGCTTGAATCCTACTACTCGGACTCCTGCTTGTACGAGAAGTCGAAGAGGCACCTTGTCGAAGAAAATACTCAAGCTCAAACTGAGGCAGCAACGGGATCAGAAGAACCTCTGACGATCCACCTCCAAGCCTACAAATCAGGCAGAACTGTACCCCTTACAGCCATTTTACGTAAGGATGCAATCAGTCTCTCTGCATAGGAGGAGCAAATGACTATCCGACTCCCAAGGTCTGGCCAAGTGCCGAGATCCATCGTGAAGCCAACGATAATCAGACTGTCAAGAGCCGGTCAATGACAATCTGATGAGACAAACTCTCCTGATAAGCCAATGGTCATCCGTCTGCCAAGGACAAGGCGTCAGCCCAACACTGAGCTGAGGACTGTTAGTAAGCCACCAACCCCACGTCCTGCCCCACCAGCGGGACCCTTGGTGATCAAACTCCCCAGATCATCTTTCCAAGCTTCAATAACCCTGGAGGTTGCTGAACTGGAGCTGGGGACAAACCAACAATTCAGTACCAAGCCGGGGACCGCTAGCACACCGACGACTCCACGTCCGGCCCCATCAACAGAACCCTTGATGATCAGGCTGCCCAGATCATCCTCCCAGTCTTTACTGATATAGGGGGTAGCTGAAGAGGAAAAAGAGCTAGCCAAGTATGTGGCCGCATACACTGATTTTCCTTCCGCAGACGATATAATTCCTCTTGAAAAGATATCTTACTTCATCAATAAAGGGTTATCTTTGAACTACCTCGAGCTTGATAAGCTTCGTGTATTGTATACGATGGAACACGGTATAGGCACTAACTTACACACACAAGTAATCAATGTCTATACCATGAACCAACTTACTTCCGTGGAAGGCGCCTGCTTCATAATCGAATGAGAGGATCATCCAATCATCTTTGGCCGGAAGAACGATCCACAGCCCTTCAGGCTAGAAGAAGTCGATCTGGAACCCGACACTGGGAGACTGCCCCTTTATCTGTATAGCTCTCGATCCAAGTACCTCATGCAAAAACAGGGGTATGATATGGAGGCTACACCAGGCCTGAACTACGGTACCGACCGACGATTACCTTTATAATTGCCAGTCCTGGCTAGAAAGCCACGGGATTACTACAGCAAGACCAGACATGGTCTAGGCTATGTTACTCCTGTGATAACCCCCGAGAGCTCAGATGAAGAATGTGACCCCTCGCGATATGGTGAAGGGTACCAGCCCAGCAGCCTGGTCTCGGGGAAGTGGAAGATCAACAACCTCCATCTTCGCCTGGGGGACGGGTACCACTCCATCTTGAGTCTTCGTGGAAAGAAACTGTCGAATTGGACAGACACCATGTTGGTCGCTACAGTTACCTCCTCGAAGTCAATGGCCAGAGCCTTAGAGTCGATCAGGTGCTGGATGTACCGCTTCAATTGGTCGCAGTCTTGTGTAGCATGGTGGACATAGCGATGGTAGTGGCAATACTTTGGGCTTTCTATCTCTGCAGGCCGAGGCTCACGTCTCGGTGGAGGGAGCTGAATCCTGTCTCCTTGTATGAGCATGTCAAAGATGGGCTTGACATGGCTGTCTTCGAAGGAGTAAGTCATCTGCAGCCACTGCTTGTCTGTCGGCTTCGGTTCGGGCTTCGGGGCTGTGTCGGCCACCATAACCTGTTTGTCGATATTGTCTCGATTGTTGGAGGGGTTACCACCATTGTTGCTGTTGGCATTAGGGCATCTATCCTTGTCATCTCCCTCCGTGATGTGCAATCCCAGTTGGCGAGCTTTCTTCAACTTATCTTCTGCGCTAGTGGCACTGATGATGAAAGTATTCCAGTCCTTGAACTGACTTTTGCCCATCCAGAGGCTGATTGTGGGAAGCAGCCTCTTTTGGCAGATTTCAATCAAGGAAGAATCTGGATTGCCAGAGGGCAATTTCATCACGGTTTGGCAAAACCGTTCAATGTAGTTCCTTGTTAGTTCTTTCTCACCTTGAATAACGTCCATGAGGGTGGACATTGTCACATCTTGTCCTACCTCATAGAACCTTTCGAGGAACATGTTTTTGAAGCCGACGAAGGAATGGATGCAGTTGTCTAGCAAGTTGCGGTACCAATCGAAGGCGACCCCTTCCAATGCTCTAATGAATAACCGCATAAGGATGGCATCGTCATAAGGCAGATGGTCGGTTGTGACTTCAAAGTAGGTGATGTACCTGCTTACAGATGTTTTCCCATCATATGGCTTGATGTTGAATGGTTTATATCTTTGTAGGAAGGGAACGTCTCTCCATGCAGCAGGATACGGTTGTCGTATCCTGAGGTCCTGGCAGGTTTCTCGGGCGTGGAACATGGCCCGGAGCTCCTGGACCTCTCGTCTTGTCTCTCTGGCCTCGTCTACAGCGGTGGGAGTCGATATTGTAGGAGGGTTATCGCCCGGGGTTTAGTTCGAGTCTGCATTGGCCGCGGGACCCAAGCTTGTCTGGCCAGGCGTCCTTCCTTGCAGAGTTGGTAGGGCCGCTTTGATCTCGTCCACGAATTTGACCCAGGTATGAAGTATGGCCTCCAGGGTGTCGATGAGTTGACGATCACTGGGACCGTCTTGGTCGTTGTTTGTCATGAACACCGTCCTCACATGAGGAGAGATGGAAGGAACGGTGGAGGACGTGCCCTCTGAATCATACCCTTGTATCGAGAAATCGTCGGGGTATGTAGGAATGTTCTCCTCTGGTTCGAACTCAGAGGAAGTGCTACCCCTGCGCAGAAGGCTGCCTCATCTTGGGACCCGTGGACGTCCTCGGGGACGTCTGGGTCTACTGTATCTATGGAGGGAATTGCTTTCTCATGTGCATCTTCTTGTAACATCGGATTGTCATGGACGTTCGGATGGGTGCTACCTCCAGTTTCAGCTACCCCCAGGGATGGGGATGACGAATCTCCAAGTGTTGAAGATTTCATTTTTGAACGGGTGCCTTGATAAACTCCTCCTATAGTGGTTGTGGATGACCACTTGGATGAGAGCTTCTTGGCCGTGCCGGTTGAAACCTTTGGGCTGGCCACATTCATCTTCTTTCCTACTTTGCTAGTAGGGACCTTCTGAGCAGAGTTGCAGGAGACGACATGAAGCGCTTCGTCTCCTGAGCTTGATGGTAGGACCGGTCCTGGATGTTGCAGTCGTTGGAAGACGGACTGCCGGTCCTCTTGGGCTGTCGCCTTGCTGCAGCAGTAGTTGACGATGACTTAAGTGCAGTGATGTCCATAAAAGGACTCTCTGCACACCAAGCTTTCTTTTCTTTCCTTGTGCTTGTGAAGAATCACATCACGCAAGTCACTCGTTCTGTGGGCCCGAGAGTTTTGAGCACACGAGTGTGTTGGCATCCTGTCTGCTTCCTGATGTGGGGCTAGTAAGAGTACTTGCCCCATGATCGTTGTTGGAAGATTCTTGATAACTATCCCGTCTGTTGGCCACCGGGGGTTGGACACGGACAGTTTTATACAACTTTCCATCAGGGGCCCACGTAATAGTCAGCGGGACGCCCTGATGGTCAGAAGTTGGGACAGCTAACTGAGCTCGACGAGCCCGCGCTGTCCTAGACTTCTTCCCTCTAGCACCTGAGAGTACATAGTAAGAAGAGTCCAAGTTGTGCGTCACAGAGTCTGGCGCATCCTGCTGAGAGCCTCTGGGGTTAGGACCGCATGAGAGGCGGTCAAAGACTGACCCTGAGCCGTACAGGGTGGATGGCTTGCGGCTGAGTTTGGCAGCCGCATAAGTGTTCTCCATGCGGCTGGAAATAGTTTGCATGCGGCTGGAAGTTGTGGCTGCATGGGCCTCCTTCATACGGCTGGCAGTTGTGGCCGCATGAGCCTTCCCCATGCGGCTGGCTTTTGTGGCCGCATGAGCCTTCCCCATGCGGCTGGCTTTTGTGGCCACATGAGCCTTCTCCATGCGGCGGGCGCCCTTTTATGGCTGCTTCTTGGACCGCATAGAGTCCCTCTTTACCCCTGTAAGTCCAGCATCGTAGTATTTTCCTCTGCCGGACTTGGGGACAGCATAGTCCTCTACGGTCTGAAGTGGGGCCGCATGAGAGCCTTCTCCGCCGTCTTGGGCAGCAGAGAGCACTTCTCCAAAGCTTGGGAAGGAGCAAATAATTTGGGCCTCCACTCCTTGCGGGCCTTCTTCGTGCGGGCTCGCTTCTGGACTGGGCCGACGCTCCCATCGGAGGGCATTTCTTCAAACGCCTGCTGGTCGAAGCGGATGACCAGCATCTGTTGAATGGAGCCGAGCTTGGCAGCGTCTGATTACATCACCAACTTCTCAGCCGTGGAGAAGTTCGTCCCCAGCAGAGTCGCCATCGTGTTTGCCATTGATTATAAAAGAACAGAACAATTTTATGGAAGGACTGGACTTTTACTTCACAACTACAAACTCGCTTGTACAGAAGAGAGCCTAAGAACAAAACCTAGGAAAAGCAATCTAAAGTACAATTGTTTTATTTTTCTGGGAGATAACGGTAGCGGCTCGGGAGAGTGTTATCAACTCTGCCTTACTCCTTGGACGATCGGACGTCGCTTCGGCTCTGATGAAGAAATGCTCTTGCTGGGTGCTCTTTGCTCTATACCTCTCTCTGTGTCTCCGTCGCTCTCTGTCCAGGGTTTTGCAAGAGAATGGCACCTTGCTATTTATAGGGCTTTGTGATAAGTAGGGTGTGCAGTAATTGCTCCTTGAAAAGTGGGCGGTTAGGGATTTGGTTAATATTAGCCTTGTTCTTGTTTGTTGGAAATCAATCTGGGCTATTATGTTGATTGCAACAAATCTGTATTTTTTATTAGAAATTGATCCGGGCAGTTATGTTGATTGCAATAAATCTACATTGTGATGATTTGTTGATAGCATCAAATTCGAGTGGATAAGTCTTGGTCAATCTTTTGCCACGTGTCCCAACCGCCATTATGCTGAGAGCCGTATGAACGCAGGTGAATAAGTCTTAGTCGATCTTCTGCCACGTGTCCCAACTGCTATTGTGCTACGAGCCACATAGATGGGGCGTACTGGCAGAGCCGCATGAGTGTGGCCCCGACTACCGAGCCGCATGACTGTGGCAGCTGCATGAGAGCGACCGCCGTATAAGAGTGAACCCCAACTGAACCGCATAAGGGTGGCCCCCCACAATCTGAGCCGCATGAGTGTGGCAGCCGCATGGGGGTGGCCTCCAACTGAACTGTATAAGAGTGGCCCCTACAATCCGAGCCGCATGAGGGTGGCAGCCGTATGAGGGTGGCAGCCGTATGAGGGTGGCAGCCGCATAAGGGTGAACCCCCAACTGAACCGCATAAGGGTGGTCTCGGCGGTCCGTATGGAGAGCTTATTTAGACTTTATGGACTGTACCGGCTGTCTCAGAGATTTTCTCATCTTTTGAGGAGCCTGACGCGTCTCCTCATAATGTCAGAGCCGTCAGAGCTGTCACTTTATGTCAGAGCATTAAATGGCCAGTTGCAGGAAGTAATTATGGCCAGCTGTCATCAGCCTGTTTTGAGCCGCATGAGGCCACGTGGCTCTTCCTGAGCCGTATAAAGTCCCTGAGCTGCATGCGGCTCTCTGGGTCTTTCTGAGCCGTATAAGATTCTTCGAGCTTTTGAGCCGCATGTTGAGTCTGGGCCGCATATGAATTTATTATTCTTTTTCATGTTTCTACAAGCTTCTGCCAAGATCTTCGCGAAGGTAGCATCATGGTCACTCTTAGTCAATGACCGAACCTCTCTGATCAATCCTCTGTGGAACTTCCTCACCTTCATCTTCGCGCTCAGGTCCTCAATGAATCTGCCCAGCTGGCAGAACTCTCCAGTATATTTCCCAACTGTCTGGTTCCCCTGAACCAGGCTCTCAAACTGTGCCTCTATGCCTTCAAGTGCTACGTCTGGGAAGAACTACTCCTTGAACAGCTCCTTGAAGGCTGCCCAAGTCTGTCCCTCGGTTCCCACTCGGGGGTCTGTCTGGTACCAGATGCGAGCCAGGTCCTGCATCTGGCTGCCTCCAGCCTCGATCTGAAGTCGGACTGGTATCTCTGTCAGCCGAAATATCTCCTCGATGTGCTCTATCCAGTCATCCGCATAGTGGATGCCCTATGTACCAAGGAAATCCTTCGGACGCATCTTCTGAAACTCCTGGATGCCCGACATCCTTTGATGGCACTGATGTGTCTGTGCTGGCCCCTGGATGGTCACCATCTCCACTGTCGTCCGGACCAGCTGGTGAGCCTCGTCTATACCCTGACGGAAGTCGGCAGTCTGACGCTGCTGTTGCTGTTGGTGGGACTCCAGAATCCTCTCCACAAAGAAAAATAAGTAGGCAGCATCAACCAATCCTGCAGGTGGCTACTGATGCTGAAAACTCCTCAGAAATAACTGGGGTCATCCTCCGAACAGGTGGAGGCATACCCCCAAAGGCTGCAGTTGTTCCTGTCTGATCAGGAATAGAAGGTGCTATAGTCCCAGCATCCTGCTGTACTGGACGAGAGGTGGCAGACCCCTCTCCAACGGCTGCTGTACCAGAGTGATGTGATCGTGTCTCCACCATCCTGAAGACAGATCGAACAAGGAAGTCAATACTGAGCAGGAATCGATATAATCAAAGGAGGACAATTTATTTCAAAGAAGGCAAATTAATAAGATGTGTAGATGGCATGATTTAAAGCAGAATTTTCCTAACTGTGATTAAGTACCTCTCCGTTAAAGCCTATCTCTCAATCCTATCGCAGACTGTAGTGATACTCTAGTTCGAATACCACTACATAAACTCAACCTGCATGGGCCACCACTAAAAACGTGTCACGACCCGCACCCAGTGTAGGGGTACGAGAAGTGGGTATGTCCAGCCCATGCCGTAGTGTCGGCGGTAGAACGTTGTTCTAGGTCACTATCTAAACAACAACTCACGCAATTATATAATGTACTTGTCAAAATCTCAACTCCGAACGGAGGACAAGTATAGATATAATAAAATCTTAATCACAGTCTAAGCACGATATGATGACACAGAAGTTTATAACTAAAGACTAAACAACAACAACAAATATAAACTACTAAATAGTAATATCTCAAACAAACTTAAATACAAACTCAATATCTCAAGTTATTACAATTTAAGTTCTAAACATGAATCTAAAGCATGTCTACTAGCTAGTCTCCTGATCACTCCTGAGTGTCGGGGCCAAAGGTAGCTAAGCCATCTCCTGCTCCAAGGCAAGTAGGGCAAATGTCCTCAAGGCAATCATCTGTAATATTTTCAACAGGTCCAGTCAGGACAGGAACGAGCACAACTCATCTAGAAATCCCAAGCAAATGACAAAGAACTATAAAGCAGTTATAGACAGTTATATTGATGAATATGGTAGTTTTATATAGGTAATGATGTAGAGAAACAGTTAAGGTACAAGAAAAGTAAGGTAAAAAACAAGAGGAGAAGCATAGCAATGAAGACTGTAAAATAAGATCTAGCTGAACTAGAGTAACATGATATAAGTCCAGACAGTATAATATGAGTCAAGTGTAATCTCAATATGAGTCCAGACAATATAAATCTAATACCAGATGAATCCAGCACAAGATGAGTCCAGTCAGTGATCAATGATTCCACGTTGAGTCCAGACTATATTCTAACCGTGTGTTTTAAAATACCGAGATCGACATGTAAACGGCTGTAGGTAATACGGCACATCGCACACTTGGCCAAGTATGGGATGGCTATCTTTCCAGTATAATTCTAAGGGAGTGGTTCCAGTATTTGGCAATGTTCACATGTCTACTCCAATATTTCTCCGTCCAACAAGTACAAGTGAATTCATAACCCGACACGAAAATAAGTACAAGTCCAGCCAGAACATGAATGATACCAGTAAGTGATTCTAGGGTAATTCCAGTAGGTGATGCCAGTAGTGGTTCCAAAAATAGAGGCCAGACATGAATAAATGAGTGTCGCATGAAATGAATCCAGCAATATCAAATCGTGTCTGTAACAGAGAATCAAATAGAACTAACTAGAACTGAAGTACAGTAATCGACAAGTAAATAAAAGAACTATCAGAGAAAGTACTCGCCTGATACTCTAAAGAGAGTAGTGTAATATCAGATGTCTGAACCGAAGTCACAATGTCCTAAATAGAGCCATATGGGTTATAATGTGTTTAAAATAAGGTAAATAAAGTTTACGATGCAATCTACATTATTTTTAGGTCAATCTAGGTCAACGTCAAACTTGGTCAACTCTGGGTCAACCCAAGTCAACATCTAGTCAAACTGGATCAACAACAAGACTATCCTGGTCAACTGGTCAACCCTTGGTCCATATAGTCTTAATGTTGACTTTTGGTCAACTCTAGTCAACATGAACCATTTGGTCAAACTTCTAGTCAAGTGGGTCATTATCTAAGGTATACAACTCATAGGCTATTTCTAGGATCAAGCTAGTCTAACAAGTCTAACTAGGCCTAACCAAGTCTAGACTAGCATTCAAGCACAATCACAAGGTCACAGGGCAACACACATTTATATATATGCATATACCCCATATATACATATATGCACATACACATAGGCTAAGTTACATACATGTATTTATACATACATGTTATCACTATATACACATTTGATTCATGCACACATTACACTCATGCATTCATATATGCATACATACATACATATATATTTACATACATACATGCATATTTACATACATTTATACATAGGTATATACATAGATACTTCTATACATTTCCATTCATACAAGTCGTTATACATTGCATCCTACATTGTATCATACACATTACATTACATCATGTTTCATTGCTTTACATTGCCTATATGTATATATTCATTACAATATACGCATAAACATATATGAATGCAACCTACATTATATATTCATGCATTCATGTATTACATATCATTACACTACATTATATTTTACATACATTCCTACATTACTTATCTCAGGAAAAATGGGAATGAAGTGAAAGAAGGAAGAGGAAAACTGGAAAACAGTGAAGGAAATTGCATTACACTCATGTATATATAGATACATATATATACATATTTAAAAGAGGGAAGGAAAGAGACTGAAATGGAAAGGGAAGGAAAGGACTGGACTGTGGAGGAGGAGGGACTGAGATTACCAACAACTGAGATTGTTCAGTTCATAAAACAAACTGAGAACAAATCAATTCAACAAAACCTAAACCTGAGAACAGTTTGCATACTTATATGCAAACCTGAGATAACTCAGGGGACAAATCTGAGAATACTACATTCAAACCCAAACCCAAGCCATCAAATCTATTTCGAAATCCTATTCTTCAAAACCAAATCTATACACAACATAAAAGGAACTGGAAGTCTATCAACATTCATTTAAAACTTAGTAAAACAATCAATCCTAAGTCTCAATTACCCCAAAACTGGAAACATGTGAATGAAACAGTGCAACAGTTCAAATTGAACCCAATTCATATGAATACCCAATTAAATGTGTGGAGTGGTGTTTCAGGTGTGTGGGCATGCTCGTGTACATGTGAGGGATGTCCTCGTATCCAACAAACGGATACAAGTGTCCAAAACAGACCAAAGAAATAAGTATCAGTAAACTGAATTCCTATTTTGAATCCCATTTTAAATCCAAATTCTAAGCCCCAAACTCAATATAAATATCGAACCAAACACACATGTCAGGGGTGGTCATGTGTGTGACACTCACACGTGTCCATGTGTCCACAAAGAGTCAAATCGTGTTTGTAACAGAGGAGTCGACATAGTGTATCAAAGATAGCACAGAGGCTGCCTCGTGCATCCATGTCGAAGAGAATAGAGCTCGACACATGGCACGAGGTGTCTCGTGCTCATGCACGTGGCTAGGGTAGGTCTAGGGCTAGGTCCTAGGGTTCCTGTATGAACCCCAAGATGTGTCGTGTCCAAGTTACAGCCCCGTATCAGAGACGAAATTTCAACCATGCACAGTCAGTGCAATGTCAGTGCACGGTTGATTTCTTTGCGCACACTAAACGAGGACCCAAATAACTTCATGGACATGATGTCAGTGGGTGCCCCCATGTGTCCATAAAGTCACATGGTGCTGTATCGTATCCGCTAGGACACCCGAGCAGCAGGGGAGTCGTACGAGCCTCGTGCGGTATCTCATACATGAGGTGCGTGTCCAATTTGGACACGAAAAGTGGACAGAAATCAACCCAGACGACTTGATATGCAATATAGACCTAATTAGCTACAAACCTATGTAATTAGTTTTGAAAATTACTAAAATAAATTCCTATGTGGCATTTCACCAAACACTTATTTAAAAACACTTATACGTGTCCGATACGGACACGAAATGGACACAAATTCCTACCAAACTTGAGCTACACCTAGGGGAACCCTAAATGGATGCATCTATGTAAAGAAATCAGGAATTTATTAGGGTTTGTAGGATTTCACCTATTAAGAGTTCAAACTCAATGTAAAGAGCCTAGAGTTGATGTCTTCCTCGATTTGCTATGGTTTAAATATCCTCAAACCTTGCTAGCAAGCCTCCACAATTCTTCTCTACTATTGGAGATAATGATGCAATTGATTTGACTCAATTTGGACTTAATTTGGATTAAATGGGAAAAGTTTAGGGAAGAACAAATTAGGGTTCTTTCTAGGTATCAAAAAGAGGCAAGGGCTCTTAAGTGTGATACTTATAGGAGGGGGGGCTTGTATGGCTGGCCAAAGTAAGGGAATTAGGGTTTGGCAATAGCTAGATGTGTGGCTAAGGTTCTTCCACCTAATTTCAAGTCCTCCTATTGGTTCAATTAGTCCTAAGGCTTTCTTTTTACAAATATCTCAAAGAGAAAATATCCTACTTAGGAATATCTAGATATTACTAACCTTGGCACTTAGTAGGATTGTTCTAATCATGATTCTAACCTCAAGACTAATCTAGATTAGGCTAAGATTCTAGGTCAAGTCTCAACTAAACAAATAGCACATATTTAATTAATAAAATTCATTTTTATTTAAAAGTCAAAAATGACCAAAATACTCTAGGCTAAAAATTAATAATTTGAAATTTTAATCACATGACTAGGCTCCCATGGTCATGGTTAGTCTCTAGGCTTAGCAATTCAAGGATTACACTAGTTAACCATCAAAATCATAATTCAATATTTTAACTAGTTTTAAATTAATTAAAAATCACAAAAAATCATAATATAATTTAAATATCATTATTAAATGATTATAATTATAAAAGTTCAAAATTATCCTTATTTCTGAAAAGTGGGTGTTACATACTTGCATATTGGCTGATCATCCATGCACATGCGTTAGGACTAACTGCCAATAGATGCATGATAGAAGACTTGGTAGTTATTAGAAATTCATATGTGTCATGAAGATGACAGTGTCATGAAGATGACATAGATAGGCATTAGGTGGGAAGAACAGTTCCTTGATGTATGGGCCACCTTTGTACTTTCCTTATTAAACCTGTGAGCTCCGACGGAGATGTAGGTCATTGATGCCCTATGATGTTCGATGAGCATTATGGATGTACCCCTATATTAATTTCCTCTGACGTTCATGAAATATTACGGATGTAGTATTTTACTGATTCCCTTTGACATCACGGAATGTTACGGACATAGGCCCCTGGTGCCTAGTTGGGGACTATGCCGATCCTATTTATAGCCAAAAGTGTCCATGCGTCAAAGGGTTGTTCTCAACTGCATGATCACAGTAGAATGGTTATGTGGCCTTAGTTTATGTCATGTCACCCTCCGTTCCGCTAGTGGCATGGGACAATGTCGCATCACATAATAGTATACTATCCCTTGTCCTTGTTCGGTTGTAGGGGTATCCTACTGTTTCGATGATGAGATATTGGACCGTGTTATGATTTGGACTATTTACTTTTACTTGTGACTTTGTGACATATTATATATTCAGTTTTTCTGGCATGTTCTTCATGTATCTTGTTACGTCCCTCTGAGGACCTGGTGATTTCTTCAGGTGTGCATTTTTATGACTTTTCGCATGTACTCTAGCGAAGATCATGGTCTTCCCTTTTCTATCTAGGAGGATTGCACTTGGATCATCCTTTGTTACTTCTACAAATTCTTTCCTTTATATGTATTTCTTTTCATTTAAAATGGTTGGTAGTGGATTTGTCTCTGCCCAACGACTTGTATAAATGACAATTCATAATTGATTTATAATATCTTTCTTCTTTATTTTGTGGATGAGATTAGTTGTCATGGTTTTACTATATTTTACTGCTTACGTATATTTATTATACGGTTGGCATGTCTACATACTTAGTCCTACATATTTTGGGACTGGGGCGTTACATCAGTGCATATGAAAACTTCTATTTATTAGTGTGAACACGAAGCTGAGGCAAGTTCATCGCAACCACCCACCTGAGTGAGTAGTTGCCTCGGCCGAACGGAACTTCAAAGCAAGCCGTTATATAGCCAAATCCAAACGCCATTGCATTTCGATTCATCCAGTTGACTTGAGCGGGACATGGCACTACAGAACGTCAATGGAGTAAAGGAGCCACTACAGCGCTCGATCTCCATCGTAACACTTCTCCAGATCTTATACGTGTACTAGCAAACCCTTGTTGCTAAGGTATTGTTGTACTTTTTTGTTGTAATCCAGTAAAGGTAAAAGTTCTTTAATTGTTCACTTCTATGATGGCAGCAAATCTGGCGACTCTGCTGGGGACTGCCTTTTCTTCTAACAAGATGGCGATGACGTAACGAGACATAGCGATACTGGGATCCTTCCAGCAAATATTGGTCGCCCGTTTCAACTAACAAGCCTTTGAAGACATGCTCTCTGGGAATTTAAATCCCTCCCCTAGGCTGACTAAGCCTAGGAAGACCTACAAGGTTTGAGTGGCCAAGGCCATTGTGCCACCCCCATTGACTGCAGAGGATGCGGTTCCGGCTTCCTTGATGAAGCCCCGCATCAGTTTACTGTGTATCCTCCCTCCATTTCCACAAATGGGAAGAACAAAGCTCGACGTCTGGGTCCCATCAAAGTAAAATAATATGATGTTGGGGACCTAGGGGCTCAAGCTCCCTCCAGGCCCTCACGGCCTCTTCCTGCTGAAAAGACCAATGTTACATCTAAGCCTATGTGCCAACAGAAGATGCGAAGATATATTGTGCCTAAATCAGGACGTGTGTGTGTCTATGCTCACCAAGCTATTCCTGGTATTATCCAGCAATGACGCATCAAAGAAGGAAAGAGAGAATATGTCTTCCATAAAATCTTTTGAGACAACAAACCCAGGTAATAGCACCTTGAACACAAAGAAGATATGGACTCCTTGTACTACGCGTCCACAATTGATAGTACGAGGAATCCTAGGACGTACAGGCAGAATGTACTCAGACGATTGTCTGTTCGACCAACTACCAGCAAGCGACATTGATGATTTTATGCGCTCATGACGGAAAGCTATAGCAAACTGGCACATGCGCTCAATATAATCATGCACATGATGTGGGATAGTCCCACAAATCTTCTTTATATGACCTCAGCCAGGGGTCAAAAGCTTCACCCACTCGCTCATGCGCCTGGCGCACCTGACCGCGTGCAAAGGGCATAAAGGTAGAATTTCCTTCCGCAGACTTACGTGATGTGATAAATTAACGTAACTCAAGAGTAGCATAGGTCATGCACGATGGTCTATCTCTAGAACCTTGTGCCAATATTCCTATCAACTGTTGCTGCACTCGTATAGCAGTACATGCAAAGAAGCAGTCGGTGTCCCAGCGGCTGCAGCAGACGATAGAGGAGGAACTTTCTTACGCCTATTGCTACTCTACCGGAAGACTCCTTCTTGCCCGAAGGGCTTAAAGGTTGACTCGTTTGTTCCGACCAACACAGCGAGGCATCCACTTAGGACATCTCGGCCAGCTGTGCCTACATAGGGGGTGTTCCTGAGGACTTGATCAAGATCAAAGGCTTCCTTACAAGAAGCCATACCATAGCCTGGAGGTACCATCTGTTTACGAAAAATAAAATAATATTTTATAACAAACTTAGAAAAGAGTACAAGAGTATAATTTGAATTCTGGGGAAGTACAATTGTAGGAATCTGATCAGAAGATGATCACTTTATTCCTTGGACTATGTGAACTTGAAGACTAGAGCCTTTGGAGAATACAGCAGCAATTTTGCAAGAATTCTTGATCTCTGTGTGATGCTTTGGTAATGATTAGAAACTCTATTTATAGAGTTCTAGAAATAACTGTTTTCGTAGTTATTCTGATGTGCGCGAGGCTGAACTGCGCCACTTTGGGTTGCGCCAACCTTATGTTGCGCCAACTTCCATTCAGTTAACAATCATGTACTAACTGTATTTAGATGCGTGGCATCATGTGATTGAGATGTGCATGGTCGTGTACAGAATAGTGGACACGTTTTGAGATATTAGTGGCATATGTGCCACGTCATCCTGCTTTAGAATGTAAGTTGTTTCAACTTCATCAGGTTGCGCAAGCTTCAGTCAACGAGTCAAACTGTGCCTGATTGGGCTGCGCCTAGACACGTGACAACTTTTGAATATATAAAAATAATTTATCCGGATTGTGCCTAGGCGCAACTCACAAGATGTGCAGGACAGCTGTCAATTAAATCTCCTCGAACGGCACATTTTTAGGGATTCAAAAAGATTTTCTTCGTTTATTGTGCTGTCAACTGTCAGTGATGTTAGGTAATGATGGCAATTAAATGTCAGACGCCACGTAGACTTTGGCGCAATATGACTGATCGAGCACAGTCTGATATGTGGTACAACCTGATCAGTGGTGCAGTTTGATCTCTGAGCTTCATAACAGTGGCGTAGCTTGATTTCTGGGGCGCAACTTATTTGCTGAGTAGTAAAAATATGGCGCAACTTGATTTTTAGGCCCTACAAGACCCCCTTCAAAGTTTTCGAAACTTAAGAATACTTCAAAGTTTTGAAATACTTTGAATTATGTTAGTTTTGCTTAGATTGTGCCAGTCAATGCCCAACCGTCATAATGAATTTCTCGAAAACATTCGATCTCCTCTTCGTCTTACCGAGTTTCATTGATGATTTTCGGTTTTCCAGGAAGAATATGAAGAGTTGGTTGGTTATATATATAGGGAAAGGTCCTTACACTCATTCTTCACTTTTGTACTTCAATGACACCTAAGAAGAAGGAGATGGAGACTAGTGCTGACTTTGAAGTCAAGTCCCCTGAAGCAAAACCTGATGTCACGCCTACGACTTATCTGTTGGAGGCTGACCCGTCACTGAGGGCGGTGAACTTTTTAGACTGTTTTAGTTTAAATCCAACAGTCTTCAATCACTCGAGTAGTGGGCCATCACTTTCCTCTGAAGAGCGCAGTGATTCGGAGGGATTCCTTAGTCTGATGCGTCGCTCGGGGATCCACAACATGCAAGAGTTGGATGCTGCCCTTCGTCAGACCAATGATGAAGAAGATAAAAAAAAAATGTTAAGCGTGCCAGCTTTTTATTTCTTTTCATGTGTCAGATCCTATTTGTCTGTAGGGGTCTACCCGTCTTTATGAAATAAAATTTATAATTTCTGGCATCTTTATTGTGTGGCTATTAACTGTAGGACCGTTTTGTGATTCAAGTGGCGCACGTAAATGTGCTTCTTTGACTAATTCAATGCTTGTTGTTCTTTGAGAGACACATGGCAGTCATCATGTGGTTAAGAGCGCCTCTTGTTTAGTTCTTTCCCAAAATAAACTACTAGAATAACGTATTGTTCACATCTTCAACGCTTTTAAAAGGATAGCCAAAACGAAAGGAAAGAGACATTCATGCTTTCTCATTTTATTAAAAGATGACTTCTCACAAGGTTCCACTATCCAGCAAAAATTCAACATCCACAAGTTCACTTGTGCCACTTCAACCTGATGTTATTCTTTTGCATGTTGCACCTTCAGATGTTGGTTTGCTGTGCTCTATATTATTGACGCTCTTTAGCACAAACATCGTTGATTTTGATGGTAAGTCCCAACAAAAAATCAGTGATTTCCATATATGAGCATCATACATGAGTTGTGTTTACTTTACGCCACTTTTTACTTAAGACAGTTTTGAAGATAGGTGATGACTTATAGAAATGAAGTGCATGTTGTAGATGTGTGCCTGAAATTCTGAAAAGAGGCGCGCACTGCAATCCAGTGCCTGACTTCGGTCAGAGGCGCACACTATTGATATGCGCCTGTTGTTCTGAGAATAGGCGCACACTGCAACCCAGTACCTGACTTCGGTCAGAGGTGTACACTGTTGATATGCGCCTATTGATCAAAGGCGCGCAGTTTTGATAGATTTACTAACTTTTGTTTCTTTGTTAATATTTGCAGAAGTTTGGTTGACAAGCTTCTTCAAAACTGGCATCAGCGACCTGGATGCTATGAAGAGCATTCTTCTGACACCCACATCAGGCAGCTCATGTGATTCTGACACTCAAATCAGACAGCTCAGGACTCTCTATGTTCCAGAAGGGTCTTCATCAGATGGTAGGAATAGCCTTTATACATGAGAGTTGGATGGTGGAGAGATAGAATTAGGAATCGTATCACGAGGGTGATCTCATTCCTAGTTCTCATGATGGGTCATCTTTTCTCCACCAGTTGTATTGACAGTAGCTTATCTTTGAGCTGCTGTACTCTGTGGTTCTTCTCTCGTCTTTCTGAGAGAGAAGACCAGAGTTGATTATGTTGTCTTGCTTGCTGCTTCAGGATGAGATGACAAGGAACTGGCATCAAATAAGAAGATCCAAAGATGTAATAGAACTTTATTTGTTACATTTAGAATGAAAATCCGAGATGTAGTAGATTTCCATTAAGATGTATATATGTTTTTAAAGAAGGAATAAAGAATGATTTTTTTCTTCTTTATGATTTGATTTTAATGTGACGATATAGAAAATAGAATCCAGGAGAAATGTGGATGTGACAAGTTGTTGATGTAAATAATCAGAATTCAGAGGTATAGAGGACGTGAATTCATATTACTTAAAATAAGAGACAATCAATGCCAAATGAATGACAAGTCAAAGAAAGTGAATGAATGAACAGTCACTTCGGTTTTCTATAAAAAGATGTTGAATAAACGAACAGTTGTCTCGATTCTCGAGGAAGAGAATAAATGAATGAATAGTTATAAACGAATGAACCGTTGGACTTCTTTCAGAAAGTCGCATCAGTTCTCGAAACCAACTATCTAGTCGTTCTGTCTATAAATAGAGCAAAACTTTCGTAGATATCGTCAATTTCTTTTCTTTCTATACCAAATGTCTTCCAAAGATTTGCTCACTCCGAAGATCAAAAGAAAGACCGAGATGCCTCCTGCTGAGCCTCCGAAGCCTCCTCAAAAAGAAAGGGGTGAAGGCTCAACTGCTCCTGCACCAGGACAGGACTTGATTGCCAAGCTAGTGGAGCCTGGGAAGACTGCCGAAGAAGAGGCAATGAGGATGGCCGCTTGTGAATTCCTGGTGCATTCAGACAATGAGATGTTTGAACTGTTGGCAAACTATGTATTTAATCATGAAGGATCGGGGCCTCCTCCCTATCCTTAATGTTATGTAATTCCATTCTGCTTTTGAATAAAATAAACTTTATTTACATTATTTCTCTGAAATAAAGTACATTTTGCTTTTATACATAATATTTTTTAAGAAATTTGCCATTGATAGGCATCATAGCAACTCTGCCATCCATATCTGTTAATTGATAGGCTCCATTTGAGAAAATCTTATTTACCACATATGAACATTTCCATTTTGCCTCGAACTTGCCTTTGCTCATATGAGTCATAGTCATAGGACGTCTGACTGTAAGAACTAGCTCGCCTTCCTGAAATGTTCGTACTCTGACTTTGTGATTGAAAGCTTTTGAAATCTAGACTTGATAAAGTTCGATATGCTGTTGAGCCAGTAGCCTTTTCTCGTCAAGCGCCTCCAATTCTTGAAGTCGAAGACGATCATTATTTTCTGTAGTAAGTTCATTAGCAATGGTGATTCTCAATGAAGGAATTTGAATTTCCAGTGGTAAGACAGCTTCGTATCCATATACTAGAGAAAAAGGTGTGCAACCTGTGGGATTACGGACAGTTGTGCGATAAGCCCATAGACATTCTCCAAGCTTCTCACTCCAATTATGTTTGTTAATAGAAATAAACTTTTTAAGGAGTTTGATAATAGTCTTGTTGAATGCTTCGGCTAACCCGTTAGCTGCAGGATTATAGGCCGTAGAAGCAACATTATTGATTCTGTTGTCATCACAGAACCTGATAAACTTCTGACTGACGAACTGTGGTCCATTATCATGGATAATTCGATGAGGTACACCAAATGATGTTTGATGAAGTTGATGACACTACTAGTTTTTACTTCAGCCAAAGGTATAGCCTCAGCCCATTTAGAGAAATAATCGGTTATAGCCAGGATGAACCGATGTCCTTTAGATGAAGGAGGATTGATAGGACCAATTATATCCATGCCCCAAGCTTCAAAGGGCCATAAGGCAGCAGTCGGATGAAGAAACTCCGATGGTTGGTGAATAAAATCTGCATGAATCTGACTTGCTCGACATTTTCTTGCATAGTCAATGGCATCTGATACCATAGAGGGCCAGTAATAGCCCATACGTCGGATACAATCCTGTAATTTAGGACCAGGCTGATGTGCTCCACAAACGCCATCATGAGCTTCGCATAATATCAACTTTGCTTCATCACCAACAAGAAAGTAATCCATCAAAAGTTCTTCGATAGAGAGTTTTAGTAGTATGATTATAATAGAATCGAAGTGATCGGCGACGAATATTTGTAGCTTCCTTAGGATCTTCTGGCAATATGTCATGTACTGTAAAATCAATAAAAGGTGCTCTCCAGTCCTCGCTAATGACATTGACTTCAATTGAATTGCTGAATTCAATGTTATGGTTGTTTTTAACACAAAATAGTTTTCTATTAGATACAACAACTATTTGTTGTCTTTTGACTGGAACTGCCAATACCGCAGCTAGGTTAGCTAAGGCATCAGCTTCTGTATTGCATGCGTGACGTACATGTTCGATGAAGAACCCTTTGAACGAAGAAGCTATTCTGATAGCTGCTTTATGGTATGGTACCAGATCTTGATGTCGAACTTCATATATGCCTCTAACCTGATTAACAATCAGCTTAGAATCACCATATACTTCGAGATATTCAATATCCAGCTGTTTGGCTAATTGGAGTCCAATGAGCAAGGCATTATATTCTGCTACATTGTTGGAGCACGACTCATCTAAAGAATAAGCTCTCTGAATAGCTAATCTATTTTGTGAAAAAAGAACAATTCCTACTCCAGCAACCAGGATGCCTCCAGGTCCAATTCTAGATGCTCCGTCAAAGAATAAAGGCCAAGTAGAAAATTCTTCTGAGATCATATTTGATTCTAATATTTTGCCTGGAATCTCGTCATAGAGTTTAGATGTTTCAGGGATAGGATGAACTGCTAGAAAGTCTGCAAGTGCTTGGCCTTTTACAGACTTTTGAGGAACATATAACATATCATATTATGCTAATAATATGGCCCACGTAGCAAGCCTGGAATTGAGTGTACTTGGTTTCTTCATTAAGACCCGAAGAGGATTAACTCGGGATATAACATGAATAGTTTGGCCTATGATGTAATGTCGTATCTTTTGAACGGCAAACATTAAGGCTAAACATTTCTTCTCTACCGGACTATAACGATGTTCAGCTCCAATCATCGTTCGACTAAGGTAGTAGATGGCTTATTCATGACCTTCCTTGTTCTTCTGAGCCAGCAAAGCTCCTAATGAATGATCCATTGCCCGGACATACATTAAGAAAGGTATTCCTGAGATCGGTGGCACAAGAACCGGTGGACTTACTAAATACCGCTTTATGTCATCAAATGCTCGTTGACATTCTTCCGTCCAAACGAAAGATACACCTTTCTTCATTAACTGAGTAAATGGTCTGCAACATCCAGATAAATTCGAAATGAACCACCTGATGTACACAAGTCGACCTTGGAATCCTCGTAGCTCTTTTAGGTTGCATGGAGGATGCATCTCTTGAATGGCTTTGATCTTCTCAGGATCAACGTGTATACCCTTAGATGTAAAGACGAATTCGAGAAATCTGCTACTAGAGACACCCAAGAAAGACTTGGTAGGGTTCATTTTGAGTTGATGCTGGCACATTAGATTGAAAATAGTTCTTAAATCTTGAATGTGATCTTTCTTTAGACGACTTTTGACAGCAATATCGTCAACATAGCATTCGACAGTCTTTCGTAAATGATCTCGAAAGATAGTACTTATAGCCCGCTGATAAGTTGTACCTGCATTCTTAAGACCGAACGGTATGACTGTATAATAGTATACTCCACGAGGAGTACGAAATGAAGTGTGTTTTTTATCTTCAGGATTCATCCGGATTTGATTATATCCAGAAAATCCATCCATGAAAGAGATTCGTTCGAATCCACATGTATTGTCGATCATGACATCATTAATTGGGAGAGGGAATTCGTCTTTAGGGCAAGCATCATTAAGATTCCAAAAGTCTATGCAAACCCGAACCTTTCCGGTCTTCTTCAAAACTGGTACAACGTTGGCTACCCAGTCAGGATGTTGTTCTTCTCTGATAAAACTACAAGCTATAAGCTTTTTGACTTCATCATCAATTGCATCCATCATTTCAGGCTTGAATCGTCGTTGTTGTTGTTTAACTGGCTTGGCATTCGGCAATATATTAAGTTTGTGAGTTGCAACTTGAGGATCTAATCCCGGCATATCTTCATAACTCCAAACGAAGATATCAATATATTCACGAATAAGGTGAATTAATTCTTGTTTATCATCCTCTGGGAGATTTTTGCTAATAAAGATTGGTCATGATGTATCCTTCTCTCCAACATCGATTTGGACTAGTTGATCCTCAGTAGGTGGCTCTCGTTGTTCAAAATGAAGTTCCCACTGGTCCATCCTTTGTGCCGAAGGGTCCACTTCAGGAGCTTCTTCAATGTCATCTTCGTCATCTTCTGAGAATTCGGCAGACACCATATTAGAAGATACTATCATCCGATGAGCATGACCAATGCTGGTATTAGAATCCTATGAGATGGAATCAGAAGAGTTAGATCGTTCTTCTTCATCAGATTCGGAAGGTTCTGGAGTTGGAAGTGGTGAAGTGTAACCTAATTCCCGCTTCATTTTACTGTAGTATTGTTGTGATTTTTTTTTTGGAACAGAAATACGAATAGGAGTTCGCCTTCCTTTACCGTTGTTGAGGCCTGTTCTGAAATTATAACCCATTTTACGGATGATTGATTTGGATTGTGGACTATAGTGACGTAATTGTAGTCTTCCTGTATCATCTCTTTTATCATTATAGAGCATAATTTTTTATTCCTCTCTTTTATTAAAAAGTATAGGCCTTTCATCTTTTTTTCGAGACGGTACTAAGAAGTACGATTCTTGTATTGAATCCAGTAATACCACATTTCGCAGAGATGATACGACTCCTATTGTAAGTGGTTTAAAGGTATCTAGCATATCCAAGTAACATTGAGTATAGTAAGAGACATCAATATACTGCAAAGGAGATGCTTTATTGATTTTTACACCATCATTTACAACAGGACCTTTAGCCTTAACAGACTTAGTCAGATTGATAACTAGAGGGGAGAAGAAGAGCGAAAAGGAGGAGGAAGCTTTTTATGACGAAGGTTGATTACAAGCGGCTCAGAAGATATGAGCTCCCTTTGTTTCTGATTATCACTAGGAAGCTGCTTTTCGTGGAAAGGAAGATAGATAGTCAGTAGTTTGGAAGACTGAGGACAGAAAATACGCCCTTTGACAGGAATCACCAGAGTATCATTCGGTACACCTTTCTGTTCTTTATCTATGTCCATTGCCAGTACCACCTTTATGAATTCCTCTTTGTACATGCAAGAATCATTGCAATACGCTTCAACTCCTTTGAAAGGATTCAGATCTGCAACCTCTTTTTGGACTTCTCCATTACCATCCACATATTTGAAACATTGGTGGAGAGTAGAAGGTACAATATGTGTTCATGGAGGAATGGCCTTCCTAACAAAGCATTGTATGAGCCATGATTGTCAATTACATAGAAAGTCACCTTTGTACGAAGATTGCCAATTTGAAGTTTCAGGTGTATCTTCTCCAAATGTTCACTTCTTTCTTGATTGAACCCCAAGATGGTAGTGATAGTTGTAGAAAGATTATGTACTAGGATCTTCAAAGCATCCAGCAAAGACTTCGGCATGATACTAAGAGCAGACCCTGGGTCAATCAGAATGCGATCGACTTTCATGGTGTCCACATACCCCATGAAATAGAGAGGACGATCATGACTATTGTCTTCTAACAATATGTCATCTTATGTAAAAGCAATATTGGACATTAATTTAAATACACTATGACAATGTGCACAGCTGACTAGCTCTTTTTCAGGCTTTTTGAGAAGAGTAAGACAAGCATCAGCTTGCATCAAAGCTTCACTTAACGTCTTTTGAGTTTCTTTTGAGAGACGTAAGAGTTCAAAGATTGACAATCTTGCTGGAGTATTTTCTAATTGGGCCAATATATCAAAATTGTATGGCTTTTCAAGTCTAAGAGATGAGGACTTCTTCAGTGCTTTGTCAAAGCGAACAGGTTATTTTTCCTTGTCTGCTGATGTCGGTTTAGGGGGAGCTGGTTCTACTACTGGCAGGGATGTCGATGGTATATTCTCAGCAGGAGAAAATGATGTAGGAGGAGCATCAGGAGATGGGGCAGAATTCTCTTGAGTTTTAGGATATTCCCGAAGATAAGGTTTTCCAGATCTAGTGCCAATTAGAATTTCTTCTTCCGCTACTGGTTCAAAGGATACCATGTTGCAGCTCTTGGATTTAGTTTTGGAGTGCTTCTTTTGCTTGGAAGAGGAAGGCGTTTTAAAATTTGCTACTAGATCTGGATGAATCCACATGATGTCTCCTTTGTCAGTTGATAGTGGAACAAGACCCTCATTTTGAGGTGGGAGATTCACGATCTCGAGAGTAGCTCTTGGGATAGGGACAACACCATCTTGTACAAGTTGTGGTGGGAAATTACCAAATTGCACGGAAACAACATTAGCTGTTACTGTCTTCTCATCCTGTTGAAGAGTAATCGCTCCAGAGTTGACCATCTCCTGGATTTTGCCTTTAAGCACGTAGCATGCTCTGGTTGGATGTCCTATAAATCTGTGATAAACACAATATTTAAGGTGATTTGTTTTTCTTACTTCATCTGGCCATTTTGTCTCTGGCAGTTGAAGCATATTACTTTTAATTAAGCAATCGAAGATGCTCAAAGTGTCATCTTCATCAAAAGAATACTATTCTTTTGGACGAGGCATTTTCTGTGGTGGTGCTGATGGAGTGGGTGCTGTTTGAGCAACATTAACAACCAATGACTCCTTGTCTTTGAGATTGATGGCCAATATTTCTTTACCCTTGCGATTATTCTGGCGACTATTACCACCGGGTGTAGAATGTTCATCTTAGTTAGGATGAGTCATTTGAACTCCTAACTGCTTGAATTTTTCAGTACTGACCTCTGTCGCTTTGGCATTCACAATGAAAGAAGGCCAATCTTAAAATTGTGTAGATCCCGTCCACATGCTGATAATAGGCAACAAGTTTAATTTGCAGGTGTCTATTGTTACAGCAGATGGGGTTCCTAAAGGCATTTTAAGTGCCTCTCGGCAGAATCTTTCAATGAAACTCTCTGTAGATTTATTGTGTCTTTGCTTAATCTTAATAAGGGCAGACATCGTCATGTCGTTGACTCCCACATAAAACTGTTCCAAGAATATTTGTTTGAAACCAGCAAAAGAAGTTATGCATCCATCAGGCAAGCTACGATACCAGTCGTATGCTGCGCCGGCTAAACAACCGACGAACACTCTGGTAAGGAGAGCATCATTTGGCTGCAATTGGTCAGTCATCACTTCAAAGTGATTGATGTACTGACTTGGAGAAGTTCTGCCATCAAACAGCATAATGGTTGGAAGCTTGTATTTAGGAGGGATGGAACTTCCTTCCATTCTGTAGGATAAGGTTGTTTTATGCCAAGTCTTTGTAGGCCATCCTTTTGCTTAAAGGCCTCAAACTGAGTGTGTAAGAGTTTTACAGCCTCATTAGCATCTCTTAATGTTTGAGAATTGGTGGGTTGATTTGAATTGTTAAGAGGAGGAACAACATGGTAATTACCACCTCCAACACCAGACAGACTGGGATCAGCTTGAATAGGTACAGAAGCAACCTGAGGAGATGGTACCCCCAGACTAACATTAACAGGTACAGAATATGCTATAAGCTCTGGATTTGTAGCAGGGTTTATAACCGATGGCACTGTATGTTGAGCCACGATTATAGTATGCATACTTGCGACCATTTCAGCTATGGTCTTCAGTTTGTCCTCTAGTAAAACAATTAGTTGTTCTTGATTGGCTGAACTAGAAGCATTTTGATCTTCTGTAATGGCATATGCCGTCACTTCTCTTACTACTATTGACGAAATAGTTTGTTCAGAACTTTTACCATCTGTATCAAACTCGGATAAAGAGTCTTCTTCCAGATGAGCGATGGGGATATCTTCTTGATTAAAGACACCTTGGTTCAAATTTTGATTTCTTGACCTGGTGTATTGAAAGACCCCTTCACTGGATGCATAAATCCGATCTAAGTATTGCTGACTGGGATTACGGGACGTATTACGTCTTGGACGTTTTTCACCCCCAGTGTCTTGGGAAGTCATATTGACAGAAGCATATAATGGCTCGTCTTCATCTTTCATTATCGGTTCAGCAGTCGAAACATAGTTCAGACGATCAAAGACAGATCGTTTAGCTGATTGGCAACAACACTTGATGATTACTTCATAAAGGCAGTGGTGATCTGAAGAGTGATTTAGAGGTGAAGGAGACATTCCCGTGATCTCCCGTCTTTGTGTAAGACGTTTCCGGAGATCAGTTACCACTACAGGACAAGAAGAAGTCGGAGGAACATATTCTTTAATGATGTTAGGAACATGCCTCCTATTCTTCAGATGTTTAGTTTCTTGAGTGTACAAAGAGGTACTTAACTCATTGGCATAAGTGATTGGGTCCTTCTTTTCAAACTTTGATTTCTGGTACAGATTGGCCTTTGGCATAGAATTCTTGCGTTTTATCGAAGTTGATATTGATGGATGCCTATTGAGATAAGCGCGTAAATCAGAGAATTCTTCTCCAGGTGTCTCTGCTTGAGATACCATCAATTTTTCTTACTTGGATCTTGAAATTTGTAAGGTTGGAAGATCTTGATCAGACCCCATAGGGGTAGGCAAGATGCCTCTTTTATCAGTATTCCTTTCCATAGGAGAGATCTGAAGACCTCTGTTTAAAGGAATGGAATCTGATATATCTTTCTCTGAGTCATAGACTAGGGAAGTTTGAGAAAAGACCAAAGGGTGCTTTCCTTTATTTTGTAGAGGGTTAGCTAAGAAGCGTTTTCCTCTGTTTTGTTGTAGAATCATCTTAGGCACAGGTTACGCCAGTTGAAGAAGTGTAACATGGCCTTTCCTTTTGTTCTGTCTAGTTTTGGCACTAGAACATTGTTTCTCCAAGTTCAGAACTGGAGAATTGGAGGGAGGAATAGCCAAAAGACTAGATCCCTTGGGTTGCGCCAGAGCAGCAGACTACGCCTGAACAACTAATTGCTTGGGTTGTGCCACAGCAATATGGGCTACTGGTTGCACCCTAGCAATATAGGCTACCGGTTGTACCTTGGCAGCAACATGAGTAGACTGCGCCTTAGCAACAGCATGAACAGACTGCACCTTGGCAACAAAGGGAGTAGTGGACTGTGCCTTGGCAGTAGGAAGAGTGGACTGCACGCAGGCAGCAGGAGCAGACTGCGCCTGAGCCACTGAGGCAGATTGCGCCTTGGCAACAGAAGCAGGTTGCGCCAGGACAACAACAACTGTAGAAGACTTAGGAGTCCACACCATTTTGTTCTTGGTGATAGCCACAGTGCGCTTGTTGCTCTTCTTGTTGATCATATCTTCATAGGCTGTCTAGTTGACTTGAACAACCAGGGTCTTTTGCGTCTTGCCGATCGACGCAACATCACATTGAGTTGTCACCTTCTCATCGGATGAGAAAGTCGTCCCCAGCAGAATTGCCATTTTGTTTGCGAAAAACAAAATAATATTTTATAACAAACTTAGAAAAGAGTACAAGAGTACAATTTGAATTCTAGGAAAGTACAACTGTAGGAATCTGATCAGAAGACGATCACTTTATCCCTTGGACTATGTGAACTTGAAGACTAGAGCTTTTGGAGAATGCAGCAGCAATTTTGCAAGAATTCTTGATCTTTGTGTGATGCTTTGATAATGATTGGAAACTCTATTTATAGAGTTCTGGAAATAACTGTTTTAGCAGTTATTCTGATGTGCGCGAGGCTGAACTGCGCCACTTTGGGTTGCGCCAACCTTATGTTACGCCAACTTCCATTCAGTTAACAATCGTGTACTAACTGTAATTAGACGCGTGGCATCATGTGATTGAGATGCGCATGGTCATGTACAGAATAGTGGACACGTTTTGAGAGATTAGTGGCATGTGTGCCACGTCATCCTGCTTTAGAATGTAAGTTGTTTCAACTTTATCAGGTTGCGCAAGCTTCAGTCAACGAGTCAAACTGCGCCTGATTGGGCTGCGCCTAGACACGTGGCAGCTTTTGAATATATGAAAATAATTTATCCGGATTGCGCCTAGGCGCAACTAAGGAATTTATTTAGATTGCGCCTAGGCGCAACTCGCAAGATGTGCAGGACAGCTGTCAATTAAATCTCCTCGAGCGGCACGTTTTGAGGAATTGGAAGAGATTTTCTTCGTTTACTGTGCTGTCAACTGTCAGTGATGTCAGGTAATGATGGCAATTAAATGTCAGACGCCACGTAGACTTTGGCGCAATATGACTGAGTACAGTCTGATATGTGGCGGAACCTGATCAGTGGCGCAGTTTGATCTCTGAGCTTCATAACAGTGGCGCAGCTTGATTTCTGGGACGCAACTTGGTTGCTGAGTAGTAAAAACATGGCGCAACTTAATTTTTAGGCCCTACACCATCCCCAGGTCTACGCACTGGGGTAGCAATCCTCCAAATCTCAGCCACAGAGATGGGGGTAGAACCTTATACGTCCATGCTGCTGCAACAACTGGGGATGACAATTCTCTTGAATCAGAAGATGACGCAAACATGCGCGTCTACCCTTACGATGATGAAGTTCAGGATCAGGATCAGAGAATGACGGTCCCATAACCCCGACGAACTTTCTGTACCATAGGACGGTCTACATGACTGGCAACGACGATGCAGGTTCAAGCGACTGACAACGTCTTGAGGTTCTTGAGGCGATAATGCTCACCCTGAATGCCTCGATACTATCCCTGTTCTAGACTTAATGAACATCCGATCCAGCATGGTGCCGCTTCAACTAACAGCACCAGGACTAGGAAGCCAATATCCTGGGGCCGACGGGGAGTCCAACGCTCCTCCAGCGACTATCGTTCCCTCCTTGTCCCGCTCGACGGGTTATGCTCAGGCGAACCACACTCAAGAGGCTATCCAGGAGTTGCGAGCCCGTCTCGACTCCATGAATGCCCGCGGAAAGATGTAGAAGCTCGGAATAAGACAGCCTTATCCCCTGAGTGGAATAAGGTAGTGTTCCCACCAGGGCCGGCCCGGAGGGTTGGGTTGCCCTATCATGGAGCTAATTTTGGTTGCCCCTTGACCCTTATTCTCAGCTGATCCTGGTGGTCATCCGTGACCATGACTTTTGGTGGGATCATGCTGAGCCTGGGGGGTTGCCTAGCAGAGGGGGGTTGCCCCTTGACCCTTATTCTCAGCTGGTCCTGGTGGTCATCCGTGACCATGACTTTTAGTGGGATCATGCTGAGCATGGGGGGGTGCCTAGCAGAGGGGGGTTGCCCAAGCCCCATGTCTTGTCCGGCTTACCCCATGGCCGGCCCTGGTTCCCACCCAAGTACAAGCTTAGTCGCTGACCCCCTTCGACGGTAAGTCATCTCCCCGCCGATTCATGAACTATTTGGATTTCCACCTAAGTACATTGGGGTGAGACGTTAAAAGCAGAACCAAAATAGATTCGGGTCGGGTAAGGTTACGAAGTCTGGAACCCAAAATATATTTTCCTTATCGGTTTCGGGTTTACATAAACCCGACCCGAATCGCTCCACGCCGCCATTGCCAACATGAAAATGTCGGGGTTTTATTTTATTTTGCTTCTCTCTCGATTTCTTCTTCTCCGACGAGTTCAATCGTTCATTCAACAGGTACTAAATTTCAGTCCTCTTTCTTTCTAAGGTTTGTTCCGGAGCAATTCTGATCAATTTCTCAAATCAAAATCAAAATTGTTTTGGGTTAGGGTTTCAATTTATATAAACTTCGATTTTTTTTTATTTCTTTTTGATTTAAGTAGGAAATAGAAGAATTTGAGGAAGATTCGATTTGGAACTTTGAGACCAGTTAGAAGAATTTGAGAAAGATGGGTTCTTTGATAAATGCTAACCCTACGGTCTACGAAAGGAAAGAACGCCGTGTCCGGAGCACGCCGGCGAACACGGACGAGTACGCGGAAGAGCCGATCGATCAGCTCGAAATTTTCGATATCCTTTTTATGCATTATTTTGTTTAGATTTTAGAATTTGATTATTTTCTTTTATTACTTATTTTGTAGCAAATTGTATGAAGTGATAGATGCCGTGCAGTTGTCTATAGAACTAAAAATGAAAGTTAGAAAATTTGAACAATTTTAGGCCCCTGTTTGGGAATTTTAGGCCCTTGTTTGGGAAAATAGTTTGATGGTTCTGCTTGAGTTAGACCTCCATACTCTGAATAACTTAATGATAGTGTTGGTGTTGGTGTTGGGTGGGGTTCCCAATCTATGTGGAGAACATCCCGGAGTGTGATGAGCGCCATCCGTGTGTCGGAGAAGCTCGGAAGTCAAAGGCGACGAAGGTGGCTCGATATGATCGCGTATCAGAACCTATTGGAAAAAAACAATATCAGAGGTATAACCGAAGGTATATCGGTCTGATAGCAGTTTGTTCTAGGACATGTTCTGACTCAAAGGGGACATTTTTAGGTATACCGAAGGTATATCACTACCGGTATTACCGGTGTCAGGGTTGAAGGCCCACTATTGGATCGTGATAAACGGTCCATATCTTGTCGGGATTGTGGTGCTTTAAATAGCTCTTTCCTAATCCTAATTCATTATCACAAGATCAAAAGGAAAGGTTTCTCAAGTTTACAACTTTCTAAGAGAGGAAGAGAGATTCGGAATTTCGGGGTTGATTTGAAGAGAAATCGTTTCGATGAGTTCTTCATTGGTTCTTTCGAATCTGATTTGTTTTTTTTTGTCTAAAGTATTATTTGAACAACATTACGTCCTGTGTATCTAGTGTATCTAGCAACACCCAACATTCCATAACTTAAATGTAACTCCATCTTTCTCTATGGAGTTTTTATCTTTTTCCAAACCCCATTTCAGAACTCTAAACTCCATGATAATTTCGTGTTAGCAAAGTTTGTCCCTAACATAGGCCTTACGCTACCTTGGACACTATGTTGCACAGACTACTAATACAACATGACACGAAATGACATGATGGCACTGACACAACAACAGTATTGATGTTTCCTAATGTATTTTTGAAGTGTCTGTGTGGTGTTAACTATGTTTCCAACACGGATGCATACTTCCTAGCCTGGAAACTAATAAGATTTAGCCAGGTTGCATAGACACGGATACAATTTTAGATATGAACACAATACGAATTCGAAATACGGCATTAAAAAAATGGTATACGATTATACGGATACAAAATGGATACGTTTATATATGCACATGCATACATATCTATGTACATATTATTTGTATTAGATCTTAATAGTCTTTATATGTATGCATGTTTCGACTAGGCTAAGTTTCATAAAGTTATATAATTGACCCTCTTCATAAGAAATCTGACTTCCTATTATCTCAACTAAGTTTCATGTTGCAAAATCACTTTCAGCAATGTTTGGCACTCCTTGGAACCTCTATATTTACGGGTCATATTCAACATGAATGTGAAGAATGTATCATGTCAGATACATATTAGACAGGGACACATTCTTCCATAGGAGTATTCGTGCAACTTAGAGAATCTGATTTCGACCATGTGTAAATGATTTTTAAAATGTGAATTTATGGGGTAAGAATAAAATTCTTCGGAAGTTTATTTTTTGGAGCTATGTTTTTAATTGGTTTTATGGGTGGACAGTGAAATTTGCTTCCTGGAATCCCTATTGTAGTTTCGGTCAGATGAAATATTTGTTTCCTTAATATTTCTTAAAGCATGTTAGAGATATAAAGGACCCAGAACACCCATATTCATTGGAAGAACTGAAGGTTGTTACAGAAGATTCGATTGAAGTTAATGACAAGCAAAGTTGTGTTAGGTAAACAAGATGGTATGATATTTTAGATTGATATTTGTTTTATTTTTATCTCCTGGTTGGGGATTAAGGGAAGACTGGCATTTGATTTCAGGGTCACATTTACTCCTACAGTTGAGCATTGCAGTATGGCTACTGTTATCGGACTTTGCTTACGAGTGAAGCTTATGCGAAGTCTACCTCCTCGCTACAAGGTATGCTACTTGCTACCCATATTGGCGAAGTTATTCTGTTCAGCTTGTAGATCACTTATTTTATGTACTATACAATAGGAACCAAGTTTTTGTACATCATGGATAATTGTAGTTGTTTCCTTTTGTAAGCACATCTGGTTGGTGGTGTTGTCCGATATAGAGCAACTAAATCTGCTTACTACGATGCCTTCTAGAATAAATGTTCTGGGAGAACCTATATGCTTTGGGATTTAGGTCTTGGTAACTTCCACACTTGCATGCTATTAGTGACATAACTTATTTGGTTGCTATTCTTAAGTTTCTCTATCGATGTCACTTTGGTAATTAAAAGCACAGGTCAATAGATATGCTATATAGGGCTAATGAATGGTGTAATGTACGTTTTCTTCATTTACTTTGGATAGGATTTGAAACTATTGCCGTGTTGCTTTGATGTGGGTGTCTTACTCAGAGTGTGATGTTCTACTTTACCCTTACGAAGTATGATTTTGCCATCATGTGATTATTTTTTCACATCCTCTTGAATAAACTAAGCTCACACTAGTGTGTATACATGTGCAAGCCTCTCATCTTTCATGCCCAAGTAAAATACAGTATGTGAGTGTTAGAATCTAGGAAGCATGGACACTCAAAAATTTATGCTGTATCCGTGTTGTCCGTGTCGGACACAGAATGGACAACCCAAAATAAACTAGGACACCAAAATTGGTGCTGAATGTATATCACCTTGTCTGAACCTATCTTGTTGGATTCCTGTCCTTGCAAAATAACTTAGAAAATTTCGTGTTGTTACTCTAGCGTGTCTACACTTGGTATTTCTTTGTACTCCTATATTCCCACGTTAGATAGGAACCAAAGAGGGAAGCTCATCTAAATATGTACTCACTCCACATCAATGAAGTATTCTATTTGGCTTGAGTATCTCTACCTTAAGATGGTTTCAGAGCATGGTTTATCTTGGACCTTGCTTTCTTTGACCAAAATAAATTCTTTGGGAAAACCCTAACCTATTTCCCTAAATGATAGCCTTAACCCATCTTCATCGCTACAGCCCTGAGCCATCTTCCCTACCAAACCCCAAACCCAAAACTCATATTCTCCATCCCTTACAATTTACGAACCTAACCTTAGGCTAACAACCCTAGTCAAAAACCCATATTCTCCATCTTTCAAAATCCCCAAGCGACTCAGAAGCATTGGAAATTCCTGCATAGAAGCAGGCCATGACCGATTAGATGGATGCTCTCATATCACATGCTACATTGGACCTGGTTTCTGATCCTGTGGCACTGACATTGTTGTTTGTCAGTGTATTTTCTCTCAAATACCCACCGAACGGGTCTATTGGTTGTTATAAGACCTAGTTACTTGCAAATGGGTTCTCTCAGACTTATGAAAATGACTATTTTGAGACCTTTTCTCCTCAGGCTTGTCAAAACTATAATCTCTTATCCCTTGTGGTGAACAAATATTTGCCTATATTTTAGCTTGATGTCAAGAATGCTTTACTGTATGATGACTTTACTGAGAAAGTCCTATATGGAGCAACCTCCTATATTTGTTGCTTTGGGGGAGAATCAAGTATGCAAGCTGAAGAAGGCCATTTTTGGTATCCTATGCCGCACGTGATACTAACATGATACATATTTTATGGTAGAAACTTAAAACAAAAATAGGATACATTTCTAGCGCATGGGTAGAGTTGATATGAGTATCAAGTTGGAAAGATCAAACTAACGGTCGAATCAGGAATACTGAAGGATGACATGCACTGAGGCGAATATCAGTGCTACAGATACTAGTGTCAGAAACGCAATGACGGACCAACGAGTACTGGCATGACGTTTTCATCGATTCGACTTATTGATTGACGGTTGGACGGACCAAAGGGCTATTCGACATGGCGAAAGAAGGTCGAGATGATGCTTCGTGGAATACGGTTGTCCAAACATCTGACTGACAACCCTCCAGCAGAGACTGATCCCATATTTGAGCAGTGGGAGATAGATGACAGTCGACTATTTACATAGTTGATGAATTCAATGGAACTATCGGTGGAAGACATGGTTCAGAATACGGATTCAGTGAAGGAATTATGGGAGGTCCTGACGTCGGCGTTCGATGGCAAGCACAATTTGTCTCGTATCTATGACTCAGTCTTTGGCGTATACCGATCAAATCAGGAAGATAAATCTCATAAGGACCACTTCCTTTAAGACTATGACTGATGAGATTGACCGCGTATTACCTCTAACGACGGATATCGACGAAGTAAGGGCTCAACGTGAGCAACTTCATGTCATGACATATCTTGTCTTTTCTCGTCCTGATGCGGACTCTGCTCATTCTCAAATCATTGCTGGATCTGACGTTCCATCTCTGATGGAAGCTTACTATCGTGTCCTTCGGACAACAAAAGTTGTTGAGACCACTCCGGGTGATGCTCTTGCTGATCGATCTTCTCTTGGTGTTGCTCATGCTGGATTTCGTGGTAGTTGTGGTGGACGACGTGGTGGCTAAAATACTCGTCGTGATGTGGGGACGAGGCAATGAGGGTCGTGATGGAGGAAGTCCGCGCACATGCTTCGACTGTGGTCAACATGGCCATTTCCAGTGGCAGTGTTCTAAAGCTCCTGCCGCCAATGTTACATCAGATGCTCCTGATGATGGTATTCGTGCTGTCCAGATGACTGCAGTCATATACAGATTTTTTGACTTCCAAGCTATGTTGTATTAAGCGTGAGGCGAGGCGAGACGACGAGCCTGTCGCCTCACTTAATGGTGCTTAAGCGGCGCTTATTTAGCGCCTCACTTTTTTCTTTTGCTCTTACATGTAAAATACTCTATAGTATATATACATAAATTTCAACATTTTTTTTATAAATCCTACTAGTATATGCATGAATAACAATACCAATTATCAATCAAACAAAGTAACAATATAAATATTAGAATCAAAATGAAAACTACAAGCCACACAATGCATACATACATACTACATAGTCATTAAAATACCGTTAAACATAAAAGTTGCCTTTAAAGTTCCTACTTAAACTTTTCCAACTATCCAATTATGTAAATAACAAAACATTCGGTTCGGTTTATTAAAAAAATTCAAAAAAATTCAAAAAAATCAAAAAAAGAAAATCAAAAATTGTTAAGCGAGGCACCTAAGCCGAGGCGCTACTAAGCGGCGCCTAAGCGCGCTTAAGCGTTGATCGCTTTTTTGGGACGGAAATTTATTAAGCAAGGTGTCCTAATTATAGATCTCGCTTAAGCGACGGTTAAGCGCACTTTTCACAACATAGCTTCCAAGCTTACAAGCGTAGTGAAGCATCCACGTCTGAATCTACAGCCGGATACTCAGCGACATGTGTGGTGAGGTCGAAGCAGTGGGTGATTGACTCTAGTGTGTCTGCTCAAACGACTGGCGACGTAGGTATGATACACAATTATGTATCGGTGGGTCGTGTTTCCAATATTACTGTTGCAAATCGTGGTTCACTAATAGTCCGTAGACGAGAAAGTGTTTATCTTTCTTCCGGACTGTCATTCAATTCAGTATTACATATACCGGAAAACCCGTTCAGTTTGCTTTCAATTAGTCAACTTACTCGCGACTTACGTTGCTTCGTAACATTTTTTTATGGTTGTGTTTTTCAGGACCTAAAGATTAGGACGACTATTGGTAAGAGACATGTTACATTGTTATTCGAGTTACATTGTTATTTAGGCCATCCATCAATCCAAGCTCTCCAAAAAATGTACCCATCTTTAGATGTTTCTGCTCTTTTTTATTGTGAGTCGTGTCGTTTGACTAAGCATCACTGGGGTTCCTATCCGGTGAGTAATAATAAATTTGCATCCGCTCCTTTCAAGTTGGTGCATTCTGATATATGAGGACCTTGTCCGATTGAGTTAATAATGGATATCAAGTACTTTGTTACATTTGTTGATCACGTGTCACTTTTGTTTATCTGATGAAACACGCTCTGAATTATTTAAAATTTTGTACAATTTTTATGCCGAAATCAAAACACAATTTGATGTTCCGATTAAATGCTTTCGAAGTGACAATGGTCATAAGTGTCACTCTCCGTTCCCAGAATACGCATTTTAATACGTGTACTGCTTGAATGTATTTATATAATATTTATCATGCATTTGTTCTGTATTTAATTCCCTTAATTCTTCGCTAATTATTTTTCTGTATTTTATTTTTTCTGTTTTAAGTTTTGCTCTTGGGTTCGGCTTGGATTGGTTTATTTCCGGATTGGTGGTTCATCATGAACCCAACTTCCCACCTACCACATCTCCATTTAAAGCCCCAACCCTCTCTCTCTTCATTACTTCTCCTTCTCATTTACTCTTCTTCTTCCTCATAACTCTCTCCACCTACCAAGAGCTTAGTCAAGTACATCTTGCTCCACATGAGAACCCATATTTTTATGGTTCATTTATCTTCCTCTCGTGATACTAAGATAGTTTAGAACTTGACATTTTGCATTTTGAAGTTCCATTTTTAGTAGATCTAGAAATTGTTATTTTTCGGATTTTTTAGGTTTTGATCTATCAAACTTTCTTATTTTCAAGTTTCGTTCGTTCCAGATTGTGAGATTTGTGTTATACGCCATTCTGACCTATGGAATCCCATTTTGGGCTTAGATTGAAAGTTTCATAGGAATTGGAGTTCTGGGAATTCTTACACCCACGTTATACGTGCTCGCGTAATATCAAGCTCTACGCCCACGATCATTCGTGTCAGCGTGAATTCGGATTACGCAAGTCTACTCGGGCTTGGCGCATTCTTTACGCGTACAATGTTTTACGCGTAACGTCATTCTTTACGCGTACAATGTTTTATGCGTAACGTCATTCTTTACGCGTACAATATTTTACGCGTAACGTTATTTTTTTACGCATACTCATTCATGCGTAACTCTTTACGCGTACAAGTTTTACGCGTAACTTTACTCCTTTATTGATGCGTACTCCTTTATGCATAAGCTTTATTCCTTCACGCGTAAATTTTCCTCACGCGTAAATTTCCTTTACGCGTATTTCATTAGGCGTACTCTTCTGGCTTAGCGTACTTCGTTGAGCGTATTCCTTTGGCGTACATGGCACGCCTTTTGGCATGAACTCGATAATCTTGTTATGTTAATATTTTAATACATATAGTTGTGTGGAATGTGTCCTATGTCTCGATTGGTTCATGGACACCTAGTATGACTGGAACTAAACCCTGAGAGTTATAGACTCGACCATACTAAATACTAGTTGACTTTCATGCCTTATCACAATTGATAATGATTGTTACCTCGACTAATGATTGATCATGCGTTCCTAGTTGGAACTAAGAGACTGGCTAGTCGTCTTATTGAAATTGAATGAGACACGTTCTTATTAACCATGAACCATTGTGATCGACTAGCCGATCCCGAATATTGGCACATAGATACGTGCAGACTTCAACTTGTTTCTATAAAAACAGCACGTGTACCTTCCAGACAAGACATGATTATTCCGTGGCTAGGTTTGATTGTTGCATTACGCTATGTAGGACCTATAACCTAACCGCACGGGCATCGTTGTGGAGTTATGCATATCGTATTCTGTACGAAAGTACTCATTTTGAATGACCATGATCCACGGCATGAGATTTCAATTAACATAGGGACTATTAAGCTACATAAAATAACGATTGCATGGAGAGAATGAGTTCCCGAGTTCTTACATGGCAACCATCTCGGGACAATTAGTGCTCCGACATGCCGGCTGGTTTCCACAGATACTGCAAATCTGCCACACGGGTAGGGAGTGGTATCTGTTTATATTTATCTATATATTGTTGACGGGCATCCCGCTGGGACACGTCTAATTCATGATTGGCACAATTGATTATTGGGTAGACTAGCCTTGCGTGTACATTGTAAGAACTGAGGAATCACTTATTGCGTATTTCCAGGACAACTTGGAACTCACAGTTAGCAAGCCGTAGTAGTTGTATTGCCGTTTAAATTGATTTGTTTGTGTACTGTACTTTACTCTGTTAACTACTGAGATGATCAGAATGTCAGGACATGACGGGTCAACTTCTGTCCTTGTTTGGTTGGGAAGCTGGCTTGAAGTGTCGTGATGTTGTGTGAACCCCAGTAGCAAGCAGAGACCTATGTATCATATTCTTAACCCTTATCACTGGTTTTAATTCTTTATGTCGTGCTTCTTTGTGGTACTTGCTATTAGAGGTCTAACCTCTCTGGTTTTGCATGACTAGATTTAGAGCCAGTTCCCGAGGACTCAGCTTACTCCCACCTCCAAGATGGTCAATACTAGTGGGATGATCGCAGGAGGACACGAGTGGGTTCCTTGCTTCCCTGCTCGTTTTACTACTTACTTTACTTTGCCGCTTGGCACCGACATGTTGGTCGGACTGTCTTGCACTTACTTTTACATAATTGTAACTAAGTCAGACTGCAGCTGATAACGATTGTGTATACTTTGTTATATCCTCTGGCTATGTTTTGTAAAGTCAGATCTCAAGAACATTTTGACTGAACGTTTGGGACGCCTTACTGCTTTATCTTACATGTTCTCTATTTACTGTTTCTTGTTTGAATGATGGAGACAATAGATGTTGAGTAACCCTAGTAAGACTTTCATGTAGTATGCACCCCCTCGTCTTTTAGACAGCATTGATCGTATTATACGGTATTCATTTACCCGTAATACGTAGCTGGCTGAGTCATTCTTCCGCTCTCCGGTATTCTGGTTCAGGGGCGTGACAATAAGTATCTATCTCGTGAGTTCAATACTCATCTGACCGACAATGGCATCATCCACCAAACTTCTTGTCCTTACACACTACAACAGAATGGTATGACAGAGCGCAAGAATCGCCATCTCTTGGACATAATGCGTGCTCCTCTGTTTCAAGCACGTACTCCTAAGAGATTTTGGTCTTTTATCTTGCTATCTGATTAATCGTATCCCATCGTCAGTTTTCAATGGTACTACTCCCTTTTCTTGGTTATATTCCGACCGAGAGCTGTTTCCTCTACTTCTCAAGATTTTTGGTTACTTGTGCTATGATCGGGATACCCGACCGACTCTTTCTAAATTAGATCCTAAGGCAATCAAATGTATTTTTTTTGGGTATCCTAAAGATCAGAAAGGGTATTGGTGTTTTTTTCCTACCTTGAAGAGGTATTTTTTTCCTCTCGGGATCTTACCTTCGTTGAAACTGAGTTTCCTCCACTTCCACAAACTACGAATCCGGTTCTCCAAGTTCACCAAGATGAGGATTTCTTGTTGTTTTAATCCTCCGTAAGGGTGCCCTCCCCTACCGAGCCAGTATTTCAGTCTGACGGTACGCAAACACCAGCTCAGTCAGTGCCAATGTTGCCCGAACGATCATCGCAGATATTGCCCACGGTCACAGAGCCATCCTCCTCCTTTAGCTCCACTGATTCGCCTCCGCCTGTTCCACCAGCTCGACTTCGTCATGCATGTCATGATCATCCCTTGTATGTTGACAACCAGAAAGGGCTCGCGAGCCAAACTTAGTCCTTGGTAGCCACTATTGATGGGATTCAGATTCCCAATACGATCGAGGAGGGTCTCAAACATTCCGGTTAGCATGCTGTTATGGAAGAAGAGGTAAAAGCGCTTCGAAAAAATCATATTTGGGGCTTGGTTGATTTACCTACTGGTAAGCAAGCAGTAGGTTACAAATGGGTATTCACGGTCAAGGTGAAACTAGATGACACTCTTGATTGTCTAAAGGCTCGTCTAGTGGCTAAAAGATATTCTCAGACATATGGTGAGAATTATTTTGAGACCTTCTCTCCAGTTGCCAGGATGACATCAATGCGCGTACTCTTGGCTTTAGCTGTTCGCTATGACTGGCAATTGCTTCTGCCTGATATCAAGAATGCATCTCTCTACGAGGATATTGAAGAAGTGTACGTGGTGCAACCTTCCGAGTTCGTTGCAAGGGAGGGTAAAGTGTGTCATCTGTAGAAGGTTCTCTACGGTCTTAAACAATCACTTTATGCGTGGTTTGGTCGATTTATACATGTTGTTACTCAGTTTGTCATGTGTCAATCAAAGAAGGATCATTCGGTATTCTACCGATAGACATCAGCTGGAAGGATACTACTTGTGTCTATGTTGACGATATTGTAATCACGAGAGACGACAACCAGCGTATTACAGGACTAACGAAGTTTCTGGGAGAACAATTTCAGACCAAGGATATGGGATCGTTGAACTACTTCTTGGACATTGAAGTCACACGGGATAAACGGGACATTGTAATATCTCAGAGGAAGTGTGTGCTGGACATACTAAATGATGCAGGACTGATGCAAGCCAAAGGAACAACTTTGTCCATGGATCCAGGGGCAAAGTTACTCTCAGACGAGGGGGTCCTGATGACCAATCTGGATCGGTATCGTCGAGTGGTTGAAAACTCAACTACATGGCGGTCATGACTCGTCTGGACATTTCCTTTGTCGTAAGTGTTCGCAAGTAGATTTATGGCTTCTCCACGAGTTCCACACTGACAGACAATTCTCAGAATTCTGCGCTATCTAGTCAAGAATTCAGGAAAATGAATTCGGATGGAGAATCATGGACATACTCGTGTTGAGTGCTTTTTCGATGCTGACTGGGGTGCAAGCTTGACGGATAGACGGTCTACATCTGGCTACTCGATATTTATTGGTGGAAACTTGGTATTGTGGAAGAGCAAGAAGCAGAGTGTGATAGCACGGTCAAGTTCGGAAGTAGAATATCGGGCCATTGCTCATGGCACAACTGAGATGTTATATCTGAAACATCTACAAGAGTTGGAAGAAGAAGCAGGATCTAAAGCAACATATATATGGTGTGATAATCAATATGCTATCCATATTGCTACCAATCCTATATTTCACGAAAGAACAAAGCACATTGAAATTGATATTCACTTTGTCTGTGATGAGTATAAAAAGGGGATGATAAAGTTCCACCATGTGAGGACCGGTGATCAGATAGCCGATATCATCACAAAGTCTTTTTTGGGTCCTCGGGTTCAAAATCTGTGTAACAAACTGGCATGATCGACATCTATGCTCCATCTTGAGGGAGGGTGTTAAGTATTAGTAGTATTGGGCTATAGTAGTGAGAGGGCTTAGCCTCTTCTATATATATGTACTCTCACATCAATAATAAATCATCCCATTATTCCCATTCTACAATCTACACCACGACTAAAGTATTATGTACATATGCTTGTGTGTTCATTGCTGGAAAATTAAGTTGGAATTGTTTAATAGAAACATACCAAAGGGCAAGATAACACAAACTCTAATTAAGTCTTCATCTGCCCCACCACCAACTACAATAAAGTAGTTAGCTTCCACCAACTACTAACCCACTGTGTCAATTAAGTCAATAAGTCCCTCCTTTCCTCATTTCTCTGGTTTCCATTTTTTCTTTTTGAGATGTATGGATGCAGCGTGTACGACAGCTTGCTCGACCAATAGTAGGGATGACTGCAATAGGTAAGCTCTTCCCTACTTTTCTCTCAGGAAGTTCTATTTTTTTTCTTTGGTCTGATAGAGAGAACCTGTATAGTATATAGTCTAAATTTGACCAAATTTGGGTAGTGTCCATACGTGATACATGCTCGACACGGACACCATTTTTGACGTATACGTGAAACATAGACGATCACAAAGAGAATTATCATGCTTGGTTTGAGAAACTTGGCCAAGTGGCTTAAGGAGTTGTATTTTACTGTAGTTATGCAGATAATCCGTCTTTGACAAAAATACCGAGTCCGGAATTGCTATCTAGATAGTATATGTTTATGAGATCCTTCTATCCGACAGTGATGCCAAGAGAATCAATTATAGATCAAGTAGTACCTCATGAAGCATTTTGATACTAGATATTTGGGACCACCTCACTATTTCTTAGTCATTGAGATCATTAACAAACAAGGAGTTGTTCATCCGAGAGGAAATATGTCATGAACTTGCTACAAAATATGGTTACTTGATGTGCCAAACCTGTTCATACCCTTATGGACCATAATCCTGTTGACAATGATGAGCATGTCAAAGATAAGTCCCAGTATATAGGAGAGTGGTATGTAAGCTAATTTACCTAACCGTTGCTAGACCAGTATTTCCTTCGGTGTAGGTCAGGTTAGCCGATTTATGGGAAATCCTGAGCAATGCCAGGACGGTGCAATATTAATAATGTTGGTGTATGTGAAAGGATCTCTTAGAAAAGGTCTTTTGTACCGGAGCTGTGGACACTTCATTATCGAGTCTTATTTCGATGTTGACTATGCTGGTTTGAAGACAAATATGAGATCCAGATTTGGTTGTGTTGGATCCGGAGCTAAACCGAGAAGAAGGGGGTGGGGGATAGAATCTGTGAACCATCTTTTGCTTTTCGTTGGAGTTATTATGCAACATGATATATAGCATATAAGCTACTGATGAACACAATGATTTTTCAGTTGCTACGTCCTCGTAGTTGTGAAAAGTGCACCTGAGGCAAGCCTGGGACTCCCTCACGGCTCACAACACCTCTTAATAAGGCTCAAGCCCATATGAAGCGCGCCTCACACGTATTATATTTTATAAAGTTACTTTTATAATGTTTTTGCTTATTATTGGGTTTTGCATGTGTTTAAGATCATCATTGGATCTATCTTTTAATATTCCTTTCATGAGAAAAGGATGAGAGCAAATAAAATAATCTAAAACTTCAATCCAAAGAATTTTAGGGAAAAAACGGAAGTTCTTCCATCCTCGTATCTTTCACGAATCTCATCTTCTCACTTACTATTGGTTTTGAAGCAACTCAATAAAATGCGTCTTTTCCCCTTTCTTTTTTTTTCCTCTTCTCTATACCTTCCTCGGCTCTCACCATTCTCTCCTTTGCCAATTTTGGTTTGAGAATAAGGTTTTTCCATGAAAGGTAAGTACTTGATCATGTTTTCATTTTAATTTGGATTCTTAGTACTGAAATTAGATTAGGGTATTTTAGCAAATTCCCTCATTAAAAATATAGAAACTAGCATGTACCCTCCCTTTCATTAAAAAAACTAGCAAATGCCCCATTTTTTGTGTAAAACAGTCAAAATTTATGTTAAAGAGTGGGGGTATATCTTAAATTTTTAAATTTTCCGTATAAAGAATGGGGGAATTTGCTAGTTTTTTTAAAAAGTGAGGGTATATGCTAGTTTCTTTATTTTAAATGGGGGCATTTGCTAAAATATCTTATTAGATTATTATTATTATTATTATTATTATTATTATTATTATTATTATTATTATTATATACAGTTTCCATAACAACAAAAATAACAAATGAAGTAATCGTATTATGGGAAAAAGAAATCGATAAACAATCAATAATTTAGTGTTCATTTGCTTACAAATAATATTTACTACACATGATCTATAAATAATTTTTTTCATAATTTGAATAAAATTGCAATATTTTTTACATAATTTGAATAAAGTTGAAATACTTTTTACATAATTTGAATAAAGTTGCACGTCACATTCACGAGGCTTGTGTGGCTCGTGCTTTCACAGTGCGTCTTGCGCCTCAGTCCCAAACACCAATTGCACCGCGATTCTTCTTGCACCTTCAATATCTATGTTAGGCCTGATGCTTTCGTACCACCTCCTTTCTTCATGAGGCTTGAAATCCACTAGGAATTTTTTTTACCAAACAGTCGGCTCTAGACTGATACAAGTTCCCTAGCAAACCTACTAGATAGAAAGGATCTAATACAACAGAGATGCAACATAAGGCAAATGTGAAAAATGCAAAAGCAAAAAATACAAGACAATGTCGGTGCACACCACTTATGGATCAATAATGAAAGGAGATTGAAAAGAAATTATTGAACTTCCTATCTAAACTTCATCACCTGAATTTCTTCTTTTATGTTATCTATCGACTAGTTGAGATGTTAGCGCGGTCACTACAATGAGCTACATGGAAACAAGGTACGAGGTGCTCGAGAAATCCATTTGGACACCCTTGCTTCTCATTCTTCCTCTATAAGCCGATTTTCCTGTCAATTGAGTGATATTTTCATGCTCTTGAATAAAACCTTTCTTTAACTCTCAAAACTCAAAACCAAATTTACAACCCTTTCCTCCAATTCCACCCAGCTCATCTCTCCTGTTTCAGCTTCCAAGCAAATTGAGAAAAAAAATTCGTGGAATTCAAAAGTTCTACTCCACTAACTGATCCGCTAATTACTACTTCACAAATCCATCCACCAATTACTAAACAACCCAATCCGCTAGCCGTTACTGAAATAGTTTGGTCCACTGTCGTAAAATCTCCATTACTTACATTATCTTTCTTTGCTAAAAAAATGCAAAACCAACCCCTTACCCTATTCGAAATGCCACATCAAGTTGCCTTTAATCTTTGTTATAGTAGGGTAGACCAATATTGTCTGGTCCATAGCTCACAAATGCAATTCCAACTTTTACGGTCTGCAGATCTTGTGCTCAATTACGACCTTGAGGGCAATGTCTGTCTCGAAGGAAAAACAGTGATACATCATAAAAGATTCTAGTGAGATGCATTATTATCATTATTTTAATTTTTCACATTTGGTTTTGATGTATCCGTCTTCTTAACCATCTTACTTCTTGGATTTGTGAGGAACATGTTCTTGGGCTAAGAAGAAGGGTATACTAGATCCTTTGTTTGTAAGGGTTAGAAAAATTGTACCGTGATAGGGCCAACAAATACGAAGTGTATTTGGGTCAATTTTTTCCGGTTCTACGGATAGGGGGTTGGACATAATAGACACCATGACGAACCAACTGAAATTTTTGTGCTTGTCTGCTGATTTACTGGTCTTATATTTTGCTGCAGAATAATCTTACAAGCAATAACACATATTTTACAAACAATATTCACTCTACTGTTAGCTCTTGAACTACAGGGGTGAATAGGGTTTGTGAATTTTTGTAATTTTCTCTCGAATTATTATGCAGTAGAATAAAAGAAAAGAAAAACAAGCAATAAGCAAACACAACGATTTACTGGTTCCAGCCAGTGTCTACATCCAACCCCCTTTCTGTATGAGACTTAAAATTCACTAGAAAAATTGACCTAAATACATTGCATATCTGTAGCGTCTAGCTTGATACAAGTCCCATAGCAAACCTAGATAAAATGGATCTAGTCTATCCTTATTCTTAGACCAAGAATAAGTTCCCCGTAAAGCCAAAAAGCAAGATTCTTATGAACAAAAGGATACTAGGAAAGCCAAATGTGAAAAATGCAAAAATACAACAATCTCTTTGTAAAAAGTTAAAACTTCTCTATATGATGTACTATGTTACTGGATAAGTGTGGGAGTTGTAGCAGAAGTGAGAATAAGTCCGTCACTTCCCCTTCGTTGATGATCGTAAGTACGTGGTCGTGGTTCAAGGTGGGTAACACCTACCTTTGGCTCGTCGTGCGTTGATGGTGATCGCGAACATGAAAGAGAGCAAGAAAGATGAATGTTCTTATAGTTTTTGGTGTGTTTGGATATTGTGACTGTCTACTGTTATAGGTCTCCTGTTTGTGTAGATGTGATGGATAACTGATACCTGTTATAGATCTCCTGTTTTTGTAGATGTTGATGGATAACTGATACCTGTTAGAGGTCTCATGTTTGTGTAATGTCGATGGATAAGCGATGGGGCTCACTTTCTGTGTTGTATATAAAAAGATAAAATATCATGTGAGCCTTGCTGATGTTAGCGCTATAGAAATCAGATTGATGTCAGCAATATGCACAACTGTTTTCCTGTGCCTTCTCCTATAACCTCCAATCCAATGCGGTTGAGAGCACTGGCGACCCGTTTTAGTTGAGCGCAATTGGGAACCGCTAAGCAGCCCGCAGCAGGCTCTGCCTGCTGTGGAACTACCCTGGCCTCTGCCACATCTGCGAACCACGACCCTGCCTACCCATGATCTGCAGTCGCGTTGCTGTGAATCTCAATCTGGTCAGTTTTCTTCGTTGGTCTGCTGGTTTTTTACTTTCTTTAATTTTCTTGTATTTCTGTTGGAGTTGGCCTGCAAAAATAACCAACCAATTTAAATGGGAGTGTTAGAATAGTTAGTGTTGTTACTATAGTGTGCCCATACTTAATTAAGTATATCTTTGTTTTCTTCTTTAGTCCCATGTTGGGTAGGAACTAAAGAGGGAGGCCACACTCGCTTATAAATATGTATTCACTCCGTATCAACCAAGTATTCCATTTGGGTTGAGTATCTCTATGCAACAATGGGAAAGACAAACTTATGCAAATTGATAACCCACCTTGTGGTCTAAAAAGTTGTATTGAAGGGCACTAAAAATTTCAAATATTTGTCCCTCCGCATCAATGAAATGTTCCATATGGGGTGAGTTTCTGCATGCCAACAATGGGAATGAAAACTTATGCAAAGTGATAACCCACTTTGTGGATTAAGAATTGTATTGAAATCGAGAAATTTTTTCAAAAGTTTCCTTTTTCATGTTAGCAAAGTCATAATCAAACTTTGTGGATTAAGGATTGTATTGGAGTCCATCAAAAATTTCAAATATTTTCCATTTTCATGTTAGCTAGTGGTATACAGTTTGCTGTTAAATTTCAATTATGTTCCGTTTTCAGCTTTTGTTTTCCTCAATTTTGGAATTGTCAAAATGAAACTTAAATTTAGTTGGTAAGGAATATGAAGTACTAAATTGCTACTACTTCAGTTTTAGAATTCAAGGATTTGTTTCTGACTACTATATTTTTTATGCACAATAATCAGAAGAAATACCAGTATTAGTGTCTGGATTGTGTTGGACACAGGTACCTATTATAGTCTTGTCTTTTTTTTGCTAGTCATCCATTATAGTATCTTGTGAAGACAAATATATAGACTCAGATTTTTACTGCTCTGAGAGAACAGTGAGCGGCAACCCTAACAAAAATTTGCTATAAAATTGTCGTTGATGTTATCACTATGCCTGCATTTACCACTACTGCCTTGTGGAATTTATTTCTTCTCTACCTTAGAAGGAACTTTAAAGATTGAGTTAAAAATCCACTTATTTCTGTACATATTACAAAACTCCTTTATGGGATCTAAAAGTAGGCCAACTTGTTAGGTTGTGTCACGAACTCTCCCAGCCTTACTACTGTGTACCTGCATCACTCATGTGGTAGCCAATCTATTTAAGTCAGTATTCAATTGACTGTAACTATCCACTTGGTCACTGAAAATGACTCCTAGTAGCGAGATGTTTGAAGATCAGTAAATGATGTGATACTGCATTAAGGGCATATGAGTAAATTTGTTGAAGTCGGAATTCTCTATGTTCACAAATGGTACCAGCAGACACCTGCAAAACTGCTTACGTACAAGTGCTTGCTGTTTTTAAACATGTAAAAGGGCAAGTCTTAGATTGTTTAATAATTGGTTGCTTACATTGTAAGCTATCTTACTGGAAGATTCAGTCACATGGCGACAATGGGATTAATTTGGATCATGGAGAGTGAGGATGGTGGGAGGACTTGGAACTAAAAATAATAACTGTGATTGCCTCTTTATGTGAGCAGTACCTTTGCATTGTTGTTGGTCCACTTTTGGTAAAATTCAGGAACTTTATTTAGAGAGTGAACGGTGATTATATTTGGTTCTGAATTCTGATGATTATGTAGATTGTTGGATGAAAATTTTAAGTTCTCCTGTTTGATCAATTATAATATTTTTTTTATTGTAACCTTATTTCTTTTCTATGATGTTTTCTTCATCTCTTTTGCATATTTCTTCACTACCAAATCTTAAAATTAGCAATCAATCCACTCACCTCGAGCTCTTTTATGAAGAATATTGAAATACTATGTCTCGATTGTACCTCAAAAGTATTGCCACCTAATCTTGTTTCTATTGTGATTCCCCTTATATTGCCATAAATGGCCAGGATTATGGTGCCAGCTTATAATGTTGGTCATGTAAGGTTGACGGTTTGTTGTATAGGTTTAATCCGTTTCCTTTTATTTTATATCCGAATGGAAGAAGAGGATTCAAACATCCGAACCCAGAAATTTGGGATAAAGGCTTTGTTGTTGTTGTTGTAACTTATAACCAATTTTGTCGGAAAAGATTAGAGATTTTCAGTAAAAGCTTTTCAAAAAACGAAGATTACTTGCATTTTGCACATTAAGATACAAGATCATGGTCTCACATTGTATTACCTGTATCATTGATTCATTAGGACGTGTTGATTAAATCTGAATTTTTTAGCCCCTAGTTGGAAATTCTTACCAGTAGATGTGAGACGCATCTTGTAGTTGGGTGTATATAGACAAAACTTACCTGCTGAATCAGTTGGATATAAAGACATTTTGTTTTGAGTGGACTAAGAAAACTAGGTTAAGTGGAGGGACCAAACACCATTTTCTTAGATATAAATGATTCAAAGCAGCTTCCTCGGACTGATTTTATAGTTGAACCACTTCATTATGATCATCGTAGCTCTAGCTTTCCCCATCATCAGGTTTTTCTTTGTAGAACAACGAGGGCACGGGAAATCTCTTCAAAATACTTTACCTTGTTACACCACCACCACCACCACCAACAACAATATTGGATTAGGACAAGCCAATATGATACGATAAGGTCGCTACGTATCGGTATCAACTGATACCCTGAACCTTGCCTAGTAATTTGATCCATAACTATAACAGAAAGGTTAAGGACTTAAACACTAATCCCTGGTGTAATCCAATGGTAATAGGGAACGCTTTAGTATCTCCTCTAATAGTTTACACAGTCGCTCTATCATACATTTTCTTATTAGTCTCAATATAACTAATAGGAACTTGTTTATTCTTCAAAGCCCACCACATTATCTTCCTTTTTCATTTTTACCGTAAATACCTGAAGGGTTGTTTTTCCTAATTTTCTTAGTAACAAAAATCCTAAACTTCTGGTGTCAGAAACGTTGAATCCTTTACTTCCTTTTTTTGCTTTATTATGGCCATCTCCTGTATGACATGAGACAGTTGCCTTCCTTTGTATTCCATAATTTGGAACATTAATTCATGTACCCAGGATATTAGATTATCATAGCTTCTTATACATTGTCATTGAAAGCAGTAAGAAGATAATGATGTGAATAATACTCATTGTGTACATGTTCATCACGTTTACTCTTATTTCTTACTAGGTTAATTACGACCAAATGGTGATTTTTTTTTTATACATTTACTTTGTTGTTAGACCTTTTTATTTCATGTATTTGTCTAATGTAAACACTGCTTTGTCATTCTTTTTCAGTGTCTTCATTATGTACTTGTGTGTAACTCACTGCTGAGTGCTGCCACAGCATTCCAATTATATATATATTCTCTGCACCAGTGCAGTGTATCTTTGTTGGCACTTCATATGCAAGATATGATGAGTTTTGTAGATTAATAAGGTAATTTGGATAGATGATATTTGGTTACGTCAAGAAGACGTACCTTTTTCTTGTAAGTATTTAAATTTAAGGTTTAAACTGGGAGCTGAATATGTGAACTCCCAAAAGCAGGAGTATGACGGACTTTAGATTCAAGTAGTTCATAGGATTTATGGTATTGGTAATTAAGAGATTTTTTTACAATATAATTGGTTTATGTGTGTTCGTTTGCATGTGCTGGTCGGTTTTAAGTCACTGTTTTCTGGTAACCTTTAGAAAAAGAGTGAACCAGCGTATTTAGGCCAGAGGAACTTTAACGATTTGCTCGATGTCACGAGGAGGAACTAGAAAGCTCCTATAAAATTATTTTGCATGTTACAGTTGCTCAAGGGCAATATGCTGTTTGCATGTGCATGTCACCATTTTCTTAGAATGATTGGTTTGGACATGGTGACATTGACGTGGTGCCTTTTAGGAGTGTCCCCTTGTTGTGTTGACACAAGTCAGAGTCTACACGGCACCGATTATGATTGTCTGCTTGCTAGATGGTAGCTGATGATGGTGTTTGACAAGAGAAATCTTTTTCCTACTTTGTGAGAAAATGTTGATGTTTTGATAACAGGACACTATATTAACATGCAAGGGCAATTCTCTGTCCTGTGTCACTTTTATTTTTTGTGCTATATCCTGACACTGATCATCCACACTAATCTGAAAATAATCTGCACTTTCTAACATAATTTTATATCTTATAATGCTGTTCAGCGTAACATCTTCACCTCCTATTACAAGAAAACAAAGAATGATGGCTCAAAACACTTTCTGTATATTTGTATTCTTATTTTGGTTATCACACTTCTCTTTATTGTTTTACTGGTCTGATCTTTGTTCTCACACACTCTTTGATCCTCTTTCTGAAGGTGGATATCAGAGTAGCACCTGGGACACACGCAACTGAAGCTGCTGGTATTGCTTCTTGACATTCTTGTCCTTCATGTCACTTGTCAAAGCTATGAATTTTTTCTTCGTAGGACTTAACCATCTTTTGTTCTAATTTTGACAGTGAACAAACAGTTGAATGATAAAGAACGTGTTGCCGCTGCACTGGAAAACCCGAACCTGGTTGAAATGGTTGATGAATGCCTAGCCCCCACCTTTGCTTGATGCACGTCTTGAGCATCAGAATAGTTACCCAGTTTGATGATTGCTTTGTGGAGGCACGTATAGCTGTGGATTATGTTGATGCTTAGCTCCGCTCCTATATATGTTTGATGAAAATTAAATTACTTCACAAATTTAATTTGTTTGTCAATGTGTAATAGGAGATACATTGTGTATTTTCTGAGGATCAAAATCAAAGATTTATTCATGTTGTTGGGAATAGCCTGTACATGACCATCTTAAGATAATTTGATTATGAGATCAACACCTTTTGTTATAAGCTGATGGTTCCAAACTGTGTCCAAACCTTCTGGTAAATTGCTAATGTTGGGAAAAATAACCCTCATGAGAGCATGAAATGTCCTTTTGGTGGTGAAGAACTTATGTTTGGGTTGGTTGTGAAACCAAAAATAATTGACTGGTCGGGAATTTATGAAAGTACACAGCTACAAAGTTACTGTATTGTAAATGGAGTGCTAAATAAGAATTGTAGCTATTTGTTGAGTTTATCATGCTTCTCATTTTCTTCAAAGTTACTGTATTATATAACATTGCTCTGAAGTTGAGTGAAGAATTCTTATAATAGTCTCAATCGCTCGAGTTCATGAAGCTATCGGCAAGGAGTAATTGCATCCTTTATTTATTTAGTGATGAGAAACTATGGAAGATTGTTCTGGATTTAATTTAAATCCTTGTTAGCAATTCGCAAAGGGGAAATTTTTGGGACGGCAAAAGTACCAGTATAAATCGGTCCAATCCAAATAAAATACGTTTCAAAAATTCGGTCAAAAATTCGAAAAATGAAAATATTGAGGTTAGAAACTTTACAATCCTTTTGGTTAATTAAACAGGTTCACACCACATTTTTTGTGCCAAGTTTTTCAATAATTTATACGGAACATGTTTAAAACTTTGCATGCTTAAAATTTACGTACTGATTTGAATCTGTCAAAAGTACGCAAGTATTATACGTTTTTGAAAGACGAAACAATTTGTGTATAATAAGAGTTTTATTTGGGTGATTGCTAACAAGCATTTAAATATAAGGAGAAATATTTCCGTAATGCTTTTGACAACATGAAATCATATATTTATGACGCGGCTATTGATCATGTTTACAGAAACTTCTTCCTAATATTTTTCTGCTTTAACAAGTAACGAGGGCATTAAAAAGAATTACTGAATTCAAATTCAATCACTATATCAAAAATTACATAAATAAATAAACTTCCAAACGTCATCATTTACAAACAAATGACACATCTAACATATCATAACATCCCTTCCTTCACAGCTGCTCTCTCCAGCAAACACCCCTAAGCAAAGTCATAACTCAAATGGCTATATCAGAGTCAAAAATAAAGAACTTTCATCTCCTCTCTGGCCGTCTCTGTGTATATATATATTCTGCGCAAAATTAGTTCTGCAGTCTTAACATCAGAATTCAGAATGTTGAGTCGAGTTTGGATCTGATAATAGTGACTCAAGGGAACTTGAACTTGCCACCGATCCCGGAACTACCATCTGGGGGGTTGATAGCAACCCAGAGCAGCGAAATCGTGATAGAGATCAGTCCTGCCCACACGAACACGATGGTCGGAGTCCTCCCCCTCCTCCCCATCAACCCCTTGGCAAAAGGATACATATGTGCCAACACCCAGAAGCTGAAGAACACTCCACCCAGGAGCCGGCTCCACTGTGGCAGCAAACTATAGATCGTGCGGCTCAGCCCAACCGCGATGGCAATCAAGTTGACCATGATGATGGTGAGGGGAGGGATCATAAGCGACGACCACTTCACGACGTACAGGTCGGCAAACTCGTCGTTCTCGTCATCACCACCCGACTTGGAGGTCAGAGTGAACGATATCTCGACCCCAGCAATAACTTTCAGCAACCCCTGCAGCACTGCAGCCAAATGAGCACTGGTTCCTCCGATGAGCCAGAACTGTTCGTTTCGCCACCACTCTTCGAGATCAATTCCTGACCACTTGATCTCGAGGATAGCCAACAAAGAGAGTGTCACTGTGATGGTGAGTAGGTATGTGAGGAATGTCACGTTGAGCTGCTGCACGATGAACTGCCCCGAGATGAGGGAGAGTGCTGGGAGGAAGCAGTAGACGATAAGGAAGATGGAAGTGAAGGGATAGATGCCTACGTTGAGATATGCAAGCCTTTGAAGGACCTTCATCTTCGGGCTGGCAAGAAGAGCGTTGTTTCTCGAGAAGAAGATCTCCACGGACCCTGTCGCCCACCTGAGGACCTGGTGGAGCCGATCCGTCAGGTTGATGGGGGCAGTACCACGGAAGGCGTCACGTTTTGTCACACAGTATACAGACTTCCACCCTCTGTTGTGCATGCGATACCCTGTGACGACGTCCTCAGTGACTGAACCGTAGATCCACCCCACTCGGAGGCCCCATTCAGTCTTGTCCTCGTACCAGCACGAAATCACACTGATGGCCTCTGCAACGGTTGAGGCGTCGAGGAGGTCCCGGGGAATGGTTAAGGCACCTGGCGGGCGACCATGCTTGACAGATGGGTGGTCGGCGAGTGGTCGGCCCTGGTACTCCGCCACAGGAATCGAGTCGACAAGGAAACTTGAATTTCCAAACTTCCTAGGAAATGTAGACAGATTCATCTCATCATCTTCAGCGTCTCCCATCCGAAGAGCCCGAGACTCCTCGGAAGCTGCAGCAATCTTGCGCCTTCTTCTGGGATAGCAGCAGCCACAACAGCCAGAGGGATGTTCCTTGATATCACGCGGGGGATCGAACCCATAGAGAGCAATGCGGCGAAAGAGGCACCCAGTTCCCACGTAAACAGGGCCCTGGAGACCATCGAGAGCACGCATGTTCACATCAAAGAAGACAGTGTTGTGATTGGCATACCGGTCCGAGGGGTCGATACCCTCGAATCGTTGAGGGAACTGAACATAGCAGAGGCGATCTCCACCACGGTCCATCATGAAGCACATGCCCTCCCGGAAGGCCTGGGAGTTGTAGACATAGTGGTCACAGTCGAGATTGAGGATGAAGGGGCCATTGGACAGGATAGCGGAGGCACGGACAAGAGCATTCATCGCACCGGCCTTCTTGTTGTGGTCATAGCCCGGGCGCTTCTCGCGAGAGACATAGACCAGCATTGGCAAGCGGATATCAACGTCTGTAAGATCAATGAGGCCCTTGTCATCCTCACTCGTGTTGCTCACGTTGGTCCCTAGCAGAGGCTCATCACTTGGTGGCTTCAACATAACCTGCAAGAGTATTCTCATCATGATCCAAAACATACATCTTCCGCGGAAGATTTGAACAAATATTTACGACAAAATTATAACTAATGGCTGTCCTTAAGAATTAGAAATAAAAAAAATGTTCAGTTTAAATAAAGAAAATGAGAAATGCCAAATTGCATCATTGTCAGTCACATTAAAGTGCCCACAACAACAATGAAATTACCTAATCACACAAAATTATTACCTAATCACACAGCTATAACAGTTGATAATTTTGTGTAATTCAGAAACTTACTGAAGTCAATCTATATGCTTCTCACCAAAATCTTGTAAGTAATTTTTTTTTATAGCTTCACAGTATGAGAGTACAAGTTATTCAAGAGAAGATCCTACTGATTCGCTGAAACAGGAAAATTGGTAGAAGCGGCAGTACCTGTATGATTCCAGCATGATCACCCCGAGAATGATCAGGCCCAGAGTTTATCCAAGTTCCTGGCCAATGAGTACTATCAGCCATCCATGTTGCTTTGGGGATCTTCACCGGCTCTACAGGATCCTCCCCAACCTTCTCTCGCTGCAGCTTCATGGCGCTAATCTCCTCACGCGCATGATATGCATCTGAACGGCGTCGAATGGACTCTGGCAATCCATTTATCCGAACCTTGAACTCATCGTACTCTCGCTTCACCCTTCTCCTGTCCCTAACAAAATCTGCCTTCACCTTGTTCTTGTAAGGATCCCTCTTGGAGTTGAAGTAACTCTCAGGGTTTCTTGGCTCAATGTTGTGCTTGCGGCAGAAGGGAATCCACAAGTAAGCAAAGCTGGAAGCTTCAGCCATTGCTTCAAAAGTCAGAAGTGCGCCACCATCGTCTGAAACATAACAAGCAAGCTTCTCGACAGGATAATCAACCGCAAGGATGGACAAGATGGTGTTTGCTGTGACCAAAGGTGGTTCCTTTTCTGGGTCGGCCGTAGAAACAAATACGTCAATGCCTGGGAGATCGGATTTCCCAGTGGGGTTGCTGGGAGTTGCTGTTTCAAACTTCTCTTTCAAGACTGCTAGGTCAGTGGCACGATTTACCGGGCAAAGCTTCGGAAGCTGGTCCAGAATCCAAGAGAAGGCGAACCAGATTTCACATACAATGGACATTCCCCACAGCCAGACGGCGTCCCGATTCTTATTCTTGACCCTCCAAGTGAGAAAGAGAGCAAGAACAACCAAACGAATGACAACAAGCAGCCTGAGAATAAAGAAGCATATCAATTAGATTCCGAAGAGAAATACTTGCAAATAAAAAGGAAAGCAAAACATTCGACGGAAGGGTAGAGGAGATTGAGAGCATCATGTAGAGTGACAGAAGATGAGAGGATTTTGACAGCGGCTTCACCCAAAAAAAAAAAAAGTCTGACTAACTGACTCGTCTCTGAACGAAGTGGACATTCATTTAGTACCTACAAATTATGTAAAGTACCAGTTCAAGGCTAGGTGCCGACATAACACAAGCAAAAAGAATCAAAGAGAATCTGGTAAACTGAAGTACTTTCTCAATGGTAATTCCCAAACTAAGACACATTAAGACGAATAGTGAAAAGGACTTCACATTACCGTGAGCGAAAAATACTAGGAATTATTCTTTAATTCCATTGTATTCAAACATTCAAACTGATATATAAAATGTTTGGTAGTGCAGTAAAAAGAATCGATACCTACCTCTACAATACTTAAATGACAGATTACGCTAATGTTGAGCGTCACAGCCAATATATTGTAGTGCTTACATTGTCCCTTGGGTGAACTAGAATATAAACATATGAAAATACAGTTTTTCCTTCAAGCCAATGACCGCTAGTCCAAGTGGTTAGTGTGGAGGCATGTGGCTCTCGTGGGCGGAGTTCGAATCCCAGTGGGAGCGATTCCAGAAATTAATTACCATTTAAAAAAAAGGTTTTCCTTCAAAATATTTTCTATGAAAGTCTCCAACCTTGTCACAACACAGCATTCTCCCCAAAATATTGTGTTTCTATGATACATTTGACAATATCAAATCATGAATCATGATAAAATAGAAAATTCAGTGAAGTGCCACTTGAGCTGTACATTTGTATTTTATGTTGTACAACAAAATGATAACAATACTACACGATCACTAATAACAAAAATAAATAAGATGACAATTTATCTATGTCAGATTCATGAAAAAGAAAACTAAACAAATTTGTCACACTATATAACAATTTATAAAACAAGACTCTGGAATTATTTATAAACTCAGCATCGCAGAAACAAAACTATCAACAAAATATTCACAATACAAAATCTTAATATTACAGATTAATTGTTCATTAGCAAGCCTTTCATTTTTGTTGGAATCAACTCTGCCTTTGTTTTTTTTTCTTCATGGAATAGACAATAAACATTAGAATCAACAAATATTTCCATATGCCCTATGTATCCAATCCCAAATTCCTTCCAAAATCTATGCAATTCATTCACAAACTTTTGATTAATCATTGTGAATTCTTAACTTGCAGCTATGATTTTATATATACGATAACCAATCATAACAGGACCTCAAAGAAACAGAGTTTGCAGTTTACCTATATGGACTCAAAATTGCAGCAGGGATGTTCAACTTCCTCGTGAGAGGCCTCCACGGCTTAGCAATGAACTCCTTTCGCTGCTCACTGCTCCTTTCCTCGCTATCATCGTCACCTTCATTGTTCTCGCTCGGCCAAATTGCATTCCCATATCCGTAAGTCCCTTTTGTCTCAAACAACCACCTATTATGATCAAAGTCCATCCGCGACGACTTCATCATCGACAACCTCCTCTCCATCTTCGCCTCGGACGCTGCAGGAAGGGGCGGGGCCGGCAACGTAAGAGCCTTCCCGTTCCCCCCACCCCTCACCAAATCCTCCAACTCTGTGGAACGGTACCTCTCCTTACACCCCGGACAGATGCCGCCCCCGATCTTCACCGCGTCGGTGAAGCAATCGATGCAGATCTTGAAATCGCATTCGCAGGGCAGTATGTCATCCCCGCGCTCGTCGCTCATGACCTTCTGATCGCATCCGGGGATCAAGCACGAGGACCCTTTCGTCCCGGCTAGCTGGGGGTGGGGGTTGTTCTCGTTGTCGGTGACCTTGTCCATCAGATGGGCACGGGTGACGCTGTTGAATCCACCTGTGAAGAGCGAATTGGAGACGTACTGCTCCTCGACGCGGGCGGAGATGGAAGGGTCCATCGGGACCATGTCCATCCTCCCGCCCATCGGCTGCTGGTCGGGGGTCATGGGGATGTGGACATGGTAATTGTTGAACTCAGAGGAAAAGAGCTCACTTTCAAGGTCGTCGCGGGAGTAGCTGATGTATCGTCCGGACTGGGTCCGGCGGCCGTAGGTTATGGAGGGGGGATCTGGCGCCATCTCGGTTTCCTTGGCCATTCTTTGCGGCGTCCGGTTGCTGTTACGAAGAGGGCTCTTGGACTCCATGGCTTCTCAACCCACCTTGAAGAAGAAGAAGAACAACAAAAAAGTTTCAAAGATGAAAACTTTCTACTAGTTCAAGCAAGTGAAACTGTTATTGAACATTGTGACATTGACAAGATTCAATATTCACAGAGCAAAATTGAGTCATAATTGATGAAACAGAAATTTTCCAAATCAGGAAATTTTCAATTATTCTTCTCCAAAGCAGAATAATCAGAAAAGAAGACAACTTTACTCACATAATCAACAGGATTCATTGAGAAATTCACTTTTATTCCCTCAATTATAAGAGCAAATATTCTTCTCCAATACCAAATTTATGTGTTCAACCCATATTTGGAAATCAATGAATCCCTAATAAAAAAAAGGAGAGAACTTTGTGTACATTCCAACATAATTCATTGAAAAAGAAAAAGGAAATCATTTTTTTTCTTCTGCTCATATATACATAATCCAACGAGCCCAAAAGAAGCAATGAATTATTAAAAATTGGGAAACCCATGAACCCTAATAAAAAAATGAGAGAACTTTATCTACATTTTCAACATAATTCATCGAAAAAATCACTTGTTTCTCCCGAATAGAATCAAAATCGAGCAAAAAAGTTTGTAAAATTCTCATAAAGTACCTGAAATTTGCTCGTCGAGGCTATATCATTGCTGCCGGGAGTGGAGTATTTGTGGGGGAGGGGAGATGACTAAAAAGGAGGGACTTTTATATATTTATATAATATATATAATAGCAAAAACTGAGTCTTTGCAACACTCTTTCTCTTTCGCTGAAGAATTCAAACACAACAACAACAACTATGGATTACAACTGTAGTCGAGAGCTTGCTAAAATGACGAGTAGACCCAGTCCAAACAGACTCCAATACTCCTACGCGCCAAAAGAGTAAAATAAAAAACCCTATTTTTTTAATCGAACGAAACGATTCGTTCGGTAATGGAGAAATTTTGGTTTAGGGTTTTGATTTTTGATTTTTTTTTTTTTCCTCCCTTCTTTCCGAATTTGCAATTAAGTGTGAAGAAGAAGAAGAAGAAGAAGAAGAAGTGGAGGGGTGCGACGTGGCGAGGGGTAGGGGTGGATTGACGAGAATGCCCCTGGATTTTTGCTGGATTTGCGGGGAGATGATTCCGGAGTGAGGATTTGGGAATTTTACACGCTTGGGATACCGCGTTTTGTTTGGGTTAGGACAAGGCAAAAGGGGGTTGAATTTTACATTTTTTTGGGCGGCGTTTTGTTTGGGTTAGGACAAGGGGAAGGGGAGTGAATTTAATATATATATATTTTTTTGCTCAAGAACAGTTTTCTTCTCCCTCTCTAAATTATTTTCTATATTTATTATCTATCAAAGATTATTCTATAAATCAATAACTTATTCAAATTTTTCCTGAGGTACGATTATGATTGATTGAAAGATTTATTCTGATATACCATAACTTTGAGATAAGGCCACCGTGATCATTCATGTCTTGGACTAGTAGCACCAAGACGTCCTCTCCTATTTAATTATTATTTGGGAACATAACTCCATTGTTGGATTGAGAATTATAGTATATATTTTTGATAAATCCTCTTTTTAAATTTTTACATCTATCTTGGTTCCAGGTTAGGTTTGGATCGAATGATAAGAAATTAACACAATATCTCTATCTTTTTGTATTAAGATGGATGGTCGAGAATGATTAATGAGTACATAAATTCTAGAGTTATAATTTTCGAGTATACTTTTGATATAAATTGTTTTTTGCTAGAAAGATAGTCTCATATTGGAAAATACTCCAAGTAGATATTTCAATATGTAGATATACTTGGTATTGAGGTATGCACATGGGGTGTGGTGGCCCAAGTGGACAATGTGTGATATTTTTCTATAGGGTTTAAGTATAAACTCATAAAGAAAGTATTTATGCTTTTTGTGACACTCTTGGAAAAATTCTCTTAGGACCTGGGTCTCGAATGGTTTAGCGACTCGGACACGAACGGATGGCGCAAAGTGACGCTTTGATGACACACTTTGCACGCTCATGCGCTCGTTTTGTGCGCGAATTGCATGCGTTGTTGCATGCGCGGGCGCTGTGCGGGCTATGCGTGGCTATGCTCAGGCTTTGTGCAGCTATGCGTGTATGCACATATGAGCGCATGAACTGCTGGTTGAGCTACTGTGCGCATGCATGTGCAAGTATTCTCATATGCACCAATGCGTAGATAGCGTAGGACGCACGCATAGTCCGCAGATTGCGGATTTGGACGGTTATGAAAGATAATTCAAATTAAATCAATCTCAGTCTTTTGGGACTCGATTTTATTTAATTGATATATTTTCAGATATTGTTAGCGACTAGTATTAGGGCTAAGGTTTCCTCCATACTCTATAAATACTCTCTCCATGCCTCCTTTGAAAATACATTATGAAATTAAGAGACAAAAGAGATATTATTGTGGCAGCCACCGAAGTCTAAGGTTCCTTTCGAGTCAGCAACATAGGTGACTACGAGCTTTCCAGAAGTTCTCTTTGAACTTGTTGGTTCTTGGAAGAGGATCGTCTGGAGGTACATAGCACTTACAAGTTTTTCTCACTTTCAGAACGAAGCTAGTTAACAAGTTGCTTTCCGAATCTACTGTCACGGTCCCCCACTCGGAATGTTTACTGGACAAGAGAAGTTTGGCAATTCCTTAAACAGAGCACGATGCTCGAAATCACGAGGTGGATAACAAAGTGTGGGTTACACACTCGAATCGCCAATTCAATTATCAAGATTATTATTGTCTTCTTTTTCTACTTTCTTCTTCTAGTTGTAAAACGCTTTCTCTCAATAGCAACTATGAAATACGAACGCACTTATTGGGACCAAATTCACTTATAAATGATGCCCCACACAGAATAAGTGAACTTCATTTATAAGTGAAAAAAAGAACACCCCCCTTAATTTGTATTGAAACAAAACTATAGAGAGAAGAAGCAGGTCAAATTTTCCTTCTTGACCCAATCTACCATAGTCATTAAAAGGGTTCTTCACTTTAGGCTCTAAGTTTCTTGGTTTAAGCTAATACAAATAAGAAAGTTTCTTCTTCTTCTTTTTATATTTCTTTCTTTCCAAGATTTATATTTTTAAGGACTAGTTTTGTCCTCCTCAAGTTTATATAGAGAAAAACCCAAGCACTAACTACTCGAGTCGACTCGACTGAGAAACTTCTGGAGCAACCGTGTAGCGCAAGTAGTACATATGATCTATAGTGCCATACTTGAACTTTGAGACCTGAGATGAACTGTAAAAGTGGTGCCCTTAAAGCTTAATATTCATATAATTTTTTTCATCGATACCCTACAATAATATTATAAACACAATATTAAAGAAATAGAACAATAAACAAAATATAATATCCAAAATAATATAAGTTATAATAAAATACTAATACTATATATACATGAGTAATTATATATGCAATAGACTTGTAGACATGAACCAATTGATCACATATGCAAATATGGTAATCGGTGAGAGAAGAAATCTAGATGTCCTCAGTTAGACATGTCAATGATAGACTGAAAATTCACATTCGAACCGATAACATCCAAAATTTTGGATACAGATGCGGATACAAATGTCTTGTCGGATATTTATCAGGTATCGGATGCGGATACGGGAAGTGTCATATCCGGTCCGATAACATCCAACCCGATAATAGGATAATTAAAGGATTTGACCTTAGCTCTGCAAGTAGGATGTAAATTCCCATGTATCCATTCTCAGTTTGATGGTTCTGAAGTTATTTTAATGACATATTAAACTTCTAGTGGATATTCCTTCTAGTGACGTGTTAAACTTTTGTTCTTGTTGTTCTCTATGCTTATTTGCCAAACTCAGTTGTATGCAATCTTTCAAATTTTTGTCAAAATGTAGTGTTGATAGCTAGTCATGGATTCCACACATAGTCATCTGCTTTCTCTACTTCACCTTTGAAGCTCATGTAGTATCCAGTCACAACAAATGTTAATCTGTATTGTTGTGATCTGAAGCAAGTTTTATGTATAAGCCGAAACTTATATAAAACTGCCAAAAACATGATGCTTGGGATGATATTCTTATTGGTTCAGATATTACCCGATATCCGTTAAAATAATCGGTAACGGATACGGGAGACAAAACTTCCATCCGATCATATATCGGATGGTTATCGGATGTATCCAAAATATTTCTTTTTCTGTACATTGATATGTTGTATGTACCTTGCTATGTCCCCTGAAGACCTGGTGATCTCTCCAGGTAGTCGGTCATGTAGCGATTGTTCGCTGATCATGGAGGTATTGTTGTATCTGGCTCAGGTATTTTATCATGCTTTTACATTTATTCATTATTTCTATTCTGCTATTTAGTCTTGTTTTGTAGACCCATATCGTTCTTCGGGTCTAATCGAACATATATGTTATTTGGCTACAGACCATGACATATTGTTCATTCTTGATGTTACTTATATATATATATATATATATATATATATATATATATATATATATATATATATATATATATATATATATTATTTTTATATATATATATATATATATATATATATATATATATATATATATTGTAGGAACGAATTGTAAAGCACAATACTCTAGAGGAGGGGTGAATAGAGTAGGCAGCAAAATTTAGCTAATTAAAAATGTTAGCAGCAAGATCACAGAATATATCACAAGTAAATGAAAAAGTAGAGATCAGAAAGCAAACACAAACATGACAATGTATACTGGTTTCCCTCTTGTGAGGACTAGTCCAGTCGGAAGAACTCTAGCTTCCAGTTGAATCCACAATGGAAAATCACTACAAGTTTTCATCCGAAGTTCTTGCAACTTCTACAACGCGAGCTTTGATACGAATTACTCGACCAACTTCAGTTGTGAAGTGTCTATCTTCAATCAAGCCTCTGATTACAATAACTCTGAAACTTCTAGACCGTACCATACTGGCAAATCGACTAGAAGATTGTAACTGGCTTGAGATTTGAAAATAAAAGCTTTGGAACCAAAGAAGTAGTAGGCTTATAGAGAAGAGATATGAAAGTGAAGGTGTATTGAAATGATCGAAATCCTTCTCTATTTATAGTTTTTTCAAAGACAGAATTCTGACAGAATTTGGACAGAATTCGGACAGAACTCTATGAGAAAATCTCGATAAAATTCGTAACTACAGAAGGACCAAGTTCAAAATCCAATGTCTACTAACCGAACTCTGATCGAATTTGGGCCGAACTCGGGCCGAATTCTGTTGGAGTTCTGTCAGGGTTTTTGCAAATTAGTTTTGGGCTTTTTGAAAAGATCAAGCAGTTAGGAAGTAGTTTGGGCTTTTGTAAGTGGGCTTGTTTTCAAAATGAAAGGATATTTTGAAAACGTTTCTTGGATAGCCTATTTGCCAGTACGATACAGTTTACATCGTATTTCTAGACTCAATAAATATGAAAAATATATTGATAAAATAGGAAAACTAAGAGCCCTTTGATGACGCCTTTCTTCATATATTTGAGCAGACCTGAAGACGCCTTTTTTCTTGACGGCGGTCGTCCAAAGATAAACAAATCTGGAAATCTGAATACCTTTCGGTTACTTGTATAATGCCGTCTTTGGCCTATTAATAATTATTTTCCATTGCATATGTCCTGGTTTGATCATGTTTGATCATGCTTACTGCATGTCTGCAAATCAATGCTAGACGAACAAAGCAGTATGATGCATTATGATACAAACATAGAAATATGATATAGAATATTAGGACAATGCTAAGATTAAGTAGCAATATGATAGTGATTACATGAATATTAGTGACGTCAATATATTAAACTTAATTGATTAGCCATATTCAAAAACATGATATAATCATTGGGCTAACAATCTCTCCCTTTTTTATTATGGCAAATCGGTTAAGTTTAAGATATATACAATAGATGCATGTATCACACATAATACTAGAATATATAGATGCATGTATCACTAATAAACACATAATACTAGAATATTGTGTACTAAATTAAACTTATTTCTTCCCCTTTGACATGATCAAAAAATAAGCTCCCCCGTAATAAGAGATAAAATGAACTCAAGCATAAGTAAAGGAGGAAAGCAAAAATAATCAGGATCAAGGATTAGGAGAACAGTGTAATGACAAGTTCAAAAAAAATGCATAAAATAGAAAAATATGTCAAAACACAATATAGTTAGTTGAATGTAAACAAAGAAAACTGAAATTAAGCAATATATAGTTTACCAACTAGAAATTCAAAAATGACATTCAAAACTCAATATGATGAATAAATAAAATTGTAGTTTTCAAATTGACCAATAAAGGATTTTAATTAAAAAAATAGATATCAATATAGTAGAAATCAATCATTGGTCATAAATAATTCATGAAAAATTCACAGATCTAGTATATACCAAAAAAAGAATATAATGAGACTTTTAACAATGATCACAAAAAAAATTATGATTCATAATTTGTCCATACAAATTAGTGAATCAATTCCATAAAGAGTATAATCATTGAAAAAGAAATCAAAATAAATATACTAGATTCTATTCAAAATTTATACCAAAGTTCATGCATTTGAATTCAATTACCTTAGCATGATATATGAATATCCATTAGATAAATATAAAGGTAATGAAGACAAAATACTTGAGAAGGAGAAATTCAGTCGACTTGAGTGCTCCCCCACAAAGTATGATCAGTCTAAATATAGATAACCATGAACTTTGAGATAAAATCTCAATAAGAAATGCCAAAATTAATTTAAATTCAAAAGAATTATCAATGAAAATAATTAAATATATTTGGCAAAATAAATTTTTAGAAACTCGAATGAGAGCATTAAAAATAAATAATAATAATCATATATTCTCTCATCCAATACAAATCCAAATATCATGAACAACTCAACAAGATATTTTAAGTAAAAGAATATATGTCTATGATGAACTTGGTATATCACACATTAAGTGCATAAAATAATTAAAATAATTAATTTTCTCCCCCTTAAAATATGAGTATCTAGTTCCGACGAAATTTATATGCAAGAATAGATAAAATAAATAATCATAAGATCTAAGGAATATCCAAGATATGGATCTTTCTTTCCTTTGATCAAATGCATATAAAGTTTCAAAAACAAATATCATCTTTAGGCAAAAAGAAATATCCAATAAATAAATGCTTAAAGATGAACAAACAAATATGTCTCCAATAAAAATAAACATAACTAGATAAATGTTCAAAGAAAAATGTATTCTAGATATATGGCATGTCAAGGGGATAATTGATTTGAAACAATTAACTGCTCCACCTTTACATGGCTATATCCAAAAAAATAATAGTATTGACAAATTTTTTGAAAATTTCAGAGACATATTTCCAGAAGTAGAAAACTAATTCAAAAATATTAGATTTTCTTATCAAAGTTCATTTCTTCCCTTTTAAAGCCTTAGCACGGTGTCCACCTGACAACCGTAAGGTTAAAGAAAAGAAATGCTTTGAGAGAGAGATTCAATTTGCTTGACTTCTCCTCGCAAAAAATTACTGTTATAGACAGTAAGTAACTTTAGTAAGAAGATAATAATATAAAGCTCAAAATCATGAATATTACACAAGCTAAAGACGAAATCACAAGACCATAATATTCAATGAGTAGTCACAAGATCATCAAATCTAAATATCGAATAGCGTGACAAAAAAATGAATATATCAAAAAATAACAAACATTAACCTATGAAGATCAATATATGTTACCTTTTATAAAAAAATTATTAAATAATATTATCCATCAAAGCTAAAATCCAAAATCCATCATATAACAATTGCAACTAGATCTCAATAAATTTTTACTTTATAAAGCGTTGATCAATCTTGGATTAGCTATAGGGATACTGTCCCAGCTAACAGGAGTTCACCGGGGAACACTTAAGTACCGTTTTGCTTTAGCCATAGCCGTGGTGACAGACAGACCCTTTGTAGACTTGTACCCAAAACAAATCTCTTCTTTAATAACCGAGAATTTAAGAAGAATTTGTGCAATATGAAATCAATTAAATTTTATGGACTAAAAAAAATCTTAGAATAATGTAGCATACGGTATAAGACGTATTAGTACATTTATCCATATGTGCTACAAAATTATTGGATAACAATAAAATATAAAATATTTGTAAATCAAAATGTAGGACCTAGATACGTTGATATATTCTGAAACCTAGGGGACTGTTCAGTACCTTGATCCAGAACTAGATAATAGTTGCAAGTTGACCTTAATAAATCTTAAGTCTATAAAGTATTGATCACCTTGGGTTAGTTGTAGGGGCCAGTTCCCAGCTAGCGGTAGTCCGAAGACTAGTACACCGTGTTGCTTCAGGCTATTTACACCTGTATGACAAAAGGACCCTTTCGGTTTGTACCCAAAATTAATGATCTCTACTCTTAAGAACTTAGATTCAAAAGAATATATACAGTATCATCGAACAATATTGAAATCTAGAATCCCTAAATATAAAAGTAGTAAATACCCAAATAATGGTTTATTAATATCAAGATATTAAAAAATATCATGTATCCAAAATGTCAACCAAAAAATCCAAGAAAAACATCATTTAAAAAGGCTTTGAGGAAGAAGCTAATAAGAGAAGAACATAAAATTGTTCAAAGTAATCAATAGCTGAAGTATGAGATAAGAACAAGTTTGAAACTACTTTTTAAAATAAATAATGTAGAACTTGAACTTAACTCATATATCCCCATAAAGATATTATACAATATAAGAAACATGAGCAATATATGAATGATAATGAATTATTCATGTATCATTAACAAGCATAAAAAAATTTAGCATAAGATAAAAAATATGCATAAATAAACTTTATCAGACAAAGATGTAATTGATTTATAAGAAGTTAATCAAAATTAAAATATGAGAATCAATAGTGAATATATTATGCAAGCGCAAGGTTAACATAAAAGTATATGTATACACTTTTCAAGTAAATAGGATACTTGTGCTAAACATACATACTCACAAAATATTGATCAAAGTAAATATGACATGTTAAAGACAAATCGGTAAGAAGTGACCATTTAAAAAAATATTAAAGACGAAGAGTCAAAAATATATTAACCAAAAACAAATTAAGCTCCTATGGATTATAATGGTATGCATGCTTCAAGAATAAAGATTAAAAGTAAAGAGCATACATAGACAAATGTGTCACACTATAAATACTATATAGTATAAACTGATCATTTAAGCTAAACAGCTAGTCATGCTAGTATTATATCTCACATTGATTCAAACAATAAACAATTTAAAAGATATCAATAAAAGCTAATAGCAAGACATCAGTAAGAACATGCTAGATATTAAAAACTATTTAGGAAGCATGTTACCGAAGTGGTTCTAGTGACCACACTTCTGTTGGTGCAATTGCATGGAAGATGACCTTTGTAGCTTTGTAATCACCAACATGTTCTATGGTTCTATTTGATATGAGAAGCTTCACCTGCAATATTAGGTGAAAACTTTGGTATCCAATACTTGGATCCACATTTGTTAGCTTTGGGAACCCATTTGCACAAGTTTATATCAACTAGTTTTCTAATCTGACAACGTTTAGAAACGTGTCCATTCAAACCACAATAATGACAGAAAGTATTAATAGTGCTATGTATAACAGTATGAGAACATGCAGTGGGGTGACATGATGTGCATGGATACTTGTAATAGAAAGCATGGTTTTGTGAAGCTTTAGCTTTGCTTGCTTCCTTTGTAAAAGATCTGACGTGTGTGACTTTGTGATGTGCTAAGTGTCTTGTGTTAGACTGAGTCTTAGGTTGTACTACCTGATTTTCTAGTCTAATCTCTAACTTTTTAGAGTTAGCACAGATCTCATTATATTTAGCAGAAAGAGCATCAATTCTACATGAAGTAATAGAATATTTCTTCTTTTCTGATTCTAATTCCTCCTTAAGTTTATCATTTTCTTGAGCATTTTTCTTAATACAATCAAGTGCCTCATGCAATCTAAACTCAAGTGTGAAAATCTCGGTAGAATTATCAGAAGGAGAAGTATTTCCAGCATCATTCAATAAGCAAGTAAGCTTGTCATTCTCACGCTTATAGGATTGAATATTCTTTCTAGCTTGCTTATACTTATCTAATACTTTCTTGTGTTCTTTCAATATATCACTGAAAGTATCAGATAACTCATCATAAGAGAATTTATTCTCTTCCAGAACAGAGTTATCTTGTACCTCGTTGGATAGTGCCATTGAGCATATATTTGTAGCTTGATGAGGTCTCTCTTCTTCTTCGAAATCTGTTGCTTCACTTTCATACCATATGCTCGTACTAGTGTACTTGTGAGATGATGATCTTCCTTTATTTGATTGTTCGTAGTGACTCTCCTTTCTAGCAGTAGTACAATCTTCTTGGATGTGGCCTATCTTCTTGCAATTGTCATATACAAGCTCTTCTTTATATAAGGGATTGTGTTGTACCTTAAATCCTAATTTCATCATGCACATATTTGCATCATTATGAAGACTATCCTCATCTTTGGAGTTGCTAGCTTTGTTTTCATACCTGCACTCATAAGTAGCTTCAAAAACTTTCCAAATTCTATGAGATATTGTGCAAGTAGTAATAAGATTGAATACATTTGTGTCTACAACACAGTAAAAGATATGCATAGCTTTTGCATCAAGGCTAGCTAACTTCTTCTCTTCCTCCGTGTAACCATAATAAGGCTTGTTGATTATAGAGGATATGAGAACAGAAGTGATAGTAGACTTTTGGTAGCCATTGATAACAATTGACCATAGGTCAAAATCTAGAGAATTCAGGTAGAAGCTCATTCGTGTCTTCCAATAACTATAGTTTGTTCCATCAAATAGTGGAAGTCTATTTGTGGATTGCTCTTCAGTTGTGAAGTACATACTTGCCATATATGATATTGTGATCTATGTGACAACTGTAATAAATAAGAATATAATAGCAGTGTTACCTCGCTTTACCTGTATAACCCGCTCTGGTAATGAGGATCTGCTCTAAGGATGTTAAGCCAAAATATCTCTATAAGGAGAACATGCAATAATATCTCTATAAGGAGCACCTGCTCTGATATATCTATAAGAAGCACCTGCTCTGATACCAATTGTAGGAGCAATTGGTATGAGCAACAATATCTATATAACAAGTACCCGCTCTGATACCAATTATAGAAGCAATTAGAATCAGAGGTTAACAATTAATAATAAGGATATACTCTAAGGATGTTAAGCCAGATAATAGAGTCCTAGCTCTGATACTAATTATAGGAACGAATTGTAAAGCGCAATACTCTAGAGGGGGGGGGGTGAATAGAGTAGGCAGTAGAATTTAGCTAATTAAAAATGTTAGCAGCAAGATCACATAATATATCACAAATAAGTAAATGAAAAAGTAGAGATCAAAAAGCAAACGCAAACACGACGATGTATACTAGTTTTTCTCTTGTGAGGACTAGTCCAGTCGGAAGAACTCTAGCTTCCAGTTGAATCCACTATGAAAAATTATCACAAGTTTTCATCCGAAGTTCTTACAACTTCTACAACGTGAGCTTTGATACGAAGTACTCGACCAACTTCAGTTGTAAAGTGTCTATCTTCAATTAAGCCTCTGATTACAATTACTCTGAAACTTCTAGACCGTACCGTATTGGCAAATCGACTAGAGGATTGGAACTGGCTTGGGATTTGAAAATAAAAGCTTTGAAACAATTTGGAAGAAGTAGTAGGCTTATAGAAAAGAGATATGAAAGTGAATTGGTGTATTGAAATGATCAAAATCCTTCTCTATTTATAGTTTTTTCAAAGGCAGAATTCTGACAGAATTCGGGCAAAATTCGGGCAAAACTCTATGAGAAAATCTCGGTAAGATCCGTAACTGCAGGAAGACCAAGTTCAAAATTCAACGTCTACTAACCGAACTCTGGCCGAATTTGGGATGAACTCCGGCCAAATTTTGTTGGAGTTCTGTCAGGGTTTTTGTAAATTAGTTTTGGACTTTTTGAAAAGATCAAGCAGTTAGGAAGTAGTTTGGGCTTTTATAAGTGGGCTTGTTTTCAAAATGAATGGGTATTTTAAAAACGTTTCTTGGATAGCCTATTTGCCAATACGATACAGTTTACATCGTATTCCTAGACTCAATAAATATGAAAAATACATTGATAAAATAGAAAAACCAAGAGCCCTTTGATAACGTCTTTCTTTAGATATTTGAGCAGACCTGAAGATGTCTTTTTCCTTGACGACGGTCGTCCAAAGATAAACAGATCTGAAAATCTGAATACCTTTCTGTTCCTTGTATAATGCCGTATTTGGCCCATTAATAATTATTCTCCATTGCATATGTCCTGGTTTGATCATGTTTGATCATGCTTGCTGCATGTCTACAAATTAATGTTAGACGAACAAAGCAGTATGATGCATTATGATAAAAACATATAAATATGATATAGAACATTAGGACAATGCTAAGTTTAAGTAGCAACATGATAGTGATTACATGAATATTAGTGACATCAATATGTAAACTTAATTGATTAGCCATATTCAAAAACATGATATAATCATTGGACTAACATATATATATATATATATATATATATATATATATATATATATATATATATATATATATATATATGTAGTTGATTGATAAACATAATTTGAACATCAAGACAACTTATACGTATTCGAGCCGGGCTGGAGTCCACCCAATACGTAGCTGGGATGTCTATGTACTTCTAGTCCTACGTAATTTGGGACTACGACATTACATATTTCTGTGGTGGCCCATACAAGTCAAAGTATATCGTTTTAGTTATGTTACTGTGCCGAGCGAGCCTGCAATAGGATATTGTATTAGGATTTCAATCCACAAGTGCTTTGAAAATCCTTTTGTTTTTATCCATTGCCTTTGGAACTCATAATTGAAGTCGATCATCCTTCTTGAACTCCTTGTCTTGAACCATTTGGAGTATATTTCATCATTGATAGAAGTAGTTGATAAAAGTATTTTAAAGAAATTTAGTTATCTAAGGTAGTAAGGGTTTGGATAGACGCCTCAACTAGATAGACCGAGTAGATCGAACTGACTAAATAGAATTCTTATAGGAGACTTAACCCTAACGAGATATTCTAATATCAGTGGGCTACACCCATTCTACCATTCTCCTATGATATAGAGATGATAAATAGAGACGGGATAGAGAAATAACAAGGTTTTATTTGGTTTAGAAAGGAAGGTGTGATATATTTTCAATCACAATGAATGAAATGACTGGTAGAATATATGGTAGAATTTTAGAGTTAAATACGGTTTTTCAAATAGAATATGATCACCCCAATAAAAGATTGTAGTTGAAAGAATTCGAAAGTCTTGTTGTGGATAGGATGATTCGATAATGTACTTTAGAACCCTTGAAGATATTTTAAGGTTACAATAAGATTTAAAAAATGTTCACTTGAAGGATATAGAAAATATGATGGTATGCATATGTAAAGTTATCTCGGACAGTGACCTGAAGGATCTTTACTAGGGAGATTCTTATTTAGGGAATGAATCAAAATAATACGTGATGATAGGTTGTGCCATGGGGTCGTTCTAGGAATATTTGTTTGAAGAATGACAATGACGATATTAGACTAGATATACTACTATATACATATGAGAAATAACTTGAAAGGACCTATTAACAACCATGACTAGAAGATTAGTAGATATGTAAGTGGTTGTCAAGGTATCATATATAAGCATTGTATAGCATTAGCATATCCATTACCTAGTAGACAAGCATAGAAGGGTTAGGACATTGCACACCACATTTTAGCGTAAAAATACCATATTGCCAGGAGAGACAATTGGAGAAAATCCAAGCCGTAGAAGTGGGTGAACTGGTTGGAATCGAGATATATGACCTCTAAGGTAGTATAAGTTAAATCATGACTTTAAAGATTAGCTAGTCTCATTCTTAGGAAATCTTGATATATAGTTTATACTTTAGAATGTGTCGGTGATCATCATCTTCAGACTGATTGATCATTTGAAGCCCAAGAATGCTCTGTGGTTACTCGAAGAATAGTTCGTTATCAACTGGTTCGATTGACTAGCAAAAGCAAAGGTATATTTTATTGACTTGAGATAGGGATACCATCAGGTGACGTTGTGGAAAGAGGATATTCCAAGGACAACATTTGGAATTCACTACGGCCAATACAAGATTGTTGATGTCATTTGGATTGACGGATGTGCCTGCTGTATCTATGCATTTGATGAACAAGGTATTCCATCAATGTCCATACTTATTGTGGCAGCTTTGATTATAATTTATCGTAGGATAGAAGCTATGTTGGTAAAATATTTCGTAGGAAGGTGATTATCTAAGGTATGCACGAGTAGGATAGAACAACTATACTAGAAAGTCCAACTAGAATGGAGAGGCAATCTATTTTATAGGAGTTTTAGTAGGTAGAAAATTACTTTTAGTCGATTGATAGGCATTCCTACACCTGCCAAACATTAAGGGTGAATTAGAAGTTTACATATCCATAGAGATTTGTTAGATAATAAGAACAAAATTTATCATGAATACTAGATATACAATTTCGGATATTAGGCTGTTAAACTTGGTATTAGTTATAGTGCCTTAATAAAGTAGGACCCCCTTGTGGTAGATTTTAGGAAGTTTTGTTATGAATGGAAGTTTGGGTAAGCTTTGTACTTAAGGCTGGACCTAAGCCTGTGTAGTACTATTATTGTATGAATTTTTATTTGAAGAAAATAGGAATCCATACTTTACATGACTAGGTGAATAGCTAAGGTGGGTAGAATTTCATAGATATTTTTCCAAGGAATAAGTTAGGATATAGTACAGTATAAGGCCTGACCCTAACCAGCAATCCTAGAATTATTAGACTATATCATGCTATCTTAGGGCCTAGATTAAAGGTACTAGAGAAATTATTATCTAACAATAGTGTCAAGATGATTAGTAATCTAAGAGTGTTAGAAAGTGTAAGAAGATCTAAGTAGAATGAACGATCATATCTATACATGGTAAGACTAGTCTTGAAATGACCTATAAAAGGATAGGACTAGAAGGATGACCAATAAGTTTATGTAGATGTCTAGTTCAGCCTCGACCTTTATCCCGCAGATATATATCAATGGTTAGGCTTACTTGTAAGGACTGTATAGATTGCTGATAGGTAGAATGAGTGGATCGCTAATTGAAGTTGGTGATGTAACTTATAGAAATATAGTATATAGTTTAAGATTGACAGAGTTACAGAAGAATTATGATTTTTCTATGGTTAGTCATAGATAAAGGTGTAAGAGCCAAGTTAGAAGCCTTACCTCTAGATTTGTAACCCTTTGGTAATATAGAGAGTGTTGGAGAAGTGACATATCGTCTTGCATCGCCCCATCCTTAGAGGGAGTGCATGATGTATTCTATGTCTCACAGTTGAGAAAGTATGTGACCGATCCCAGCCATGTGATAATAATTTCGAGATCACAATAGGACCCAGTCTATCATACGAGGAGTAGTCAGTTGGTATCTTGGATACTAATGAAACGACGCTTATAGGACAGACTATTAGATTGGTTTAGGTTGTATTGATGCATCATTCTCCGGAAGAATCTACTTTGGGAGCGTGAGGATCCCATGCGGGAGCGATATCCATATCTGTTTGCTGTTTGCCATTGATTGTAAAAGAACAGAATAATTATCGGAGGACTTAACTTAGACTCACAATACAAACTCGCTTGTACAAAGAAAGCCTAGGGACGAAAACCTAGGTACAGCAATCTAAGTACAATTATTTATTTTAGATTCTGGGGGGTGACGATAGAGGCTCGGGAAAGCGACGGCAGCTCTGCCTTACTCCTTGGACGATCGGGTGCAGCCTTGGCTCTGGAGAAGAACTGCTTGGCGTTGATGAAGAAATGCTCTCCTTGTTCTCTCTGTATATGCTCCTCTGTCCTTTCGATCTCTGTATATTCTCTCTCTGATTCTCTCTCGATCCGGGGAGGCTTTGCAAGGGAATGGCACCTTGCTATTTATAAGAGTGGGGGGCATCATTAGGGTTTGTAATGATTGCCCATTCTCAAAAGTCGGCGGCTTGAGAGTTAATTAATTTGGGCCGTCCATCTCGAATACAATAGACTTAAGCAATTAATGTGATTGCATTAAATCTCTGTGGGCAATAAATATTGATTGCCATGAATATTCGCGACTTGTGATGGCTTGCCACATGTCTAATTTGCTCGATTTGACTTATCTGGGCAATTATGGTGACTGCAACAAATCTGATTTTGTTAGAATTTGTTAGCACCCATAATTCCAGGAAGATAAGATTGCCACGTGTCTCAATCGTTGTGAAAAGCGCCACGTGTCTCCACTGGGTCATCTTGGCAGAGCCGCATATGAGTGGGCCGCATGAGGATGTACGACCGCATGAAGATGGGCAGCCGTATGGGGATGAACAGCCGCATGAAGATGGGCAGCCGCATGGGGTGAGGCAGTCGCATGCTGACGGGCGGCCTCATAAAGGATGCAGCCGCATGAAGATGGGTGGCCGCATAAAGGATGCAGCCGTATGAAGATGGGTGGCCGCATGAAGTGGGCGACCGCATAAAGTGGGCGGCCGCATAAATACAGCAGCCGCATGTCTCGAGACTCGGTGGATTCTGCCAGTTGTGAAAAAATTTTCTCCTCTTCCCTAGGAACACGCCTTCATGTCAGTCATTATTGCACCTTTATGTCAGAGCTGTCATTTGTCAGAGCTGTCAGCCGTCAGGGCATTAAATGCAGCCAAAGATGAAGGGAAGAGCTGTTGAAGGCCACGTGGCTCTGGGCCTCGTAGAACTATCTGAGCCGCATAGACGCTTGATCTGTACGGACCCCTGAGCCGCATGGGCTCTCTGAGCCGCATGGAGAATGTTTTATGACCGAGCCGCATGAAGGACGTCGCATGACCGAGTCGCATGAAGGACGTCGCATGACCGAGCCGTATGAGCAATGTCTCATGACCGAGCCGCATGAAGGACGTCCCATGACCGAGCCGCATGAGAGATATCTCATAGCCAAGCCGCATGAAGGACATCTCATGACCGAGCCGCATGAGGAATGTCTCATGACCGAGCTGCATGAAGGACGTCTCATGACTCGCATGAGGAATGTCTCGATCAACCTGTGCACTTGCTTTGTGGGCCCGGGTATCCCGAGCACAGAGTGCGTAGGTATTATGTTTGCTTCCTGATGTGGGGCTAGTAAAAACACTTGCCCTCGATCTTTGTTGGGAGTCTCTTGAGAACCACCTTGTCCGTTTGCCGCCGGGGGCTGGACACGGGCGGTTCTGTACAACTTTTCATCAGAGGCCCGCTTAGCGGGACGCTCTTGATGGTCAGAGGTTGGGACAGCTGATTGAGCTCGATGAGCCCGCGCTGCCCTAGACTTCTTTGACTTAGCACCCGAAGGTGCGTAATAGGAAGAGTCCAAGTTTGGAAGGAGGGAAGAGAAGTTGGTGCCCTCTTCAAAGGAGGCAAGGGGGCTCTATTTATAGAATGGAGTGAGCCCTTTCTTTTTCTCCTTTCCGATGTGGGACTAAAAGCAATATTTTCCATGCTTCTACAAGACCCCCTTCAAAGTTTTCAAATTGAAAATTTGGAATACTTTGAATAAAAAGGATGAAAAGTAGAGTTGTTTTGGTGTAGAGATCCTATCAGAGGTAGCATGAACGTGATAGGTTTGGGTACTTTCGCTGGGGATTTTGTGTGGACTTATCATCCTTGGCGTACCTTGGTTTTAGGTACGGATAATAAGTTGAGAGAGGGAACCATCATATTTACTCAGAGGTGGTATGGATGTGGTAAATATAAGGTTGATGGTAGAGCTTTCCTACTCAGAGGTGATATGGACATGGTAGGAGTGAACTCGAATGAGGATACATAGAACAACTCAGAGGTGCTATCAACGTGGAAGTTCTATGCATTGGGTGAAAGAATGTTATGGAACAGCTGGGCTCCGAAAGCATGTGATGATGAAAAAAGATGTGGATGTACCAGGGGACCTAGTACGACATTTGTGGTCAGCAGAGGACATTTATGGGCCTATTATCCTTGGCGTACCCCGGTCCAGGATACGAATAATAGGACGAGATATAACCAATATACTTACTCAGAGGTAATGAGGACGTGGCAAGCATGAGGGTTTTTCACCGCGGAATCTTCCTACTCAGAGGTAATGAGGACATGGCAGGAGTGGACTCAGCGGAGGATATTTATGGTCAACAGAGGACATTTGTGGACCTATTATCCTTAGCGTACCCCGGTCTAGGATACGAATAATAGGACGAGATATAACCAACATACTTACTCAGAGGTAATGAGGACGTGTCAAGCATGAGGGTTTTTTACCGCGGAATCTTCCTACTCATAGGTAATGAGGACATGACAGGAGTGGACTCAGCGGAGGATATTTGTGGTCAACAGAGGACATTTGTGGACCTATTATCTTTAGCGTGCCGTAGAGTTTTTTTTGGTACAGATAATAAGTCGAGAGAGAACCAACATATTTACTTAGAGGTAATGAGGACATGACAAATATGAGGGTTTTTTCGATGGAGCCTTCCCACTTAGAGGTAATGAGGACATGGCAGGAGTGGGCTTTATGAAGGGGGTACATAGAACGACTCAGAGGTGATGAGGACATGGAAGTTCTATGTAGAGGGGTGATTTGTTTTTGGCGGAAGTGAGACGACTCAGAGGTAACATCGACGTGGTCGTTTTAGGAATTTTGTGGATCTGTTACCCTTTTTGTGCGCTGAGAGTACGGGTAGTGGATCATGAGGGAGGAGCTCTTTCAGAAGAATAAGTTCAGAGGTATGGTTATACATGACTTACTACCTAAAAGAGTGACCGGAATGTAAGTTCAGAGGTACCTGCGGGTACATGACTCAGTAATCTGGGATATCTGGAGAAAGAATGTGAGTTCAGCGGTACTAGAGGGTACATAACTCAGCGATCTAGGATTATGAGTTCAGCGGTACCGAAAGGTACATAACTCAATAATCTGGAATTTGGAGAATGTGAGTTCAGCGGTACCGGCGGGTACATAACTCAATAATCTGTAATTTTGTGAATGTGAGTTCAGCGGTACCGGCGGGTACATAACTCAATAATCTGGGATTCGGAGAATATGAGTTCAGCAGTACAGGCGGGTACATAACTCAATACTCTGGCAGATTTGTAGTCGAGATGTGAGTTCAGCGGTACCAGCGGGTACGTAACTCATCATTGTGGAAAATTTGTAGTCGAAGTGTAAGTTCAGCGATACCTGCGGGTATATGACTCACAATCCGAGAGATAGCTGGAAGGTGTCGTTTAGACATAGTACTTCTTGAGGAACTTGCCGTTGTTGTTTTGGGCGTTTGATCTTGTCCTCTACATTCGAGATATGCAATCCCAGTTGGCGAGCCTTCTTCAACCTGTCATCGGCGCTAGTGGCACTGATGATGAACGTCTTCCAGTCCTTGAATTGACTTTCACCCATCCAGAGGCTGACTGTTGGGAGCAGTCTTTTTTGGCAAATTTCAATTAGGGAGGAATCCGGATTACCAGACGGCAACTTCATCACGGTTTGGCGAAACCGCTCAATATAGTTCCTTATCAGCTCTTTCTCTCCTTGAACGACGTCCATGAGGGTGGACATTGTGATGTCCTGTCCTACTTCGTAGAATCTCTCCAAGAACATGTGCTTGAAGCTGGCGAAGGAGTGGATGCAGTTGTCTGGCAGGTTACGGTACCAGTCGAAGGCGACCCCTTCCAATGCCCCGATGAATAATCGTGTAAGGATGGCATCGTCATGGGGCAGATGGTCGGTGATGACCTCGAAGTAAGTGATGTACCGGCTTGCGGAGGTCCTCCCATCATATGGATTGATGTGGAATAGTTTATACTTTGGTGGGAAGGGAACATCTCTCTACGCAACGGGATACGGTTGTCGTATTCCGAGGTCTTGGCAGTTTTTTCGGGTATGGAACATGGCCCGGAGCTCCTGGAACTCTCTTCTTGCCTCCCTGGCCTCATCCGCAGCGGTGGGAGCTGACATTTCAGGAGGATTATTGTCCAGGTTCGGTGCCGCTGAGTTCGAGTCTGTATTGACCGCAGGACCCAAGTTTGTTTGGCCAGGCGTCCCTCCTTGTAGAGTAGGGAGGGCTGCTTTGATCTCGTCCACCGATTTGACCAAAGTGCGCAGTATGGCCTCCAGAGTGTCTATGCGTTGGCGATCACTGGGACCATCTTGTTCATCGTTTGTCATGAATGCCGTCCTCACATGAGTAGCAGTGGAAGGGACAGTGGATGACGTGGCCTCCGAATCATACTCCTGTACCGAGAAGTCATCGGGGTATGTGGGAATGTTCTCCTCTGGTTCGGACTCAGAAGGAATAGTGCCCCCAGCTTCAGAGTTTGCTTCATCTTGAGAGTCGTGGACGTCCTCGGGGACGTCGGCACTTGCTGTATTTGATGGGAGAGTTGTTTCCCCGGGCTCCTCTCCTTGAAACATCGGATTGTCGTGGATGTTCGGAGGAGTGCTACCCCCAGTTCCAGTAACCTCCAGTGATGTGGATGATGAATCTCCCACTGTAGCAGATTTTGTCTTTGAACGGGTACCTTGGAAAACTCCGGTGGTGGGCAACCGTTTAGACGACAGTTTCTTAGTCGCAGTGGTCGAAATCTTCGGGCTGGAAATATTTATCTTCTTTTCTCTCCCACCGGCATGGATTTTCTGAGCAGAGTTGCAGGAGACGACGGTAAGTGTCTCATCCTCTGAACATGGTTGTTGCAGTCTTTGGAAGACGGACTGCCGGTCTTCTCGTACCGTCGCGTTATTGCAACAGCAGTTGACGATGACTTGGGTACAGTGACGTCCGTGGGAGGACTCTTTGCACCCCGAGGCCCCTTCTCTTTCCTTACGCTTGTGGAGGATAGACTTACGCAAGTCAGATGGGTTCGGAACGACCATGTTTGCTCTCTGGATTTTGAAAGACTTTTGGGAACCACTCTGTCCTTTTGCCGCCGGGGGCTGGACTCGAGTGGTTATGTACAACTTCCCATTAGAGGCCCGCATAACAGTATGTAGAGTGCTCGGATGGTCAGAGGTCGGGATAGCAGACTGAGCTCGCCAAGCTCGCGCTGCCCTGGACTTCTTCACTCTAGTGCGTGAGGGCACATAGTAGGAAGAGTCTAAGTGGTACTGGAGAGAGTCAGATATGTTTTCTCGGGAGCATGAGAGATCAGGACCATAGGAGAGGCGATCGAAGACTGAGCCGCGTGGAGCAGGCGGCATACGGCTGGGATCAATAGTCTTCATGCGGCTGGCAATCGTAGCCGCATGGGCTTTCTTCATGCGGCTGGAAGTCTCAGCCGCATAAGTCTTCTCCATGCGGCTAGAAATCTTAGCCGCATGAGTGTTATGCATTCGGCTGGCAGTTTCGGCCACATGGACATCGTGCATGCGGCTGGCAATCTCGGTCGTATAAGTCTTCAGCCTGCGGCTAGTGCCTTTGTTCGGCTTCTTCTTGGAGCACATATAATCACTCTTTGCCCCTGCAAGTCCAGCATCGTAGTGCTTTCCTCTGTCGGACTTGGGGACAGCAGAGTCCTCTATGGTTTGAAGTGGAGTCGCACGAGACTTGCCTTCACCGTCTTGGGCAGCAGAGAGTACTCCGTCCAGTGCTTGGGGAGGAGCAAATGACTTTGGCCTCCACTCCCTGCGAGCTTTTTTCGTACGGGTTCGCTTCTGGACCGGGCTAGCGCTCCCGTCGGAGACCATTTCTTCAAACGTCTGTTGATCGAAGCGGACGACCATCTTCTGTTGTGTGGAGCCAAGTTTGGCTGCATTCGATTGCGTCACCAACTTCTAAGCCGTAGAGAAGTTTGTCCCCAGCAGAGTCGCCATCATGTTTGCCATTGATTGTAAAAGAACAGAACAATTATCGGAGTACTGAACTTAGACTCACAATACAAACTCGCTTGTACAAAAAAAGCCTAGAGACGAAAACTTAGGTACAGCAATCTAAGTACAATTGTTTATTTTAGATTCTAGGGGGTGACGATAGAGGCTCGGGAAAGCGACGGCTGCTCTGCCTTACTTCTTGGACGATCAGGTACAGCCTTGGCTCTGGAGAAGAACTGCTTGGCATTGATGAAGAAATGCTCTCCTTGTTCTCTCTGTATATGCTCCTCTGTCCTTTCGATCTCTGTATATTCTCTCTCTGATTCTCTTTCGATCCGGGGGGGCTTTGCAAGGGAATGGCACCTTGCTATTTATAAGAGTGGGGGGCATCATTAGGGTTTGCAATGATTGTCCATTCTAAAAAATTGGCGGCCTGAGAGTTAATTAATCTGGACCGTCCATCTCGAATACAATAGACTTAAGCAATTAATGTGATTGCATTAAATCTCTGTGGGCAATAAATATTAATTGCCATGAATATTCGCGACTTGTGATGGCTTGCCACGTGTCTAATTTGCTCGATTTGACTTGATCTGGGCAATTATGGTGACTGCAACAAATCTGATTTTGTTAGGATTTGTTAGCACCCATAATTTCAGGAAGATAAGACTGCCACGTGTCTCAATCGTTGTGAAAAGCGCCACGTGTCTCCACTGGGTCATCTTGGCAGAGCCGCATATGAGTGGACCGCATGAGGATGCACGGCCGCATGGGGATGAACAGCAGCATGAAGATGGACAGCAGCATGGGGTGAGGTAGCCGCATGCTGACGGGCGGCCGCATAAAGGATGCAGCCGCATGAAGATGGGTGGCCGCATAAAGGATGCAGCCGCATGAAGATGGGTGGCCGCATGAAGTGGGCGGCCGCATAAATACAGCAGCCGCATGTCTCGAGACTCGGTGGATTCTGCCAGTTGTGAAAAGATTTTCTCCTCTTCCCTAGGAACACGCCTTCATGTCAGTCATTATTGCGCCTTTATGTCAGAGCTGTCATTTGTCAGAGCTGTCAGCCGTCAGGGCATTAAATGCAGCCAAAGATGAAGGGAAGAGCTGTTGAAGGTCACGTGGCTCTGGGCCTCGTGGAACTATCCGAGCCGCATAGACGCTTGAGCCGCATGGACCCCTGAGCCGCATGGGCTCTCTGAGCCGCATGAAGAATGTTTCATGACCGAGCCGCATGAAGGACGTCGCATGACCGAGCCGCATGAAGGACGTCGCATGACCGAGCCACATCAGCAATGTCTCATGATCGAGCCGCATGAAGGATGTCCCATGACCGAGCCGTATGAGAGATGTCTCATAGCCGAGCCACATGAAGGACGTCTCATGACCGAGCCGCATGAGGAATGTCTCATGACCGAGCCGCATGAAGGACGTCTCATGACTCGCATGAGGAATGTCTCGATCAACCTGTGCACTCGCTTTGTGGGCCCGGGTATCCCGAGCACACGAGTGCGTAGGTATCATGTTTGCTCTCTGATGTGGGGCTAGTAAAAACACTTGCCCTCGATCTTTGTTGGGAGACTCTTGAGAACCACCTTGTCCGTTTGCCGCCGGGGGCTGGACACGGGCGGTTCTGTACAACTTTCCATCAGTGGCCCGCTTAGCGGGACGCTCTTGATGGTCAGAGGTTGGGACAGCTGACTGAGCCCGATGAGCCCGCGTTGCCCTAGACTTCTTCGACTTAGCACCCGAAGGTGCATAATAGGAAGAGTCCAAGTTTGGAAGGAGGGAAGAGAAGTTGGTGCCCTCTTCAAAGGAGGCAAGGGGGCTCTATTTATAGAATGGAGTGAGCCCTTTCTTTTTCTCCTTTCCGATGTGGGACTAAAAGTAATATTTTCCATGCTTCTACATTTGCGGATTTCAGTAAGATTTTAGCTTATTTTTTATGTTATAGATTTTCTGCATGATGGTGTTATTTTAATTTCGAGGGCAAAATTTTCTAAGGTGGGTAGGTCGTAAGCCCACTATTTTTTTGATTTTTTATGATATTTAATATTAAACTATATTTTATAATCAATATTGTCTATAGAGGTACTTTACCGTAGCTTTGATGTTTGAAGCACAATAATTATTAATTTCTCAAATCTAGTTCCATATTCGTAATCTAGACGAGTCCACCTTCATTTTGATATATCATGTTCCACTACTTGCACTACATATTTCTTACAAAACTTTATGGTCAAAATAGTCATTTTAGCCCTTACCGTAAAACTCAATATATTTTCCAATCTCGACTTGAGGCCCAATCCCGATCCAAACAATTCGACCTAATATATGATTTGATCTATTTTGAGCCTATCACATATGTCAATTGTGTCTCACTCAATTGAGTTTCCATTGCTATTTATTTTCAAATGACACATAAGACCATTTATTAACTTTCGGAGTCTATTTCGGTTTAATAAAGTGTGTAGGTCCAAACCTAGTCCAACAAAGCTTGGTAGAGCATATACTAGGTTACCATAACCTACTAGGATTAATTTAGATTAATTTTTAAAGAATTTTGTACAACCATAATAGGTTTGAAATAACCCACCATTGACTTTCCAAATATGAAAATTCAATATTAACCCATTGATACACCTATGCATAACTTCATGATTAGTTGTCAAACCCTCACCAAACATTTCAAAAAATTTTCCTAGAGAAACCCTAACCACCCTTACATGTATACCTTATATATACATCCATCATGTGGTCGAACACCCTCTTCCAATACCTCAAAACTCGAACCCTATTTTGTCACGCCCTAGTTCTGTAGAACCGTTCGTCCTCGCAAGGGCGTGATGCCGCGTGAGCCTAGGTTATGCTCACGCAAGGTGTGTTCCATAACGACAGATTACAGCAGCTTACGACAGGATCATCGCACAGAAGTTCCGAGCAGAAGCATTGAATAATGAAGGCAACATGAGTATACAAACAAAATCTATCTTTTATTGATCATGAAAATAAGATTTTACAAAGGGCGCAAAGCCAAGATTACAAGTCGCTCAAGTTCACTTTCTCTTAGAATACAATCGCTCAGCTCTCTCTCATCTCTCAAAACAAAGCTCAAGGCTGCAACTTGCGGATGCTTCAGAATGCGATGTCCATACATTATGTCCCGTATAAGTCCAGACTCTATGCGGCCGCACGCCTCAAATGCTAAGGAATTACGTGCCTCTACGCCTTCAAGCGAGCTTCGCGCTAAACGATCTTCTACCTATGCCTGCACATAAAAACTATGTGGGTGTTAGTACACAACCGTACTGGTGGTGTAAGCTGCTCGTCCACTCATACAAAACCAACACGTTCATTTAATTTGTGCAACATATTCCTTTGATTGTCTTTCTAATCTTGTCTTAGGATCAGTTTTAGGATATAGACTCCTGGCCTATTTTTTGTTTCTAGACCATCATCGTGTCTCGTACAAATAACTTACTTATCCTTATGCTTCTAGACCATTCTCGTGCTAACAATATAATGTACCGACTCGTGCTTGCCTTTTTTTACTCATACTTTGAGATGCAACAAAATAGTCGTGCCATAACACTGTTCGTGCTTGAACGTCGATGCCGTGTCTCCTAACTCAACATGACTTAACCAAACTTTCTCTTACGACCCTTCCTGACTTAAACTCGAAACTCAATTCCAAACTTGTGTAACTGGTGTTGACGAGTCAAATACGATGGCACATCTCGTGATCCCGTGCCTTTGCTATAGCCAAGTCATAGGCTTCGTAGAACTTGTGGTGCAGACCGGGCACACACTTTGTGAATCATTCGTGCCGTGGTTATAGTCTTTGTAAAGCAACCGACACCGTGCATACGCTTCTTTACTTAATCTAAGGCATGCATGCGGATCACCGCTATTATGCCGACTCATCTATATGAAAGGCCACTAGCAATGTTAAGCTATACCCAAACTTTTGCATACGGTAATCGTTCGCGTGCGAGGTACGAGCTCCACCGAACATCTCGCAGTCTGTATTGTAATGCCCACTTCAATTCGAGTCGTACTATCGTTGAAGGTCGTACAATACCGATAATTCCTCCTAGGCCGACACGAACCCGGTGCCCCGACGATCGTTCGAGGAACCAAAATGTGTGCACAGGTTGTCCAATGACCATGCAAGACTCAACTCGATTTACCATTCTCAGTATCCTTTCTCATTCTTTACTTCTCATTCTTTTACGCAACTCCCTCAAACCAACGATTGCCTCGTCGACAACCGGTCCTGATAACTTTTCATGTTTCTATACTCATTTCTGACTCAAATCCAGGAACGACTATTTGATAGCCCTCCTGCTCAACTTGACCAATTTATGTTCTTTGAAGAGCCCCATAAGCTATGTTATACTCTAGATGATGGGCCTTGATATCGTGGGGTCGTGCACATGTTCAACTTGAACAACCGTGTACTTTGAGTGCCCTAACTCTTGCCATAAACCGTATGATATGACTTAACCCGTAGGACGAGCAAGGGCTATGACAAGCCTTGTATTGTAAAAATGTGCATTGAGACTCGTAAGACAATTATGCTATACCAAGCATTTGGCGGTGGGACAGTGCATGCTTTATCAAGCATTTATAGTGTGCGACGCATATAACTATGCTAAGTTCATAGTCTTGTGGCAACACAGACCAACTTTTCCTTCTTCCAAGCCACGGGAAGAAGGACCGAGTATCAATTTGAAATCCATCGTGTGATGATATCTAAGTAGCAACTCGACCTTTCTATATTCTATACTCATTTGACTCAATACGGGATTATGCACTTTAGCGATGTGGGTTCGTCTCTTTTATTAACATACCTACTGTAGTGACCCGCTCCGCCCTAGCGGAACGCCGATTCAAACGGCAAGTGCAATGACTCAAACGAGCCATCGACTCGAAGAGTTGCGTCGACCCGATGAAGTATTGATGCGAATCGATGCAAGACTTACAATGGCCCGCCAAAGATGAATCCAGACTTAGACTTTCAAAGGCACACTCGGAGTATCGCTCGGCCGATGCGAACATCGCTAAGGTGGGTGGCTCCGATGAATCCGTCTTTGCTTAGCCTAGACTCATAATAATACGGATACTATCACTGAAATCGCCAGGCAATAACACCGCGCATGCTAATAAATGAGCCAACGCACCTAGCTAAGGGATTAATCCCATCTTGTATGCTTGTATAGAATATGGAAAGGAACATGGAAAATACGAGAACTCTCGCCACCGCGCTCCACGCTCGTGCTAAGGCACAAGCTTACGTTCAAGTTTCCTATGCGTTCAACAAACAAACAATGAATGGGTTACAACAATGAAACGGAAAGACTATCGACATAGTCGTTCCGAGTAGAGTTAGCAACATTGAAAGACTATGGGACCGATGGGTCGCCAAGGCGACTCCCGTACGTGGAGTTGTAAAATGTATGAATGAATGAATGAACAAATATGTGAATGAATGAATCAACGAATGAAAGAATAAATACGTGAATGAATCGATGAACAAACGGACAAGTGAAAGAAAGAAAAGAAAGAATGAATAAAAGATAAGAAGGAAAGAAATAGTTAGCGACAGGTGTGACGGGCACGTACAACGGGGTTCGCTACCCGCGCTGCACGGACACCAACCTGGTCGATAACGCATTGTGGCTAAGGGTTAGCCTATGGCGATAAAATACGAAATGGTCATGGACGGACCCGTGCACGGGTGATACGGATTCCGCGGCATGATCAAAGGGAGGATCATGGTCGGCCTAGGCGGAACCAAGTCGAGGCTTACGGGCTGCCTGGGTGCGGACTTGGCCACCCGGGGGACGTAAGTGCTGAGGTATTTCAAGAGACTAACGGGGTGTGTGCCAGTCCTCACCCTACGCTAAGTTGAGAAATACCACGGTCGAAAGTGTCCAAAATGGCTTGTGATGCCAGCGACCGGTGCATATAGATTTAAGTGGGCTTTGCTGGTGGCAATCCACGTGCAAGTCCTTGCATTGAAATCAAAGTAGTCTAAGTTAACTGTACAAAGCACCTTCTGAATAGGCTTGAATATAACACACAAAACGATCAAGAGTACTTCGAGCAAACGAGTTAGAAAATGTGCCTACGACATGCTAGAACCCGAGGCAAGGACACGCACTTTACATTGAATGCTTTCATGAACTACGTTAAGTTATTTCATATGAATTGTTGACTAACTTGGTTTACGTTGGACAGGGAAGGCCGGACGGTAAGTATGGGTAAGTCGTGCATGTATTTCCATGCGACACTTGAATTTGGCAACACGGGATAGGTTATGACATATGCCATAAAATTGATCCTAAGGCAAGATTAGAAAGACAATGAATGATAGAGATGCACAAAAGTAAATAGAACGTGTTTGGTAATGATAGCATTATGGGCTAGCTAGCCTCTCCACCAGTGCATAACAATGTACTGATAACCCCACAGTCTGCTTGCAGGATGACGGAGACGCCGGCGGGTGCGGAGCTTCCCTCGAACGTGCTAAGGCGCAGAGCTATCTCTGGAGCCTTGGAGCGTTGCAAGGAGCTGGAGCACCATATACAGGACATAATGTATCGGAACATCGCCATGAATCATTCCATGTTGTAAGCCACTTGGCACGCCTTTTATGTTTCAGAGAGAGAGCTTGAGCGATTTGTAATATCGGCCTAGCGCCACTTGTAAACTTCTTGAAAATCAATAAAGAGTTTGAATTCACTTTAATTTTGTGTTCGTTTACTTTCCGCTGCAAATGGGGACACTCTGTGCGACTCTGTGGCCTAGCTCAAATCGGCCGTTTCTGGACTTGGACTTGCACGGGCGCAACCTGGGCCCGTGCAGCATCACGCCTTAGCGAGGACGATCGCTCCTGCGGGAGCGGGGCGTGACAGATTGGTATCAGAGCACGGCTTTACGTCCTTGGACTTTACGTCGATTTCTCAGTTTTGAAAGCTCGTTGAAACAAAAGAAGTGTACGCTCTCTCTCGTTGTACCTTGGGATATTCCATACAATAAGTCTAATATTTTCAAAAGCTTGTACGAGTACTCGGTTGGACGGGATCGATAGGCGAAGGCCTTTGTGCCACCATGACGGACTTGAGTTGGAAGGAACCGATGCTAAGAGTTAGCAAACGCAGTGTGTGCTTGAATAACCTTACGCTAATAATGTCGAACGATGTTAAACTTGACTCGATAGAGAACACATGCTAAGTTAATATGTCGCGTGCGTGCCTGACTAGTCTTGCGTTGACCTAGCAAGTGAGCATGCAAACTTGAATATAGTCCGCACGGGATGGTTATGCGGCACAACTTAGTTCGCGTGTCGCGCACCTCGACTTTTGGGTGCAATCGGGTTGCGAGCGATATCAAGTATTGCTCGATCGGGAATGAAGCTACACTTAGAGTGTCTATCAATAGGAACGCTATCGAGTTAACGCTTAGGCGTACACTGAAGATTGACTTGGATTTTGAGGAAATAGTGTGAATGACTTAGTACGTCGAGACGACGCGAGCGACTATGCTAGAGATTCGTCGAATGAATCGGAAGAATATCTTAGCGGATACGAACATGATTGAGGACTAGATCGAATGGCTCAAATCTGAGTGGTGTATGGTTTGTCTTGGAAATCATTCGAGCAAATATTGAGGATTACGAGTATGTCGACGAGGCGATGCGATCGCGCAAAGCCTTAGAATGCGTCACGCTTAGTTGGTCGTGACTTCGAATGTCCCGAACGAGATGTCGTTCAGACAACTTGTCAATGTGCAATACGAGTTAGAAAATGATTCGAAACGATGAATACAAGTGAATGTCTTGATCGAGAAAACTTAGAGGATCGTGCGTACGATTTCGGATTGATTCAATGAAAGGTGACTTGAGTTTTAAACGACGATCTTGAAACGATCTTGAGGAATAGCGATCGAACTTGATCTTGAATATCGAGAAAATTATGGAATATCCAACTCGGACAACAGCATCAACGTACGACTCGAAATTGGTTGCAAAGGAAGATCGTCAGGTTATGCATATCGTCGATGGTATTGAGGCGTATCAAAGATCGATATGCGATAACTCGGGGGTACTCTGACTCGGCGAATGACGATCGTGCAAATATTATTGTTCCGATGGATGCTATACTCGTGATATTGAAATGTATCGAGAAAGAGATAAACTTGGCTCGAGGATTTCCTAGTTGAACGAATGACAAGCAGACTATCGAACTGAGATCTTGGCTTGGATGAAAAATGAAACGTTTGGATTTGCTTCGTCGATAACCACAACTTCGACATTCTTGTCTTATACGAGCGCAACTCCAGCCTCGTACATGCGTCGCGCCGATTTGAGACAATCACTTCGCGTGAGCGCTGGTATGGTGATTCATACAGCAGGAGTGATTGAACTTGGATGGCGTGGCAATCTGATTGCTTCGACTTGTGGTTTGACGCGAAGGTAGAATCGAGAATGAATCAGCGTGTTTGACGGTTGAATTTGAGGATTGAGTAGGTCCAATTCGCGTATCGAGAATAAGTTAGTCTAAAACTTAAACAAGAGTTACGCCCCGATGAGAATGATTATTCCGCGGGAGCGTTGCATGGTGATTCATGAACCGCCGTGGGTAATCGGACTCGCGTGAGATTCGGGCACAACGTATTGTCGAGCTAGATGACCTCGTGATCAAATACATGAATTGGTTAGAATTGGTGATTAAACGAATTCGAATATACAAAACGAATACGTCGATGCGAATAGGTGATCGTGCTCGATGTTTAGAAATCTGAGTGATGCAAGCTTGGGTAGAAACTCCCGTACAGGCGAACAAATGGTTTGACCATAGGATTTGGGACGAGTGTCGTGCAACGACCTTACACGATGAGCCACGGACTTGACGTGTAACTATGACCTTGTGAGCTGACCAAGCGGATAGGCGGACGATTCTATGCCGAGTGATTGAACCTGTGCGATGGCATTTAGAGTATCGTCTGGACGAACGATAGACTTTGGGCAACAAGACTTAGAGTAGGACGGGAAATTAGGAGTGTGCGTGAACGACAACGAGAATAGCCCCAAACGAAGAGAATGATAGGAATGGATGTTGCGCAAGTAAAGTTGGATTAACGAATTGAATCATTGGTCGGAAGACGTACTCGATGATAGTGCAGTACTTGGTCTCGAATCGGACGGAAATTACTTAGACTTGGTCGACTCCGCTAAGAGAAATCGTATTGATTTCGTTGACAAGAGTGCTTGAGAAGCGAATCGAATCATCTCGAGGACCGAGATAAACGATATGTGATACACACATGAGTTCGGTTTTAAATCGAAGTTAGCAAAACGATCGACAAATCGAAACCATCACGAGTAGCTTGTCCGACTTCGCTAATCGCTAAGCTTGGTTAAAATATACGTATTCGGGGAACGCCTTAGATACGTGCACGATCCAAACTCAGCGATATGATGAACTCGAATGCAGCTGCAAGTGGGTGTTGCGATGCACATGAACGAATCAGTGAGTTTGCCTCAGCCTACGACTCTCGAGTTTGATAAATTACAATGCACCTCATGCGACTGTTTCAGTCCTATGATACGTCGAAGTAGCAACCAAGTCGAAGGAAACACGACAATTGAATAAGAACCATCAACTCTAAAATAAATAAAAAGCCATTCAATAAAATCAACCAAACGTATGCGACGCAGAACTTGGAAAGATATCGAGTATAGTTTGGTGCCATAAGAACGATAGAGCCGTTTGATAGGGATTGCCTAAGAAACACGACGACGCGAGTTAAGGAATAGTAGGATGACCTGCACTCAAGAAGTCTCGAGGACGAGACTTGTTTTGAGTGGTGTATTATGTAGTGACCCGCTCCGCCCTAGCGGAACGCCGATTCAAACGGCAAGTGCAACGACTCAAACGAGCCATCGACTCGAAGAGTTGCGTCGACCCGATAAAGTATCGATGCGAATCGATGTAAGACTTACAATGGCCTGTCAAAGATGAATTCAGACTTAGACTTTCAAAGGCGCGCTCGGAGTATCACTCGGCCGATACGAACATCGCTAAGGTGGGTGGCTCCGATGAACCCGTCTTTGCTTAGCCTAGACACATAATAATACGGACACTATCACTAAAATCGCTAGGCAATAACACCGCGCATGCTAATAAATGACCCAACACACCTAGCTAAGGGATTAATCCCATCTTGTATGCTTGTATAGAATATGTAAAAGAACATGGAAAATACGAGAACTCTCGCCACCGCGCTCCACGCTCGTGCTAAGGCACAAGCTTACGTTCAAGTTCCCTATGCGTTCAACAATCAAACAATGAATGGGTTACAACAATGAAACGGGAAGACTATCGACATGGTCGTTCCGAGTAGAGTTAGCAACATTGAAAGACTATGGGACCGATGGGTCGCCAAGGCGACTCCCGCACGTGGAGTTGCAAAATGTATGAATGAATGAATAAACAAATATGTGAATGAATGAATCAACGAATGAAAGAATGAATACGTGAATGAATCGATGAACAAATGGACAAGTGAAAGAAAGAAAAGAAAGAATAAATAAAAGATAAGAAGGAAAGAAATGGTTAGCGACAGGTGTGACGGGCACGTGCAACGGGGCTCGCTACCCGTGCTGCACGGACGCCAACCTGGTCGATAACGCATTGTGGCTAAGGGTTAGCCTATGACGATAAAATATGAAATGGTCGTGGACGGACCCGTGCACGGGTGATACGAATTCCGTAGCATGATCAAAGGGAGGATCGTGGCCGGCCTAGGCAGAACCAAGTCGAGGCTTACGGGCTGCCTGGGTGCGGACTTGACCACCTGGGGGACGTAAGTGCTGAGGTATTTCAAGAGACTAACGGGATGTGTGCCAGTCCTCACCCTACGCTAAGTTGAGAAATACCACGGTCGGAAGTGTCCAAAATGACTTGTGATGCCAGCGACCGGTACATATAGATTTAAGTGGGCTTTGCTGGTGGCAATCCACGTGCAAGTCCTTGCATTGAAATCAAAGTAGTCTAAGTTAACTGTACAAAGCACCTTCTGAATAGGCTTGAATATAACACACAAAACGATCAAGAGTACTTCGAGCAAACGAGTTAGAAAACGTGCCTACGACATGCTAGAACCCGAGGCAAGGACACGCACTTTACATTGAATGCTTTCATGAACTACGTTAAGTTATTTCATATGAATTGTTGACTAACTTGGTTTACGTTGGACAGGGAAGGCCGGACGGTAAGTATGGGTAAGTCGTGCATGTATTTCCATGTGACACTTGAATTTGGCAACACGGGATAGATTATGACATATGCCATGAAATTGATCCTAAGATATGATTAGAAAGACAATGAATGATAGAGATGCACAAAAGTAAATAGAATGTGTTTGGTAATGATAGCATTGTGGGCGAGCTAGCCTCTCCACCAGTGCATAACAATGTACTGATAACCCCACAGTCTGCTTGCAGGATGCAGGAGACGCCGGCGGGTGCAGAGCTTCCCTCGAACGTGCTAAGGTGCAGAGCTATCTCTGGAGCCTTGGAGCGTTGCAAGGAGCTGGAGCACCATATACAGGACATAATGTATCGGAACATCGCCATGAATCATTCCATATTGTAAGCCACTTGGCACGTCTTTTATGTTTTAGAGAGAGAGCTTGAGCGATTTGTAATATCGGCCTAGCGCCGCTTGTAAACTTCTTGAAAATCAATAAAGAGTTTGAATTCACTTCAATTTTGTGTTCGTTTACTTTCCGCTGCAAATGGGGACACTCTGTGCGACTCTGTGGCCTAGCTCAAATCGGTCGTTTCTGGACTTGGCCTTGCACGGGCGCAACCTAGGCCCGTACGGCATCACGCCTTAGCGAGGATGATCGCTCCTGCGGGAGCGGGGCGTAACACCTACTCAGTGTAATTGAAAACATCTAATTATTATTGTGAAGGCCAAGCTGAGGCAAGTTTACCGAAGCCATCCACCTGAGCGACGAGTTTCCTCGACCAAGCAGGATGTCGAGCAAGCCGTTGCATGGCTAAGTCCAAACGCCGTTGGTGTTTTGATTCCTCCGGTTGAACTAAGCGGGACAGGACATTACATTATACACCACTTAGAAAAAGTTTCATCCTCGAAACTTACTGAGTACACACTCATCGACTTATCACTTGATTCAATATCCAATGGTTCTCGCTCATACTCCGCCTATGCGTTTCCTTAATCCGAGCCACGCTTGTGCCTTAGTTATTTTCATATCAAACAACTATATCTCAAACTTGGGGTAACTTATACTTATCGCACACATGGATGACTTAGTTTTAGCGTAAATCACCCGATCAATCAACATTCATGTTTATTTTGAATCCAATGATCGTACTACCATCAATATTTTCTTTGAACACACGATTTTAAAATTCACAATACCTTCCCGTTCCTATAGTCTTACCTGAATTCACGTATCACTTAGTCGGATAGTGCACATATTTAAGGCATTCTCGAAATATATGTATTTCAACCAAGCCTCGTGATAGAGAATCCGACATTTCCACTCGAGTCAGATCGTACACATATTCAGGCGTCCCTGAAATGTCTGTATTTCAGCCAAGCTTCGTGAGTGGTGTCTCCACATAACTGAATCATTCTATCCACCAATACCAATATCCAATCCTATCGATCCTCAAGACTTTTTAAGGATACTTTGGCAACTCTTACTTGGGCCGATTGCAGAATTCCTATCTCTTCGTACAGGGACGTCTGCCTAACCGCTATACTATCTTTCCAGGCTAAAGTCAACCGTCAGTATTGGAACCACCGTTCCCAAATAATAATATCAACACTGACCCCAATTCTAAGGTCAAACCAAAGTTGATAGTACATGGTTTTCTACCTAAGCTAGCATCACTTCGATTTCTAAACTTCGAGCATAGTTTTCTCTATTCGCCTTCACATCGTTCAATCCAGGGGTCCGAGTCATTTAGCAAATCCATCCTATTGTAGGTTCTGCTAAACCAAGTCCTCTGTATATCACTATTTCACGTCCAAACTAGCAATTCACATAGTCTATCTCTTCAAACATTTTTGATATAATCTACCTATCCATCCTATCCAAGTCTGGTATACAATGACACGATTTGTCACTAAACCATAATTTTCATACCATATTCCCTAAGTCACTTAACAAAATTCACGTTTTCGATCACAAGGTCGTCTAGCATAATAATATGCCACGCCCCAATCTCCCGTAAGTCCGATTATTCACGCTGGACATGAAATCACCATGCCAACACTCTCGCAAAATAATCGTCCTCATCGGGGCGTAACTCTTGCTTTGAGTCTAGAATTATTCATTCTCGATACGCACATTAGATCTACTCAATCCTCAAACTTACTTTAACGTCAATCACAAGTCCAAACAATCCTCGAATTCACCTTCACATCAAACCATAAGTCAAAATAATCCAATTGCCATGTCATGACCTCCCGCAGGTTCGATCATCCCCACTGGACATGAATTACCATGCCAGCGCTCCCGTAGAATGATCATCCTAATCCGACGTGACGCATGTGCGAGGCTGGAGTTACGCTCACACAAGACAAGAACTTTAACGTTTTGGTTATCAACGAAACAATAAAGACACTTTTGTTTTCATCCAAGTAATATATCAATCTATTATCAGACATTGTCTTATTTCATTTATCATCAAATTCGTCAACATTTTTGTTTCGCATAGACCGAGTAGTATCCATTCACGTAAACTTCAAGTTCATCTTATCAAGTAACCCAAATATTTATTACTATAAAATCCCAAATGTTGTATCCATCTGGTCAATAATATTTTACACGATCATCATTCCTCGAATCAGAGTACCCCAGAGTTATCGCATATTGATCTTTGATACGCCTCAATACCATCGATGATATACATAACCTGACGATCTTCCTTTGTAACGAACTCCGAGTCATGCAACTAATACTATCGTCCAACTGGATATACGATCAACTCTTACAAATCCAAGATCAATTTCGTTATAGTTATCTTTCGAACAAGTCATATGATCAATTTGTTCAAGCCCAAATCACTTTTGTTATCGTCGATCTTAGTCATAGAGCAATTTTTTCTTTGATCCCTAGCATAATTCACATACCTTCTAATCGATATTTTCATGCACGCTAACTTTCAATTGTGCTAACTTTTTGTATACGATTTGTATCGATTCCTCGACTGAGTCATCCGTTCGGTACACCTTAACTTTCCCTCAATTCAATCTACCTACTCAATCATTTTGCATTTCATACTCTGTACAATCTTAACCTGATGCACATCATCTTCCTCATTCATTCGAATCAAACTCATACTAGCTATCGAGTTACGACTAAATTTGAAACACTTTTCTAAGACTTTGCGTTTAGCACAGTGCTTGCTAATAGACTCGTTGGCACCCCGTATCCTCAATCGATCGACATCTCCAAGGTTATCCCATACACCACTCAGGGATGAAGTCGCTCGATAAGTCCTCGAAACTATTATTCGAATTGTAATCGTTCACTTTGAATCTCCGTTCGAACCATTCCTCAATTTTCAAGCGCGTTGACGATAACATCGTCCGATGGCACCCCTATCGATAGTCATATTGTATTCTATGAATCAAGTCAAACTCATTCCTATTTTGAAACGATTCGAATTTTGCACATAACTTTGCTAACATCGACATAATTCTTGGTGTATATGCCCAGCCCAACTTAGCCAATCGTGCTCACGTGAAACCGTCTTTTGTTCAACCAATTTTTTCTTTCGTGAGATTTTGCAAAATATGTAGACTTATTGTATGGACATCCTGCGAAACTTTGAGAGAGAGGGCACCAATAATATCTGTAGAAGCATAAAAATTTTAGTAGACTTGACAACCATGCGCCCAAGCCAGGGAAGACATATGTGCCCAAGTCACCAGTGAAGTCATATGCGCCCAAGTCACCAGTGAGGTTATATGCGCCCAAGTCACCAGAGTGAGCTATGCGCCCATGCGCCCACTCTAGGATCCTCCAGAAGGGGGCACATAGCCCTGTTTCAGGCTATGCGCCCAAGCCAGAACAGCCTCCGACTCGGTCAAACCCACGATCAATCGTGCACCGAAGCATACGGCCACGTCAGTCTCCACGAGCAGTCGTGCACCAAAGCATGCAGCCACGTCAACACCATGATCAACCCACGATCACACAGTCTGCATGCGCCTACACCATATGCGCCCAAATCAGGACCATGCGCCCACATAAAAACCAGTGTGTTTTCTCATGTGGGCGCATAACATCATTCCAGCATGGAAACGACTATAAAAAGGGGTCTCATACCTCTTCAAAACACAGAACGGAGAGCATTTTCAAGAACCAAATTGCTGCACTTCTTGCCAGTGAGCCGAGAGTTAGCAATTTTTTTAGGTTTTCTCCCACTTTTGTAATCAGAGTGTCAACGGAGTAATGGAGCAACTGCCGCTCGATCTCCATCGTCCCATTCCCCAGAATTCTTTTTGTACTCGAGAATCCTCAGTGCATGATCTCTCAAGTATACTCGATTTATGGTGCCTTGCACCATTAAAAAAAGATAGCATTTCTTTTTTTTGTGTGTCCACAATATCATTCGCGAAAATAACATCAGAGTTTACGAAAACAATATCAGAGTTAAAGAATTCAGTCGAAAGTCCAAGGACGTAAAGCCATGATCTGATGTCATTATATCATGCTCCGGTTCTGTAGAACCATTCATCCTCACTAGGGCGTGATACCGTGTGAGCCTAGGTTGCGCTCGCGCAAGGCGGGTTCCATAACGGTCGATTACAGCAGCTTGAGATAGGGTCGTCGTGCAGAAGTCCTGAGTAGAAGCATTGAATAATGAAGGCAGCATGAGTATACAAACAAAATAAGACTTTTATTGATCATAAAAATAAGATTTTATAAAGGACGTAAAGCCAAGATTACAAGTCGCTAAAGCTCACTTTCTCTCAGAATACAATCGCTCAGCTCTCTCTCATCTCTCAATACAAAGCTCAAGGTTGTAACTTACGGATGCTTCAGAAGGCGATGTCCATATATTATGTCCCGTATAAGTCCAGACTCCGTGCGACCGCATGCCTCAAACGCCAAGGAACTACGTGCCTCGACGTATCCAAGCAAGCTCTAAGCCAAATGGTCTTCTACCTGTGCCTGTACATAAAAACTGTGTGGGTGTCAGTACACAACCATACTGATGGTGTGAGCTCCTCGTCCACCCACACAAAACCAACACGTTTATTTAGTTTGTGCAACATATCCCTTTGATTGTCTTGCTAATCTCGTCTTAGGATCAGTTTGAGGACATAAATTCCTAGCCTATTTTGTGTCTCTAGACCATCATCATGTCTCGTACCGATAACTTACTTATCCTTGTGCTTCTAAACCAATCTTGTGCTAGCAATATAACGTACCGACTCGTGCTGGCCTTTTTATTCATACTTTGAGACGCAACAACATGGTCGTGCCATAACTCTGTTAGTGCTTGAATGTCGAGGTCGTGCCTCCCAACTCAATATGACTTTAACCAAACTTTTTCTTACGGCCCTTCCTGACTTAAACTTGAAACTCAATCCCAAACTCGTGTAACTTGTGTTGACGACTCAAATACGACGACACATCTTGTGCCGAAGCCCGTACCTTTGCTATAGCCAAGTCTTAGGCTTCATAGAACTTGTGGTGCGGACCGTGAACACACTTCGTCAATCATTCGTACCGTAGTTATTCTCTTTGTAACTCAACGAACACCGTACATACGCTTCTTTACTCAATCTAAGGCATGCAAGCGGATAATCGCTATTATGCCGACTCATCTATATGAAAGGCCACTAGCATGTCAAGCTATACCCGAACTTTTGCGAACGATAACCATTCGCATGCGAGGTACGAGCTCCACCGAACATCCTGTAGCCTGTATTGTAATGCCCACTTCAATTCGAGTCGCACCGTGGTTGAAGGTCGTACAATACCGATAATTCCTCCTAGGCCAACACGAACCCGGTACCCCGGCGATCATTCAAGGAACCAAACCGTGTGCACAAGTTGTCCAATGACCATGCAAGACTTAACTCGATTTACCATTCTCAGTATCCTCTCACATTCTTTACTTCTCATTCTTTTACGCAGCTCCCTCAAACCAGGGATTGTCTCGCCGACAACCGGTCATGATAACTTTTCATATTTCTATACTCATTTTTGACCCAAATCCAGGAACGACTACTTGATAGCCCTCTTGCTCAACTTGACCAATTCGTGTTCTTTGAAGTTCCCCATAAGCTGTGTTATACTCTAGATGATGGGCCTTGATACTGTGGGGTCTTGCACGTGTTTGACTTAAACAACCGTGTTCTTTGAGTGCCCTAACTCTTGCCATAAACCGTATGATACAACTTAACCAGTGGGACGAGGAAGGGCTATGCCAAGCCATGTACTGTAGAAACGTGTATTGAGACTCGTAAGACAATTATTCTATACCAAGAATTTGACGGTAGGACAGTGCATGCTTTATCAATCATTTATAGTGTGCGACGCCTATAACTATGCTAAGTTCATAGTCTTGTGGCAACATAGACCAACCTTTTCTTCTCCCAAGCCACGGGATGAAGGACCGAGTGTCAATTTGAAAACCATCGTGGGATGATATCTAGGTAACAACTTGACCATTACATGTTCTATACTCATTTGAATCAATACGGGATTATTCACTTTAGCTATGTGGGTTTGTCTCTTTTATTAGCATACCTACTCAGTGCAATTAAAAACATCTAATTATTATTGTGAAGGTCAAGCTGAGGCAAGTTCACCGAAGCCACCCACCTGAGCGACGAGTTGCCTCGGCCGAGCAAGACTTCGAGCAAGCCGTTGCATGGCTAAGTCCAAATGTCGTTGGCGTTTTGATTCCTTCGGTTGAACTGAGCGGGACGGGGCATTACATTTTCCCTTATCCGATGGCTACCACACCAAGCCCTAGCCTCCACCCCCACCTCTCCACACCACTTTTAATCATCAAACAAATTTCTTTGAAGCCCTAGGACACCTCTCTAACGTTCTAGCAAGTCCTTGAGGAGCCACGACAACTTTGTGAAAAGTTTCAGAGACTAGAAGTCACCCAGAGTTTGGAAACCAAGTCTGAATTCGTCATAGTAGGTCCGCTGTTTTATAAATAGGGTTTCATGTACTTTTTGACCTCATTTTTTCAGCAAACCAAAACTAATGGAAAGATTTATGTGTCTATTTTCATATCCAATTGTCCATCCATATAGTTCCAACGGTTTGTCCGGGACGTCGATTTTGTTACAGGGTGTTTAGACTGAACCAAATCTTTTGTGTGCAAGTTCTCGGCCACTTACGTACCACTTTGACCCTTTCTATATTTTTGGTAAGAAGCTAGACATACTAAGCTTTCCACTGAATATACTTTGTAGTATTTTACTAAGATTTACTTTTTTTATAAAATCTGGACTTATTCCTGTAATGTCGGAACACCGAAAACTCTTAGATTCTATGTGTCCAAATGCTTCGAAACTTCAAGATACTTGTCTAAAATAATTTTTGTGCGTATTTTGATAAGAAAAACATACTTTTACATATTTTGTACTATTTTTCCAGAGTTAATATTTATAGAGAATTTGTCATTTCGGGAGCCAAAATATGAAACAAGTCTAAGTATATTGATGTAGAATCAATACAAAACTTGTATACATATTTTTCTATGAATAAAATATATTAATTACTATTATAGAATATTTATAATTATTTTTCTAGAATTAAATAAGATATTTTTATTTTATTAGGATATTACCATTATAGGTAGATTCAATGTTACATATGTTATATTGAGTATGATAGTTAATATGACTAGTTTGGTATATATAACTTATTATGGTCTATATAAGATAAGTCTATATATGGTAAGTTACTAGTGTGATACTAATAGATAATATACTTATTATAGGTGTATGTGACGGAGGTAGCGAGGACATTGAAACCGGACCGTCATTTTCTTAGCTAGAAGTTGCAGGCAAGTGTACATTGCCATAACTACAGATTATTTCTTTCTTTTACTCCTGTTTCTATTTTAGTTTATCATGATGTAGGATTTAGTCGATAATTAGCGTTCGAATTGGATTAGGGTGCCGACGTCTATGTTTGGACACTGTATATCGACATTAGGCATTGCGTGCATTATGTCGTGTTTATTGACACTATTGACCACAAGACATCGACACGTTCATGACGCGAGGTTTACAAGAGTATTCATGGTATTGACTTTGCAGTAGTTTACTAGATTATTTATTGTTCTTTGTTTATAAAGATGTTGTATTGAATTGACTTGCTAGATTTTAGACATGGGGTGGGAAGAACTTGACTACGATATCAGACTAATTGTATTGTAGCCTGTTATTATTGTGTGCCTTTATCTCTGTAGCAGAGTTCTGTCAATTGTTTTATTGATTGATTGTCCTTGGTTTCATGACAAGATATTAGAGACAATATCCTGCTGAGAAACTTGTGAGCCTTAGTAGCAAAGTCTGATATTTTAGTACATGTTCTAACATACATATCACGTAGACCGAATATAGTAGATATCCTTAGATCATATTTCTTTTTCTTTACGTTGGCATGTTGTATGCACCTTGCTATATCCTTGAGGACCTGATGATCTCTCCAGGTAGTTGGTCATGTAGAGATAGTCCACTGATCATGGAGGTATTGATGTAGGTATTTTATCGTGCTTTTATATTTATTCATTATTTCTATTCTGCTATTTAGTCTTATTTTGTAGACCCATATCGTTCTTCCGGTCTAATCGAACATATATGTTATCGGGCTGCAGACCATGACATATACTGTTCATTCTTGATATTACTTATCCTTTGGATTGGGATAGATATATTTGTAGTTGATTGATTGATAGAATTAGAACACCAAGACAGCTTATACGTATTCGAGTCGGACTGGAGTCCACTCGATACGTAGATGACATGTGTACATACTTCTGGTCCTACGTAATTTGGGACTAGGGCGTTACACATGATGACATTTTAGGAGTGTCAAAAATGTTAATGCAATGGTTGATTTGTAATTTGAATGATAAAAAATAAAAGATGGGTGTAGGATCGATGACATTTTATGAGTGCCTATAACGGCATCTTAAAAAATTATGCAGACTAAAAGGATTAGAATAAATCTGCTAGATTTTTTTTTTCAGAATTGAACTTACATACATTAAATATTATAAAAAATTGTTGTTCTCTAAGATTTTAGACCTGAGACAACCGCTCATATCAAGTCAGGGCCTGTCGATCTATAATCGCATCCATGCTGTTTTGGCAACGAAACGTGAAAATTGTTACCTCGAACTAAGAAGCTGTGAGATATAATTGAGCAAAACACAAAATCAAAATCGACAAAACCAAAAAGAACCAAACAACGCAAACACATAGTGAATTTTACGTGAAAAATACAGATGAAAAACAACGGGACGATCGAAGTCCAACCCTGAAAATCCTCTCTATTGTAATAAAGAGATATAGACTCCTTACAAACTTCTCACCAAAATAAAATGGATTACCACAACTACTTGAAATAGAAAACTTAATTATAGACTCACAAAGAACGAAGACTGTGAAAGAGATTACTTGAAACAATCTCTTCTTAGATGTAGCTGTCAATTCCCTTTCTCTCTCTTCAAAAGTTTCCCTTGTTACCTGGATTACGGTTAGAAAATACTTAAATATAAATTTTCCAATCCCGCAACAAATTTGGACCACTTGATTAGATCCAACGGTGTATAAAACACCTCAAATCTCGCACAGCCCCGGCCGAACTGAACTCAGTCCGAGTTCAATTTTTTGGAGCCAACAAATCAAGCAACATGTTGTCCCCGGGAACTGAACTCAGGCCAAGTTCCCCACTGGGACCGAACTCGGTCCGACTTCCCCCTAGGACTGGACAACAGCTCCATGTTCTGATACTCCGAATTTATCTGATACGCGAATGACACTCATCGCACTCCCCGAACTTGTCCGACATACAAATGACGCTCGTCTCACTCCTGAGTTTCTCCGCATAGGTTGAAAATCCCACCCAACACCAATATGCGGGCACCGGGCTTGATACACGCTTATCTCGATTGTCATGTTATAAACTTTTCCGATGAACCATTAGATAGAGTCTAGTCCTTTAACTAATATTTATTGTTCCTCCTCCTACTATGATAAGTTCGTCTCTATAGTTGAAAGTTCGAACCATCTTCACTTTATATGATTTCTATCTCATCTTATTTTTCAATTAACCGTACCTTGAATATTTTACAAATATGCTTGTCCTCTATCCCATTTCTTTTAATGTATTTCACTAATCTATCTTAAAACTTGTTTAAGCTCAACTTGCTTGTTGATCATTTGCCACCTAACAAAAACCTCCTTTGTAGCTTTGTCTTTCTTTTTCCTTGATATGTACAATCTTTTTCGTCTGTACACTTGTGTCCTTTGTTCTATTTTGGCCTAGCATTTTTTATACGTGGTTCATTTGTTATGAACTTCACATTTCCCAACTATCTATGATATGTTGCATTTCGGTGCTTCCATTTGGAGGTTAATTACTTCCTTATACACCAAAAAAAAAATGTAGATGCCTATAAGATTTTAGGTGTTTCTTCGAATTACAAGTACTTTCACGTTTTTCCTTTTGGAGTGTTCGGTTACACTTGATCATAGTGGTTGATAGACGGAGCATCCAAGCAATGGGGATAGTTCAATTTCGGCTAAGCTTGTTACATCTTTTGTACGTTGATTTTTTTTTAAATTATTTTATTCACCTTGAAAAAGCAATGCTGCCAATAGGATTTTATTTTATTGCATTAAGCATATCAAAGTGTTTTGACTATATATTTTTATCAAGCAAACAAGAAACCAAAGTTTTTATAAAGTGATTACAAACCAATTAACCTCAATAATTAAGTATTTAGTAGTGTCATACATTCAAGAATGGAATACTTGAAATCTCAAAGTAGCTTATCGTACAAAAACTTCATAAAAGAAAGAAGAGATTTGGCAGAGAAAATAGCTTGAGAAAAGAAAGAGTGGTTCAACATGAAAAAAAAGAGAAGATTAGGGAATACAACAAAAGTAATAAATAAGTGGGGGAATCAAGAAAGATTTTGAAAAAGAACTTCTAAAAGTAGCTTATCAACAAAAACAAACATGATAAATACAACTTTGGCGAAATATGATATTACTAGAAAATGATAGGTTAACATGGTCGTAATAATTCCCTTCAAAGTATTGAAAAGTAAACATATTTAAAATTTGTGGCATAAGTACTAAGTTGATTTCAAAATTAATCAATGCCAAACAATAGTTGGATAGCCATGCAAAGAAGAAGATACTTGTGAATAATGTCTATTGTAAAAAAAGATGCAACTAATGATCACCTCTAGTCCAAGTAATTGAGGTCAAAGACATATGTTCTATTTGTCCGAATTCGAATCGGGATTAGAGTGCATTCTTTTGACTCTTTTTATTTAATAAATGGTGGATGTGGTGAATAAGATGTTATTCCAGAGATTATTTAACTTTTTCTTAGTTCCTCCTTTTGTTAGGGTGCACTAGATTTTGGATACTACAATTAATTATCATAAATAGTGGGCCCATGGATTCAAATATGAGAGAGTGTTAATTGTTGTTGGGCCTAATATTTGAATCACAATCAAATTCTTCATATTTGGGTAAAATTTTGGTTCAGAAAATATTTGTGTTTTGATGGGGGTGCATTAAGTGCATAGTAAAATGTATGCTCCCTCATTCATTCAACCAAACAGTTGATTTTTGTTGTTGTTGAACCATATCACATGGACCAAACAGATCCTTTTGTTTGGTATCGAAAAGTAGAAGTAGCTTAAGGCTGTGTTTGGTAGGAAAAATGAAAAAGTGGAATAAAGGAAAAAACCAAAAAGATGCATTTTTCATCCATTTGGAAAGGAAATACTATTATATATCTTTGTGTTTGGTAGGATGGAAGAAAAATGGAAGGATTCACTTTCCTTAGTTTTGTATGAAAAGTAAATTGTAAGAAAAACAAAAATATAAACTTTACCAATTATATCCCCAACTAACAATATTTATTACCATTTAACTTTATTGAACTATTTTAAAATAATATAATTCTTATACGGTATAATTGTAATTAAGATGAGCATCCACTTTTTCTTTCACTTTTCCTCCAACATTTGGAATGATTGATTTTCTTAGGTTAGGAGAAAAAATTAATCTATCCACTTTTTCTTCCATCCACTTTCCTTCTATATAAAACAAGAGAAAATATATCCTTCCCTCCATTTTTCTTCCTTCCACTTTTCCTTCGTACCAAACACACCCTAAAAGTGCCCTTGATTTCATAAGTTGTCCCATAAATGAGCTAGTTCTCAATAAGAAACACTACAAAAATTTGTCAGATTAGCGACGTTCCAAAACGTCGCTAAACTAGGCCAAAACGTCGCTAAACTAAATTAGCGACGTTTTCAGCGACGTTCAATAAATGACGAAAAAAAGCGTGTCGCTAATCGAGAAAACGTCGCAAAACATCGCTAGGGCAACGTTAGTTAGCGACATTTATAACGTCACTAATTTGCGACATTATTTGTGACGTTTTCAAGTGGTCGCCGATTAGCGACACATTAGCGACGTTCTTGCGACGATGTGGTGGCATCAGATTACTTGCCACGTAAACACTTTAGCGACGTTTTTAGCGACCTTTATATTCGTCGCTAAAGTTTAGCGACGAATATAAACGTCGCTAAAAATGTCGTTAAATTAAAAATGTACAATCCAAAATACAGAATCTAATCCCTGGGTTCGCCGACCCCTTCGGTGGAACACTCAACACCGGCCCGCACAATACAATCCAGAATAGACCAAAAATAATTGGTCGTCTCCTCAAGCCTCTCGGAACATCACAATATGCATCACACATCACACAAACAAATATACATCACAATATGCATCACACAACAAGCTATACCAATATACTTCACACACAAGAAAACAAATATCCATCACAATATCCAAAAGGAGATATATCCATCAAAACAAATATCCATCATAATATCCAGATGAGATATATCCATCAAAACAAATCCTTTCAATATATGTATCTACTGTCGTCTATGCTGGGGCAGATAGAACTCCCTCAGCCAGCGCACATAAGTAGGATCCGCGGCAGCCAGATCAATATCCAAAGGAGATGGATGACTGGAACTCCTGGTGGAACTACCCTGTGGTGCCACCTCCTCCTTCACAGCTCCCTCGGCTTTAGGAATTACTTATGGAGCAGCTCTCTCGGTGGAACTACCCTCTGGAGCTGGAGCCACCTCCTCTTTCACAGCCATTTGTGCCTTCCTCAAGCGAGATCCTCGGGTCTTAGGTGCCATCTGTGAGAACGGGTGCCATCTCGTTTGAGTACATTTTCGAAAGCAGATAAAATACAGAAAATTTGATTTTTTGCCAAGTGTGAGAACGGATGGCTCAGAACACAACCCAAAATTCATTCTAGCATACATTAGTGTGAATCATCTATGTTCCGTACATATGGTGTAGTATATGTTCTTATCGTATCTAGTATCTGAATAATGTAACAGAATCAAGATGAACTCACAATATGTAATACTAAGACATCATCTACTACTATATAAGATATAGTGATAGGTTGTCGTATTATCATTGTCGAGGGATGAGGGTCGAAGGACAGTCAATTTTATCTACGGTTACATAGTTTCTGCCTCACCAGTCGAATGGGTGCAGTGACTATGTTCTGATCACCATGTCGTACCATAGATTAATGCAAATAGAGCTGGAGCTGGAGCCAAAATACAGAATCCAAAATACAAAATACAGAATCCAATCCCTGGGTTCGCCGAAAATACAAAAACAACGATTGACACACAGTACTAATTCATATGTATTTTAAGTGTGAGAACGGATGGCTCAGAACACAACCCAAAATTCATTCTAGCATACATTAGTGTGAATCATCTAAGTTCTGTACATATGGTGTAGTATATGTTTTTATCGAATCTAGTATTTAGTATCTGAAGAATGTAACAGAATCAAGATGAACTCACATAATGTAATACTAAAACATCATCTACTACTATATAAGATATAGTGATAGGTTGTCGTATCATCATTGCCGAGGGATGAGGGTCGGAGGACAGTCAACTTCATCTACAGCTACATAGTTACATGAGCTAGTCGTCACAAAACGTCGCTGTGACGTCGCTAATAGTGACTAATTTAGCGACGTTAGTATGAACGTCGCTAAATTCTAATTATATTCCCCTCACCAATTCATTTTCCTCCATTTTACTCTCTCACTCTCTCTCCTCCCCCCTCCGGCGCTCTCACTCTCTCCGACGCTCTCACAGTACAAATTCATATCTGTTTTAAGTGTGAGAACGGATGGCTCAGAATACAACCCAAAATTTATTCTAGCATACATTAGTGTGGATCATTATGTTCTGTACATATGGTTTAGTATATTTTCTGATCGAATCTAGTATCTGAAGAATGTAACAGAATCAAGATGAACTCACATAATGTAATACTAAGACATCATCTACTACTATATAAGATATAGTGATAGGTTGTCATATCATCATTGTCGAGGGATGAGGGTCGGAGGACAGTCAACTTTATCTACGGCTACATAGTTTCTGCCTCGTCAGTCGAATGGCTGCAGGGACTATGTCCTGATCACCATGTCGTACCATAGTTTCTGCCTCGCCAGTCGAATGGCTATAGGGACTATATGTCCTGATCACCATGTTACCAATTAACCAACCAACAAAACTACTTGTTATAAATATCAGCACTATCGGTGCGTTCGAATCGAAGTATCACATTTTTTGGTGTCGAAAAACAAATAATTATTACTAAATTATCAGATTTTTCGGCACTATCGGTGCCCTTGACCAAGCCCCCCTCCTCCCCTACACCACCCTAACCCTAACCCGAACCCTAACCCTCCCCTCCCCCCTTCTCCCCTCCCTCAGCCGCCCCCACCCCCCTGCTCCCCTCCCCTAGCCGCCCCTACCCCCACTGCTCCCCTCCCCACATCCGCCCCCACCCCCCTGCTCCCCTCCCCCAGCCGCCCCCACCCCCACTGCTCCCCTCCCCCAGCCGCCCCTACCCCCACTGCTCCCCTCCCCCATCCCCTGCTTCCCTCCCCGTCGGGGGCTGGACGACTGGCTTGGGGCGGGGGCGTCGGGAGCTGGGCGGCGGGCTTGCGATGGAGGCGTCGGGGGCTGGACGGCGGGCTTGCAACGGGGGCGTCGGGGGCTGGGCGGCTGGCTTGGGGCGGGGGCGTTGGGGGCTGGATGGCTGGCTTGGGGCGGGGGCGTCGGGGGCTGGGCGGCGGGCTTGGGGTGGGGGTGCCGGGGGCTGGGCGGCTGGCTTGGGGTGGGGGCGTCGGGGGCTGGGCGGCTGGCTTGGGGCGGGGGCGTCGGGGGCTGGGCGACGGGCTTGGGGCGGGGGCGTCGGGGGCTGGGCGGCTGGCTTGGGGCGGGGGCGTCGGGGGCTGGGCGGCTGGCTTGGGGCGGGGACGTCGGGGGCTGGGCCGCGGGCTTGGGGCGTGGGCATCGGTGGCAGGGCGGGGGCGTCGGGGGCTGGGCGACGGGCTTGGGGCGGGGGTGTCGGGGGCTGGGCGGCGGGCTTGGGGCGGGGGCGTCGGGGGTATATGCAACCGATGCACAGCCATAAGCACTCTTCATATATATACAACCGAACTACTAGACGGCGGGCTTGGGGCGGCGGGCTTTGGTCGGGGGCGGCGGGGGCTTTGCTTCTCAAATTCATCTGAGTTTATATATTGGCTAAATAATGTGTTATCCATATTGGGTGTTATCCATTAGTTTGGTGGTGTTTGGATTAGTAAATGTGAATATGGGGTTTGGGTTCATGGTGTATATGTTCACTGTCTCAAGGACAGTGCGAGTTCTTCATCTGTCTTCTTTGTTAAGAATATCCTTGGGACATTCGCTTCACCAAAGTCACTGAATAAGTGAATTTTTTCCTGAAAAACTGACCCTTAGAGTGTATCAGTTGTGTGCTTCTATATAGATGTATATATCTATACATCTAGCTGTGATATACATATGTGTATGTGACAATCTCAGTTAGCGACGGACTAGTGACCGGTTAGCGACGGATATTTCCAGCTCTATTTGCATTAATCTACGGTACGACATAATAATCAGGACATAGTCCCTGCAGCCATTCGACTAGCGAGGCAGAAACTATGTAGCCGTAGATAAAGTTGACTGTCCTCCGACCCTCATCCCTCGGCAATGATGATACGACAACCTATCACTATATCTTATATAGTAGTAGATGATGTCTTAGTATTACATTATGTGAGTTCATCTTGATTCTGTTATATTCTTCAGATACTAGATACGATAAGAACATATACTATACCATATGTACAGAACATAGATGATTCACACTAATATATGCTAGAATAAATTTTGGGTTGTGTTCTGAGCCATCCGTTCTCACACTTAAAACACATAGGAATTAGTAGTGTGAGAGCGCCGGAGAGAGTGAGAGCGCCGGAGGGGGAAGGAGAGAGAGTGAGAGAGTAAAATGGTACGACATGGTGAAGTAGTACTGTATTTTGGCTCCAGCTCCAGCTCCATTTACATTAATCTACGGTACGACATGGTGATCAGGACATAGTCCCTGCAGCCATTCGACTGGCGAGGCAGAAACTATGTAGCCGTAGATAAAGTTGACTGTCCTCCGACCCTCATCCCTCGGCAATGATGATACGACAACCTATCACTATATCTTATATAGTAGTAGATGATGTCTTAGTATTACATTATGTGAGTTCATCTTGATTCTGTTACATTCTTCAGATACTAGATACGATAAGAACATATACTACACCATATGTACAGAACATAGATGATTCACACTAATGTATGCTAGAATGAATCTTGGGTTGTGTTCTGAGCCATCCGTTCTCACACTTGGCAAAAAATCAAATTTTTTGTACTTTATCTGCTTTCGAAAATGTACTCAAATTACGTGATGGTTCCTTTAGTTAGCTTGCTTATGTTACAATTATATTATTTGTGAATATCGATCTTACTAGATGGTACCCATGACCCGAGGAGCGGTACGTCGTTTGAGGGAAACAGTGAATGCTGAGGTGGCTCTTCCTACAGTTAAGGAGGAAGTGGCACCGGTTGCTAGTGAGACCGGGAGTTCTAATCATCTAGCACCGGTAGCTAGTGAGACTGGGAGTTCTATTCATGCAGTACTTGCAAGGGACTACATCTCTCCTCACGCCAAAGATCCCGCTTTTTCGAGGTGGTTGCTTGATCGTATCACTGAGCGTTTACGTGAGCTGTGTGGTTCTCATTAGCTATTAGTACTTATTTGTATTGGACTATTTGTATTGGGTTGTTTTTGTATTAGACTATTTATATTGGACTACATATATGAATTAGTACTGTGTCAATCTCTGGATTGTATTGGACTACGACATGGTGATCAGGACATAGTTCCTGCAGCCATTCGACTAGCGAGACAAAAACTATGTATCCGTAGATGAAGTTGACTGTCCTACGACCCTCATCCCTCGGCAATGATGATACGACAACCAACCAGAGAGGATACTCTGAGAGATCCATCTGAGTAGGACGTATACTCTGAGAGATTACCTTTACAAGAATGATATCAGTAGTGGGATTGAGTGTTGGAGGAGATATTATCAGAGTATACGTCCTACTCAGATGGGTCTTTCACCGTTAATATTTTTTTCTGACAGCATGGTGGATGTGCTCCCTCAACAGATTCTTGCTCCGAGCCAAAACTTTGCCCCGGAGCTCGAGTAGACATCCTTCGTGTATAGCTCGAGTGAGAGGTTCCTGGCAGCATGGTGGTCTCCTTTTTTATGCCGTGTGTTTTGACATAATCTTTCCAACTCTTTTCTCCTATGTAGTAATCTTGCATTACTACATAGCAGGAAAGAGTTTGGAGGATTATGTCAAAACACACGGCTTAGAAAATTATGACATGTTAGTCTTCCGACACCGCGGTAACATGGTTGTCACATTAAGGGTCTTTGACAAGGTGATATGTTGTGAAAAGATATATCCTTATAGTTCTCCTATGGATGTTAAAGAAAACCTCTGTACTTCCTCCGGGTCATGCCGCTGGCTGTGCTGCTTCCCCCTTCTCTTCCTGCCCACTTCTTCTCCCCCGAATCTATACTTGAGGTGGATATCATATGTGGCTGAGAGAGTCAAATAAGAAGAAGGGAAGTAGGGAGGAGCAGATGGGTCCAGAGCCATGGTGGAGAAGAGGAGAAGGAAGATGCTTGATCAGAACTTGAGGTGAAAAAGTTGTGACGTTGATAGCGTAAGAGAGGGAGAGGGTGAATGGAGGAAGGAAAGTGGCTGCATGCCTTTGGCTCACTCGAGCGGTATTTGTCCTCCGACCCTCATCCCTCGGCAATGATGATATGACAACCTATCACTATATCTTATATAGTAGTAGATGATGTCTTAGTATTACATTATGTGAGTTTATCTTGATTCTGTTACATTCTTCAGATACTAGATACGATAAGAACATATACTATACCATATGTACAGAACACAGATGATTCACACTAATGTATGCTAGAATGAATTTTGGGTTGTGTTCTGAGCCATTCGTTCCCATACTTGGCAATTAAGCATGTGAAATAGAACTGATTATGTTTAGTTTGTCTTACGATACAGATTTTCATATCCAAATTGAAATGGATCGTTACTTCGTTGATCGTACATGGATGTACTAGCGGATCAACCTCCTGGACCGTAGGTACTTATAAGTATTGACCGTATCGGATTAGTATCGATCTATCATTTTGGTATGGGCCGTATCGGTTGGTATTGGTCTTAGCGAATTGGTATCGTCCTATCCGATATGTATCGGCCGTATAGCTAGGATGCATATTGGCCTTATCGATTTGGTATCGGTCATATCCGATAGGTATCGGCCGTGTTGGATTATTATAGACCATTTCGGATTAGTATCGTGGAAGGTTTAGTAACGAATGTACTTGGATTTCTCTCTTCTAGAGCTAGATTACCATTGCAAGAGAGTCACGAGAGCGCAGCTGGCCAGTTACAGAACATACATACTTCCTTTTCAATCTCGCTTTTCCTGATGGAAAAGGAAGCATGTATGTTACTGTAACCGGCCAATCACGATCTGGTGACTCTCTTGCAATGGTATTCTAGCTCGAGAAGAGAGAAATCCAAGTACAGTTGTTACTAAACCTTCCACGATACTAATCCGAAATGGTCTATACTAATCCAACACGGCCGATACCTATCGGATATGACCGATACCAAATCGATAAGGCCAATATGAATCCTAGCTATACGGCCGATACATGTACATATCAGATATAGGACGATACCAATTTGTTAAGGCCAATACCAATCTGATACGTCCTATACCAAACCGATAGACCGATACTAATCTGATACACTAGATACTAAGTACATCCGGCCTATACCAGCGGATCCACCAATTACTATACAATAGGCCCAACGACTTCAGTTACATCCGGTTATTGGTGAGTACATGATTATATAGTAATTCTGTTAGTCTTGTGATACAGAATTTTACTCTCTCATGCTACCAACGTCACAACTTTTCCAGTGCTGCTCTCTCTAATGATGATGAACGCAAAAAACCAACGTCACAACTTTTATAATTTGAGTAAATTTCTTTACCCTATATAAAAATTTCTGTTGTCAGAGAGATGGCTCCTAGGACTCGTCGAGGTGGTGCTGCTAGTCGAGGAAGGGGCCGAGGCAAGAAACCCTTGGAGGTCGACATGGAGGAAGTCCCCGTCGTCAAACAAGAGCCGGTGACTGTTAAGGAGGAGGTGTTACCAAAGGTCGAGGTCAAGGAAGAACCGATGACCATCAGGGAAGAGATTGCTCCCAAGCTTGAAGTTAAAGAGGAGCCACCGTCAGAGAGTAGTAGCATCGGGACCGACCCTCCTGTCCCTACAGAAGACCACAACCAGATTGAGCCTTCATATGCAAAGTGGCTGATAGAATGGTACATGCCTCAACGCAACTATGATCCCTGGCTGTGAGGATTCATCGTCTGACTTGCGGTCTTTGCTGAGGCCAAAGTCGATTTTCCTATGTGTTTTGGAATATTTGTGGAAATTTTGGAATATTTATGGGAATTTTAGAATATTTGTGGGAATTTTAGAATATTTGTGCTATGATCGGATTATAACGACGGATATTAGGTTACTCTTCAGGATAATTGATGTCTATTTTATATTAATTTGGTTTGGTCTATATGATTCTTGGATAATTGGTGTGCATTAAATTCGTATGTGCATATTTGGTCTATGTGATTCTTGGATAATTGGTGTGCATTATATATTTGGTCTATGTGATTGTTGGATAATTGGTGTACATTATATATTGGTTTGGTTTATGCATATTTTTGCTAACAGGAAAAGCGTTGTAATTTTTTTTCAAAAAAATCTCAGTTAGCGACGGACTAGTGACCGGTTACCGACGGATATTTCCAGTTTTTGACTACTGTTCGACTGTAAATCCGTCGCTAACTGAAGATTTGAAAATGTTTCCAAGTAGCGACGGGTGGTCGACGGAATATCCGTCGGCAACGTTCTGATGGTATATTGGTCGACGGAATAGCGACGACCTTTCCGTCGCCATGGTTCTGGAAATACCAAGAATTTCCAGAACATGGTCGACGGATAATCCGTCAGTATGCCGTCGCTAACCCGTCCTTTGTTAGCGACAGTGATCGACGGAATAGCGACTACTCATCCGTCGCCAAGCATTTCCAGAACCTGGTCGATGGATAATCCGTCAGTTTATCGTCGCTAATCCGTCCTTTGTTATCGACGGCGATCGACGGAATAGCGACGGAACAATACACTCTGATACGCTATTACGACGGTTTACCGACGGACCTTTACGTCGCTATTGTCTATACAGTTCAGTATTTAATACTTGAAATGGACGAAAGTCCGTCGGCAAGTAGTCGCTAATGCTTCGTATTGTGAAGTCGAAATGCCGTCGCTATTCCGTCGCTTGACGACTACGTGGCGACGGACCTTTATTAGCGACGAGCTGATTGTCGACGGATTTTTTTGGCCAAGACCCATCAGTGATCGGTCGCTAATACAAATTCTCGTCGGACGGGCGACGGATCTGGCCGTCGCTAAATCGACAAATTTTGGTAGTGTTGTTCCATGCCACGGTCAGATACAAGTACCCAAACCAAGAGTACTCATACCTAACGGATAAGGGCGCCTAACCAATCTAAGTGAATGCAGTTTTAAGAACAGTTTATGGTCGCATGACTACCGGGTCAAGTCAAGAAAATACCAATACAGTACAGTACCTCAGTAGCGAGTCACAACACCATATGCTATTCCTCAGTATCGAGCGAGTCTATAGCATATAGTCTACCTATCGTTCTTCAGTAGCGAGCGAGTCTACAGTCGATAGGGTGGTAGTCAACTTCCAATCATGTTCTTCCCGTCCACAATCATGTTCTTCCCGTCCAAGGCCAACTCATAACTGCTAAGTCTTCTAGCATGCAACTCTATTAGAAGTTATTTCCTATCGCACGGCTTATACGCACCGGGGGCCAGCCAGTCACGCATATCCGTGTCCTACATGCGCCATACAACTTCGTGGTACAACGTGTCAAGGCCAATGAATGCAACACACAAGGTGGTCCCTTAAATCTAGGTTTAATATATAAGAAAACTAATACATAGCAGGCTATATAAATGAACAGTAAGTTCTAACAGGTTATGCCATGTATCATGGTTTATTTTGTATAAAGAAAATAATGAATAATGCATGAAATATGAGCTAAATAAATAAACAGCAAATGGCAAGGTATCTTGCCTGGTAGGACGCCTGGTGTACTGCAATGATCAATGTGGCACAAACTGCAACTTCAGTGTAACAACTATGCAAGGTGACCTCTGATGGTGGCACGGACAGTCCCATTGGATCCAGAAGGGTCAAATTAGTTAGGGATGACATAAAGTAGTCTAAATTCGAAGAGAGTAGGAATATGATGGTCGAGAATCAGAAATGATGGAATTGGAGGAAATAATATATATATATACATTTTAGGAAAGTATTTCTAAATGAGAAGTTATATTTACAAGCAAAATAATATTTAAAAATAGAGAAATAACTCGATTTAGACTAGAAGCCAAAGTCTGTATAAATATGCTTATAAATAATAACTATACTTCATAAAATATTTTAAATAAATCTTTGAAAATATTAATAACTCATTTAGGTCAAAATTATATTTAAAGTTGGTAGGGAAAACAATAATATAAAAATAATTTTCTAAATTTATTTTGAAAATAGGCGTGGACTACACACATTATTACAAATCAAAATATTTTAAATAATATTTTGGAAGTCTACAAATTTATTTGGCTAAAAAATCTTACTTTTATCAAATAAAATAGTTTAGACAGAAACTCCTTTAAAATAGCTAGAACTATTATTAAATATATTTTTATTTGATTATAAAATAATTATATAATAAAAGTATTCTCAATAACTAATTTATCTAGCATCACAATAATATCAAGAGATATAACAACAAAGATAATACTATTACTACTACTACTACTACTACTAATAATAATAATAATAATAATAATAATAATAATAATAATAATAATAATAATAATACAAAGTATCAAAATTCTGCTGTTGTCCTTTCTTCTGTACTAAATAAACAATTAAAATAATAATAATAATAGAATAAAAATCTATAATAATAATAATAATAATAATAGATATTAAAAAGAAGAAGAAAACAAGTAATAAACAAAACTAAACAAAAACACACAAAAAATCAAAAACAAACAAAGTAACACTAATAAAGAGGGCTGCTCTCTTTTCGAGAGAGAGAGAGAGAGAGAGGATGACGGGAGAGAGAGGCTGAGAGGGAGAGAGAAATATGAGGGGCGGAGGACTCGACGGAGGGAAAAAGACGGAGGTGGAGGAAGGAAGAGCGAGTGGCAGGGGGTTAAGGCGGTGGCGCGCTGGGTACTCGCGCACGCGGGCGGCGCCGGAGGTGGCGTGTTCCAGCGCTGGAGGAGAACAACCGACAGACGGCACGGCGTGGTGAAGCAGCGCACGACGGTCGGAGTTTGTTGCGTCGGCGGCATGAGCTCGGTACGGCGCACGGAGGAGAGAGAACGGGACACGGCGGTGAGATCTATGCGCCGGTGGCTTGGCGCGGAGGCATGGCATGACGGTGGAGGGTTTTGGCACGGCGACGGACCGGCTGCGGTGACCGGAGGTAAGGGGGTGGCGGTGGTGTTCATTATTATTTCTTTAATTTGGGGGTTTTGAGGATTTTGGTGGCGGTGGTCGTCTGGTCGGTGATGACCGTGGTGGCGGAGGCAGTGTTGGTCTGGTGTTGTTCGTGGGTGGTCTTGGGGATGACGAAGTTGGTGGTGGTGGCTGAGATGGGTGTTGGCAGAGGCCGGGATCTATGAAAGAGAACGGGTGGTCGAGGTAGTTTAGGAGGGTCGGCTGTTCGGACGTGGTGCTCGACCAAGGTGGCCGGATGTGGTGATAATGATGGTGATGTGGTGATGGCTGGTGGCTTTAGGGACAGCGGGTGGTCGGTGATGGCCGGTCGACGAAGGTGGCGGTTCTGGTGACTGGGAGACGGTGGTGGTGCGGTTGCTCGGGTGGCCAAGATTGGTGGTGTGGATGGTAAGGTCGGGAAGGGCTGCGATGGCGTAGGGTGTCTTGATGGGCTGATAGCGGTGGTATTTGGCCGTGGAGACGGGGGTCGACTGTGGCAATATGGCGAACGGGAGATGGAGACGATGACTGACAGAGGACTGAGGGTTCGTGTAATATTA